>CM065480.1:52936164-53536164 GCA_032873175.1 Leptopilina drosophilae
TTAAAAAAAATTTGTGCGACCAAAAAACGTTTCGCTTCTCAAAAAACTGTTTCCGCCTCAATAAAAATTAGTAGAGAACGGTACAAAGACGACGCAATATTTAGGTAGAAAAATAAATAAAAAAGAAAAAGAAAAAGACGACTTTTAGATAAAGACGCAGATAAAAGTAAAAGCTTTTAAAATTGTGTCTTTTCATGCAAAAGCAAGCACAACGTAAAATACGTAAAGTACGTAAAATACGTAAAATACGTAAGGTGCAAGAGAAGTAAATTGAATTAAAATATTTTTCTCGATGAAAAAAAAAGAAAAAAAAATTCGCGATTGGATTAAACAACAACAACATCAGCAGCAGTAACGAAATTTAAATGATTTTCTCTGAAATAATCAGATTTAGCAATGAAACTGCGTAATTAGGAACGTGGAGTTGAATTATGTTAAGGTTCGTGATGTGTATTTTATTATGTATATGTATGTATGTATGTATAATAAGGTAAATGCCGTTTCTTTTCCCTTTCTCGCTCATGCAATCCGAATAGCCATTCACGGCTGTTTCGCAGGTAGTTTGTCGATGTACCAAGTTGTATATATAGAGGATAACCAATCTTGTTAAATGATCTTCTTCCCGGATCCGTTCAACGACCTCTTCTTCGCTCGCTGATTCGTTTTGTACGAGAAATTATAGTATTGGTCACGCTTCAAGCAAGTCAAAAGTATAAGGAGAAAGATATATACTTTTTGTTTCTTTCTTCGCATGCAGAAATTAGCCGTCACGGATATTTGACATTGAACAAACAAAGAGTGTCTCGCTATTTTATTTATTTATTTATTTATTTTTAATTTTTTATTCTTTTGGGGGGCGGAAAAAATTATCGATTATTTAATCGACAGTTTACGTCAGAATTTACGTGAGAAAAAAAGTTTCGATCAATAATTTAGTTTACTGTCTGTAAATTTAAATCGCAATTAAAAATAACTAATTTTGAAACAAAAAATTAGTCGCTAATTCAAATAGTAATATTTCTGCTGACAGTTAGTTAAAAATTACGTAGTTAATAGATTGTCAGTTAAAAATAAGTGACGTTTCATTTTTTTTTATTGAAAAATTTGATTAAATAAATTAAAACTAAAATAAATGAAAAATTTGATTCAATTAGTCAAGTTTAATTCATTTTTCCGTTATTTTTTAAAACTAAAAATTAATTGTCTTTTTAAAGAGGAAATTTTATTTAAAAAAAAGAGATTCCATAACGTGGAAAGTAAATTGTAAGAAATAAAGTTTTTTATAAACTTAATTTGCTCTTAATTTTGGCATTTTTAAATCAAATAGAAATACTTCAACTGACAATTACTAAAAAATTACGTAGTTAACAATAGATTCTCAGTTACAAAATAACAATTTTAAATTCAATTTAAAATTTTTTTTATTCATTTTCTAAAATTTTTTTCTCTTTCTATAATCTACAATTTTTTAAATTTAAATTGAATTGCATTCATTTTTTAATTTTTTCTATTCATTTTCTTAACTTCTTATTCTCTTTCTATAATCTACAATTTTTATAATTTAAATTGAATCGAATTGAATTGAATTAAATCGAACTGCATCGAATTGAATTGAATTGAATTGAATTGAATAGAATTAAATTAAATTGAATTAAAATTACAATTTTTTCAATTCATTTTCTTAATTTTTTTTCTCTTTCGATAATCTTTAATTTTTTAAAATTTAAACTGAATCAAATTGAATTGAATTAAATTGAATTGAAATTACAATTCTTTCTACTCATTTTCTTAATTTTTCTTTCTTTTTCCACAATCTACAATTATTTTAAATTTACATTGAATCGAATTAAATAGAATTGAATTTAAATTACAATTTTTTCTATTCATTTTCTTAATTTTTTTTTCTCTTTCCATAATCTACAATTTTTTAAAATTTAAATTGAATCGAATTGCATCGAATTGAATTGAATTGAATTTAAATTACAATTTTTTCTATTCATTTTCTTAATTTTTTTTCTCTTTCCATAATCTACAATTTTTTAAAATTTAAATTGTATCGAATTGCATCGAATTGAATTGAATTGACTTAAAATTACAATTTTTTCTATTTATTTTCTTCATTTTTTATTTATTTTCCATAATCTACAATTTTTTAAAATTTAAATTGAATCGAATTGCATCGAATTTAATTAAATTGAATTGAAATTACAATTCTTTCTACTCATATTCTTAATTTTTCTTTCTTTTTCCACAATCTACAATTATTTTAAATTTACATTGAATCGAATTAAATAGAATTGAATTTAAATTACAATTTTTTCTATTCATTTTCTTAATTTTTTTTTCTCTTTCCATAATCTACAATTTTTTAAAATTTAAATTGAATCGAATTGCATCGAATTGAATTGAATTGACTTAAAATTACAATTTTTTCTATTTATTTTCTTCATTTTTTATTTTTTTTCCTTAATCTACAATTTTTTAAAATTTTAATTGAATCGAATTGCATCGAATTGAATTAAATTGAATTGAATTGAATTGAATTGAATCGAATTGAATCGAATTAAATCGAATTGAATCGAATTGAATCGAATTGAATCGAATTGAATCGAATTGAATCGAATTGAATCGAATTGAATCGAATTGAATCGAATTGAATCGAATTAAATTGAATTGAATTTTTAATTAAATCCAAATTTTTCTAGATTACTAATTTATTTTCAAATTCCACGAACTTTACTACAGTAAAACTAATTTTCAGTAAAAATAACAAAAATTTTCCTCGTACTTAAATATTCCCTAAAAAATAAAAATGCAGTAAAATATACAATTAAATATATTATTCCCCCCCCCCAACTTTGATTATTAAATAAACCATTAAAATTTCCCAATATTTTGTTTCCAGAAAAACTTTTATTATTTTCGAAAAAAGAATTAATTAATTTCTACCTCGATTTGTAAAAATTTGGATTTTCTTTTTTTTTCATTCAAAAAACGAAAATTTACATTATTTCCAAATAGAGAAATTGCTGTGAAAAATTACGAAAATGTGAAAGAAGAAGAAGAAAAAAATAATCAACTCTTCTGCCGAAAATTGTTAAAAATTATTCAAGAAAAAAAAATTTCCAAAATGTAGTAAAGATTTACAAACACCAAAAAAAAAAAAAACGAACGTAATTATAACGAATCCGCTATATTCTAGAAACGGTTATTCGTCCATCCCGTGGGAAATTTCTCAGAATGTTGCATTTACTATAAATAAGTCACCTCACATTGTCGCGGGTCCGTTTCGTGGGAATTTGCACAATTTACGAAATTATAAAAAAAAAATATTCTCAACATTCAAATTTTTTTTGCCTATCAATAAAGAAAAAAAGCAGGCGAACTATTTTTTTTTGCCCGTCAATACTGAAAAAAAGGGAAGCGAACTAATTTTTTTTGCCTGTCAACGAAAAAAAAGGAAGAAAAATATTTTTTTTGTCTGTCAGTAAAAAGAAAAATTTAAGCGAACAATTTTTTTTCGACTGTCAATAAAAAAAATTGAAGGGAACTATTTTTTTTTGCCTGTCAATAATAAAAAAAAAGAAGTCGAAATATTTTTCTGCCCATTAATAAAAAAAAATGCAAGGAAACTATTTTTCTGACGATCAATTAAAAAAAAATTAAACAAACTATGTTTTTGACCACAAGAAAAAATTCAAGAGTAATATTTCTTTTCGACTGTTAATAGAAAAAATTCAAGGGAACTATTTTTTTGCAGTTAATAATAAAAAAAGAAACCTAAATATTTTTCTGACGATCAATAAAAAAAAAATGAAGCAAACTATGTTTTTGACCATAAAAAGAAAAATTCAAGCGAACTATTTTTTTCGACTGTCAATTAAAAAAATTCAAGGGAACTATTTTTTTGCCTGTCAATAATAAAAAAAGGAATTGAAATACTTTTCAGACCATTAATAAAAAAAAATGCAAGGAAACTATTTTTCTGACGATCAATAAAAAAAAATTAAGCAAACTATGTTTTTGACCACAAAAAAAAATTCAAGCGAACTATTTTCTTGCCAATCAATAAAAAAAATAAGCGAACTATTCTTTTTCGACTGTCAATTAAAAAAATTCAAGGGAACTATTTTTTTGCCTGTCAATAATAAAAAAAGGAATTGAAATACTTTTCTGACCATTAATAAAAAAAAAGCAAGGAAACTATTTTTCTGACGATCAATAAAAAAAATTAAGCAAACTATGTTTTTGACCACAAAAAAAAATTCAAGCGAACTATTTGCTTGCCAATCAATAAAAATAATAAGCGAACTATTTTCTTTTGCTCGTAAATATTAAAAAAAGGAATCAAAATATTTTTTTACCCATTAATAAAAAAAGTGCAAGGAAACTATTTTTTGTCCATTAATAAAAAAATCAGACGAACTATTTTTTTTGCCCATCAAAAAAAAAAAATCAGACGAACTATTTTTTTTTGCCCATCAAAAAAAAATCAGACGAACTATTTTTTTTTGCCCATTAAAAAAAAATCAGACGAACTATTTTTTTTAAAACCTGCGATAAAAATCTCGGTAGGCGCAGGTCCCTGAAGTTTTAAACGTTTAATAAACGAAAGATATAAACTCTAACAGACCAATTTTTTTTTAATACAAACTTTTAGGATATGTGTCAGAGAATAAAAATAATCATTATTTGCATGTTTCAACTTCCGGAGAGACGCCATTTTGGGCCCAATTTTTCCATGGAATATTAAATCTTCGTTTAAACACCCGCCACCAATTTATTTTTTAGCGAAATTTTTTGAGTGTGTCAAGAAAAGGTCAATAAACAATTTCCAACACATTTCAACTTCCGGAGGTCCGCCATATTGGGCCCAATTTTTCCAAGAAATATAAAATCTTCGTTTAATCACCCGCCACCAATTTATTTTTCAGCGAAATTTTTTGAGCGTGTTAAGGGAAGATTAGTGAACAATTTCCAACACATTTCAACTTCCGGAGGGTCGCCATATTGGGCCCAATTTTTCCATGGAATATTAAATCTTCGTTTAAACACCCGCCACCAATTTATTTTTCAGCGAAATTTTTTGAGCGTGTTAAGGGAAGATTAGTGAACAATTTCCAATTTATTTCAACTTCCGGAGGGACGCCATTTTGGGCCCAATTTTTTCAAGATATATAAAATCTTCGTTTAAACACCCGCCACCAATTTATTTTTTAGCGAAATTTTTTGAGCGTGTTAAGGGAAGATTAGTGAACAATTTCCAATTTATTTCAACTTCCGGAGGGACGCCATTTTGGGCCCAATTTTTCCATGGAATATTAAATCTTCGTTTAAACACCCGCCACCAATTTATTTTTTAGCGAAATTTTTTGAGTGTGTCAAGAAAAGGTCAATAAACAATTTCCAACACATTTCAACTTCCGGAGGTCCGCCATATTGGGCCCAATTTTTCCAAGAAATATAAAATCTTCGTTTAATCACCCGCCACCAATTTATTTTTCAGCGAAATTTTTTGAGCGTGTTAAGGGAAGATAAGTGAACAATTTCCAACACATTTCAACTTCCGGAGGGCCGCCATATTGGGCCCAATTTTTCCAAGAAATACAAAATCTTCGTTTAAACACCCGCCACCAATTTATTTTTCAGCGAAATTTTTTGAGCGTGTTAAGGGAAGATTAGTGAACAATTTCCAATTTATTTCAACTTCCGGAGGGACGCCATTTTGGGCCCAATTTTTTCAAGATATATAAAATCTTCGTTTAAACACCCGCCACCAATTTATTTTTTAGCGAAATTTTTTGAGCGTGTTAAGGGAAGATTAGTGAACAATTTCCAATTTATTTCAACTTCCGGAGGGACGCCATTTTGGGCCCAATTTTTCCATGGAATATTAAATCTTCGTTTAAACACCCGCCACCAATTTATTTTTTAGCGAAATTTTTTGAGTGTGTCAAGAAAAGGTCAATAAACAATTTCCAACACATTTCAACTTCCGGAGGTCCGCCATATTGGGCCCAATTTTTCCAAGAAATATAAAATCTTCGTTTAATCACCCGCCACCAATTTATTTTTCAGCGAAATTTTTTGAGCGTGTTAAGGGAAGATAAGTGAACAATTTCCAACACATTTCAACTTCCGGAGGGCCGCCATATTGGGCCCAATTTTTCCAAGAAATACAAAATCTTCGTTTAAACACCCGCCACCAATTTATTTTTCAGCGAAATTTTTTGAGCGTGTTAAGGGAAGATTAGTGAACAATTTCCAATTTATTTCAACTTCCGGAGGGACGCCATTTTGGGCCCAATTTTTTCAAGATATATAAAATCTTCGTTTAAACACCCGCCACCAATTTATTTTTCAGCGAAATTTTTTGAGCGTGTTAAGGGAAGATAAGTGAACAATTTCCAACACATTTCAACTTCCGGAGGGCCGCCATATTGGGCCCAATTTTTCCAAGAAATACAAAATCTTCGTTTAAACACCCGCCACCAATTTATTTTTCAGCGAAATTTTTTGAGCGTGTTAAGGGAAGATTAGTGAACAATTTCCAATTTATTTCAACTTCCGGAGGGACGCCATTTTGGGCCCAATTTTTTCAAGATATATAAAATCTTCGTTTAAACACCCGCCACCAATTTATTTTTTAGCGAAATTTTTTGAGCGTGTTAAGGGAAGACTAGTGAACAATTTCCAATTTATTTCAACTTCCGGAGAGACGCCATTTTGGGCCCAATTTTTCCATGGAATATTAAATCTTCGTTTAAACACCCGCCACCAATTTATTTTTCAGCGAAATTTTTTGAGCGTGTTAAGGGAAGACTAGTGAACAATTTCCAATTTATTTCAACTTCCGGAGAGACGACATTTTGGGCCCAATTTTTCCATGGAATATTAAATCTTCGTTTAAACACCCGCCACCAATTTATTTTTTAGCGAAATTTTTTGAGTGTGTCAAGAAAAGGTCAGTGAACAATTTCCAACACATTTCAACTTCCGGAGGGCCGCCATATTGGGCCCAATTTTTCCAAGAAATATAAAATCTTCGTTTAAACACCCGCCACCAATTTATTTTTTAGCGAAATTTTTTGAGTGTGTCAAGAAAAGGTCAGTAAACAATTTCCAACACATTTCAACTTCCGGAGGGCCCCCATATTGGGCCCAAATTTCCCATGGAATATTAAATCTTCGTTTAAACACCCGCCACCGATTTATTTTTCAGCGAAATTTTTTGAGCGTGTTAAGGGAAGACTAGTGAACAATTTCCAATTTATTTCAACTTCCGGAGAGACGCCATTTTGGGCCCAATTTTTCAATGGAATATTAAATCTTCGTTTAAACACCCGCCACCAATTTATTTTTTAGCGAAATTTTTTGAGTGTGTCAAGAAAAGGTCAATAAACAATTTCCAACACATTTCAACTTCCGGAGGTCCGCCATATTGGGCCCAATTTTTCCAAGAAATATAAAATCTTCGTTTAATCACCCGCCACCAATTTATTTTTCAGCGAAATTTTTTGAGCGTGTTAAGGGAAGATTAGTGAACAATTTCCAATTTATTTCAAATTCCGGAGGGACGCCATTTTGGGCCCAATTTTTTCAAGATATATAAAATCTTCGTTTAAACACCCGCCACCAATTTATTTTTCAGCGAAATTTTTTGAGCGTGTTAAGGGAAGATAAGTGAACAATTTCCAACACATTTCAACTTCCGGAGGGCCGCCATATTGGGCCCAATTTTTCCAAGAAATACAAAATCTTCGTTTAAACACCCGCCACCAATTTATTTTTCAGCGAAATTTTTTGAGCGTGTTAAGGGAAGATTAGTGAACAATTTCCAATTTATTTCAACTTCCGGAGGGACGCCATTTTGGGCCCAATTTTTTCAAGATATATAAAATCTTCGTTTAAACACCCGCCACCAATTTATTTTTTAGCGAAATTTTTTGAGCGTGTTAAGGGAAGATTAGTGAACAATTTCCAACACATTTCAACTTCCGGAGGGTCGCCATATTGGGCCCAATTTTTCCATGGAATATTAAATCTTCGTTTAAACACCCGCCACCAATTTATTTTTTAGCGAAATTTTTTGAGTGTGTCAAGAAAAGGTCAATAAACAATTTCCAACACATTTCAACTTCCGGAGGTCCGCCATATTGGGCCCAATTTTTCCAAGAAATATAAAATCTTCGTTTAATCACCCGCCACCAATTTATTTTTCAGCGAAATTTTTTGAGCGTGTTAAGGGAAGATTAGTGAACAATTTCCAACACATTTCAACTTCCGGAGGGCCGCCATATTGCGCCCAATTTTCCCATGGAATATTAAATCTTCGTTTAAACACCCGCCACCAATTTATTTTTCAGCGAAATTTTTTGAGCGTGTTAAGGGAAGACTAGTGAACAATTTCCAATTTATTTCAACTTCCGGAGAGACGCCATTTTGGGCCCAATTTTTTCAAGAAATATAAAATCTTCGTTTAAACACCCGCCACCAATTTATTTTTCAGCGAAATTTTTTGAGTGTGTCAAGAAAAGGTCAGTGAACAATTTCCAACACATTTCAACTTCCGGAGGGCCGCCATATTGGGCCTAATTTTCCTAAGAAATATAAAATCTTCGTTTAAACACCCGCCACCAATTTATTTTTTAGCGAAATTTTTTGAGCGTGTTAAGGGAAGATTAGTGAACAATTTCCAATTTATTTCAACTTCCGGAGGGACGCCATTTTGGGCCCAATTTTTTCAAGATATATAAAATCTTCGTTTAAACACCCGCCACCAATTTATTTTTTAGCGAAATTTTTTGAGTGTGTCAAGAAAAGGTCAGTGAACAATTTCCAACACATTTCAACTTCCGGAGGGCCGCCATATTGGGCCCAATTTTTCCAAGAAATATAAAATCTTCGTTTAAACACCGGCCACCAATTTATTTTTTAGCGAAATTTTTTGAGTGTGTCAAGAAAAGGTCAGTGAACAATTTCCAACACATTTCAACTTCCGGAGGGCCCCCATATTGGGCCCAATTTTCCCATGGAATATTAAATCTTCGTTTAAACACCCGCCACCAATTTATTTTTCAGCGAAATTTTTTGAGCGTGTTAAGGGAAGACTAGTGAACAATTTCCACTTTATTTCAACTTCCGGAGAGACGCCATATTGGGCCCAATTTTTCCAAGAAATATAAAATCTTCGTTTAAACACCCGCCACCAATTTATTTTTTAGCGAAATTTTTTGAGTGTGTCAAGAAAAGGTCAGTAAACAATTTCCAACACATTTCAACTTCCGGAGGGCCCCCATATTGGGCCCAAATTTCCCATGGAATATTAAATCTTCGTTTAAACACCCGCCACCGATTTATTTTTCAGCGAAATTTTTTGAGCGTGTTAAGGGAAGACTAGTGAACAATTTCCAATTTATTTCAACTTCCGGAGAGACGACATTTTGGGCCCAATTTTTCCATGGAATATTAAATCTTCGTTTAAACACCCGCCACCAATTTATTTTTTAGCGAAATTTTTTGAGTGTGTCAAGAAAAGGTCAGTGAACAATTTCCAACACATTTCAACTTCCGGAGGGCCGCCATATTGGGCCCAATTTTTCCAAGAAATATAAAATCTTCGTTTAAACACCCGCCACCAATTTATTTTTTAGCGAAATTTTTTGAGCGTGTTAAGGGAAGATTAGTGAACAATTTCCAATTTATTTCAACTTCCGGAGGGACGCCATTTTGGGCCCAATTTTTTCAAGATATATAAAATCTTCGTTTAAACACCCGCCACCAATTTATTTTTTAGCGAAATTTTTTGAGTGTGTCAAGAAAAGGTCAGTGAACAATTTCCAACACATTTTAACTTCCGGAGGGCAGCCATATTGGGCCCAATTTTTCCAAGAAATATAAAATCTTCGTTTAAACACCCGCCACCAATTTATTTTTTAGCGAAATTTTTTGAGTGTGTCAAGAAAAGGTCAGTGAACAATTTCCAACACATTTCAACTTCCGGAGGGTCGCCATATTGGGCCCAATTTTACCAAGAAATATAAAATCTTCGTTTAAACACCCGCCACCAATTTATTTTTTAGCGAAATTTTCTGAGTGTGTCAAGAAAAGGTCAGTGAACAATTTCCAACACATTTCAACTTCCGGAGGGCCGCCATATTGGGCCCAATTTTTCCAAGAAATACAAAATCTTCGTTTAAACACCCGCCACCAATTTATTTTTCAGCGAAATTTTTTGAGCGTGTTAAGGGAAGATTAGTTAACAATTTCCAATTTATTTCAACTTCCGGAGGGACGCCATTTTGGTCCCAATTTTTTTAAGATATATAAAATCTTCGTTTAAACACCCGCCACCAATTTATTTTTTAGCGAAATTTTTTGAGTGTGTCAAGAAAAGGTCAGTGAACAATTTCCAACACATTTCAACTTCCGGAGGGCCGCCATATTGGGCCCAATTTTTCCAAGAAATATAAAATCTTCGTTTAAACACCCGCCACCAATTTATTTTTTAGCGAAATTTTTTGAGTGTGTCAAGAAAAGGTCAGTGAACAATTTCCAACACATTTCAACTTCCGGAGGGCCCCCATATTGGGCCCAAATTTCCCATGGAATATTAAATCTTCGTTTAAACACCCGCCACCGATTTATTTTTCAGCGAAATTTTTTGAGCGTGTTAAGGGAAGACTAGTGAACAATTTCCAATTTATTTCAACTTCCGGAGAGACGCCATTTTGGGCCCAATTTTTCCATGGAATATTAAATCTTCGTTTAAACACCCGCCACCAATTTATTTTTTAGCGAAATTTTTTGAGTGTGTCAAGAAAAGGTCAATAAACAATTTCCAACACATTTCAACTTCCGGAGGTCCGCCATATTGGGCCCAATTTTTCCAAGAAATATAAAATCTTCGTTTAATCACCCGCCACCAATTTATTTTTCAGCGAAATTTTTTGAGCGTGTTAAGGGAAGATAAGTGAACAATTTCCAACACATTTCAACATCCGGAGGGCCGCCATATTAAGACCAATTTTTCCAAGAAATACAAAATCTTCGTTTAAACACCCGCCACCAATTTATTTTTCAGCGAAATTTTTTGAGCGTGTTAAGGGAAGATTAGTGAACAATTTCCAACACATTTCAACTTCCGGAGGGCCGCCATATTGGGCCCAATTTTCCCATGGAATATTAAATCTTCGTTTAAACACCCGCCACCAATTTATTTTTCAGCGAAATTTTTTGAGCGTGTTAAGGGAAGACTAGTGAACAATTTCCAATTTATTTCAACTTCCGGAGAGACGCCATTTTGGGCCCAATTTTTTCAAGAAATATAAAATCTTCGTTTAAACACCCGCCACCAATTTATTTTTCAGCGAAATTTTTTGAGTGTGTCAAGAAAAGGTCAGTGAACAATTTCCAACACATTTCAACTTCCGGAGGGCCGCCATATTGGGCCTAATTTTCCTAAGAAATATAAAATCTTCGTTTAAACACCCGCCACCAATTTATTTTTCAGCGAAATTTTTTTTACTCGTTTAGGGAAGATCAGTGAACAATTTTCAATTATTTTCAACTTCCGGAAGGTTACCATATTAAGCCCTATCACCTCAAGAAATAAAAAATTGTCGTTTAAATACCCGCCACCAACTTGGTGGTTCTAATCGATTTTGTTATAAATGGTAAGTAAAATTTAATTCTTAATCAATTTTTATTTATTAGAAAGTTCTATGAGAAATTAACTACTTGAATACAGGAAAAAGATTTATTTATTAATTGAATGGCTTTAGGATTCACAGTGTTTTCCCTATTTCCTTTTTTAAAAATATTTCCCCTATCTTCTACTTCTTACCCCCATTTTGTGGTGTACACCAACAGCAAAATCTTTTATAGGACGTATTTTTCATTTGACTTAAATAAACTTTGTCATATCAAATTTTTTTGAAATTGAAAGTATAATTACAAAATATTCTAATACAAAAATTCAAGGTTCTGGAATCAGTTACTTAATCGAATAAAGTGAAAGAAATAAATAAAATGTATGTTTTCTTTTTACATAAAATTTTTTTTAAATACAAGACAAAATAAAAGTAGAAGAGATCAACATACAGTATGCCAAATGTATAAATCTGATCAAAAACCGAAATTACTCTGGAATGTGTTGGAAATTGTTCACTGACCTTTTCTTGACACACTCAAAAAATTTCGCTAAAAAATAAATTGGTGGCGGGTGTTTAAACGAAGATTTTATATTTCTTAGGAAAATTAGGCCCAATATGGCGGCCCTCCGGAAGTTGAAATGTGTTGGAAATTGTTCACTGACCTTTTCTTGACACACTCAAAAAATTTCGCTAAAAAATAAATTGGTGGCGGGTGTTTAAACGAAGATTTTATATTTCTTAGGAAAATTAGGCCCAATATGGCGGCCCTCCGGAAGTTGAAATGTGTTGGAAATTGTTCACTGACCTTTTCTTGACACACTCAAAAAATTTCGCTGAAAAATAAATTGGTGGCGGGTGTTTAAACGAAGATTTAATATTCCATGGAAAAATTGGGCCCAAAATGGCGTCTCTCCGGAAGTTGAAATAAATTGGAAATTGTTCACTAGTCTTCCCTTAACACGCTCAAAAAATTTCGCTGAAAAATAAATTGGTGGCGGGTGTTTAAACGAAGATTTAATATTCCATGGGAAAATTGGGCCCAATATGGCGGCCCTCCGGAAGTTGAAACATGCAAATAATGATTATTTTTATTCTCTGACACATATCCTAAAAGTTTGTATTAAAAAAAAATTGGTCTGTTAGAGTTTATATCTTTCGTTTATTAAACGTTTAAAACTTCAGGGACCTGTAGGCGCGTGATTTAAAAATGAAAAGTTATTTAATACAATATCGTTTTCATGCGCAATTTTCTTTTTCCATTTTGTTGCAGATGAGAGACCGACGAAGGCACGTTTGGGCAACCATCCACATCTACAATGTTTTGATGCTCGCAACAGTAACAGCAAATCCTTTGTACATTCCACAATTCCTGTCTGGAGGCAAGTTACAATTACACTTTACATAAATAAGATTGTTCTCCGCACTTGCATTCAAATTTAACGAGCGTATTCGAAAAAAAAGTAAAAATAAAAAAAAAATTCGCATTTATATGAATATAACTCGCTCAAATATCATTTTTTTTTTTTATATTTCTCGAAACTTTTTCCTTTCAGAATTATTATTATTATATATATACTTCTTGAAAGAAAAGTTGCATCGATTTATCTCTTTCAGTGAAAGTTTTCCTATTTTCACAATATGAAAATATAATTTATACCGGACGATTTTTTTTCTCTTTTTTTTTTTTGAAGAATATATTATCAAAAGAAATAAATTTTTCAATTCTGAATTATGTAATAAAAAAATTCACCAAATTTGGGGAAATTGAGTAATTTTTCATTTCTTTTCGATGATGAATATTTTTTTTCGAACAAATTTTCACTGTGTCAATTGTCAATCTTACGCATTTATTTTTTATTTTCGTTTATTAGTAATTTTCGTGTATTTTTCATTTTTCCTTTTCCTTCGTAATAATTTTTCCGTTTCTTATTCTGGATTTTGTTTTCCATTTCTCTTTTCTTCTTCAATAAGTTTTCCATTTTTTCTATTTTTTATAATTTTTTTATTTTCATTATTTCCATTTTCCTTTATAATAATTTTTTCATTTCTTTCTTTATTTCTTCTTTATTTTCTATTTTCGTCTATAAGAATTTTTGCTTTCTTTTGCGTTTCCTCTTTTTCTTAATTTCTCTTGTGTTATTTTTTTCATTTTCTGTTTTCCTCTCTGATAATTTTTTCCATTTCTTTTTACATTTTCTTTTCATTTTCTGTTTTCCCTATAATAAGTTTTCCATTTCTTTTTTCATTTTTTTTATTTTCCATTTTTCTCTATAATAATTTTTTCCATTTCTTTTGCAATTTTTTTTCTTTTCTATTTTCCTCTCTGATAATTTTTTCCATTTTCTAAATTTCGTCAAAAAATTTTTTTCCATTTCTTCTGCTTTTTTAATTTTTTTTCATTTCTTTTTAAATTTTTTTTTATTTTCTTTTTTCCTCTAGAATAATTTTTTCCATTTCTTTTGCAATTTTTTTTATTTTCTATTTTCCTCTCTGATAATTTTTTCCATTTTCTAAATTTTCTCAAAAAATTTTTTTCCATTTCTTCTGCTTTTTTTATTTTTTTCCATTTCTTTTTCAATTTTTTTTCGATTCTCTTTTTTCTTCTTGTATAATTTTTTCCATTTCTTTTACATTTTCTATTTTCATTTTCTGTTTTCCCCTATAATACGTTTTCCATTTTTTATTTTCTATTTTTCTCTACAACATTTTTTCCACTTCTTTTTGCATTTTCTTTTCATTTTCTATTTTTCTCAATTACGTTTTTTACATTTCTTTTCATTTTCATATTTTTTCCTACAATATTTTTTCCATTTTTTTCATTTTCTATATTCCTCAAATATTTTTTTCCATTTCTTCTGCTTTTATTTATTTTTTCCATTTCTTTTTCAATGTTTTTTTTTATTTTCTATTTTCCTCTAGAATAATTTTTTCCATTTCTTTTGCATTTTCTATTTTCATTTTCTGTTTTCCCCTATAATAAGTTTTTCATTTCTTTTTTCTTTTCTTTATTTTCTATTTTCTCCACAATATTTTTTCCACTTCTTTTTGCATTTTCTTTTCATTTTCTATTTTTCTCTATAACATTTTTTCCATTTCCTTTGCATTTTTTCTCATTTTCTATTTTCCCCTATAATAATTTTTTAATTTCTCTTGCAGTATATTTTATTTTCTATTTCCCTTTATAATAATAATTTTTCCACTACTTTTGCAGTTGATTGTAATTTCAATTTTTCTTCTATTTTTTCTTTCATTTTTTCTTTTTTCTTTTGTTTTTTGTTTTTTATTTATTTTTCTTACTTATTTATCATCAAGTCTTATAAAAGACTTATTGCAATTAGTTACGTATTTACATTTTAAATTATTTACATATTTAAAAGTTTCGTGTATCATTAAAAAACCATCAAATTTATTTTTTCTATTCATTTATTTTTTTCTCTTGTAATAATTTTTACCTTCTTCTGCATTTTCTTTTCATTTTCTCTTCGTAAATTCCAAGGATTAAAACATTTTTAAAAAATTCCCCTTTCTTCCCCTATTAATAAAGCATCAGCGACATAAAATTGACAAGCAATATTTTCAGCGACTCTCTTATATTATTCACCACACAATTTAAGAGTTAAAAAAAAAATTATAATTTATCTCCAAGTCAATCGACATCAATTTTCATACTTCATAAAGAAAGTAAAATTTTAATTACACTTTGCTAATGAACAAGAATTGTTGAATGCAAAAAAAAAGAAAAAATTGGATCATTATTCAAAAAAGTCATGACGTCTTTGAGACTCATTATTATATGTTTGAATTTACAGTAAATTTTACATGTGCATTAAGAATCGTTTTTGAATTTCTTTTTTCTTTTTTTTTCCCCACCATCAATTATCTGCCTCACCGAGAGGTGATCTGCGCCTTCTGATACAGGCTCTTTGTATAACGAAAGAAAGATTTTCTTGAAACGTGTTTGCTTCAATATAACGGATTCTCTGTGTATAGGAATTTGGTACGCAAAAATAAATTGAGAGACACTTGAAAGTGTTTCGTTTGTTTCAGAAACTTTTGTTTTTTTTATTCAAAATATATTAACATTTTTTTTGTCAAGAAATTTTTTTGGTCAAGAAATTTTTTTTTGCATTCAAAAGAAAATTTTCTTTTCTCTTCAGTTTCTTTCAAGTGTTTCGAACAGTTTTTCGAACAATTATTGCCTTTTTATTTGAGGAAGTATTTTTAACGAAAATAAAAATACAAACAATAGAAAATTAATGTTGACAAAAAAATTCCTACAAACTAAAGTACAAATTATCAACATTTACTTTAAAAAAATAGAATATGAACTAACAATAAATAAATAAAGGAAAAAATTTTAAGTAGTTGTTAAAAAAAAATTTTGTTAAAAATAGTAAAAAAATTTAAATAGTTAAAAGAATTTTTTTGGTGAAAATAATAAAAAAAAATTAAGTTGTTTTAAAAGAAGTATTTGGTGAAAATAATAAAAAAAATTTAATTAGTTAAAAGAATTTTTTGTTAAAATTAAAAATAATAAAAAAATTTAAGTAGTTGAAAGAAGTTTTTGGTGAAAATAATAAAAAAAATTTAAGTAGTTAATAGAAGTGTTTGGTGAAAATAATAAAAAAAAAATTTAAGTAGTTAAAAGAATTTTTTGTTAAAATTAAAAATAATAAAAAAATGTAAGTAGTTAAAAGAATTTTTTGTTAAAATTAAAAATAATAAAAAAATGTAAGTAGTTAAAAGAATTTTTTGTTAAAAATAATAAAAAGAATTGTTTAAATTATAAAAAAAATGTTAACATCTAAAATCGATTTTTTTTTGGTGAAATAACAAAAATTATGTAAGAAGAGAAAAAAAAATATCAATAAAAAAAATAATTTCCCATTATAAAATTGAAATAATTTTGGAAGTGGGTATTTCACAATTTTTTTTTGCATTCACAAGATAAATTCATGTCATTTGTTATTCAATTATTGAAAATTGCATGCAGTGTTTTAAAGGGAAGTAAGGAAGTGAAAAATTCCACTTGGGTTAATGATCTGTAAAATTTATGCCGCAGTTGTTTTGTCAGAGAAACAGTGGGTCGTGAAACAGCCAGAGGTGTAAGAGTGAGCGTGAGTGCACATACGTATGTATATGACATATTCAGTGTAAAATGCGAGACGACATTGACCCTACCTTGGGTTCTTTTCGCATACATTATAGTACAAAAAAAAAGAGAATAGGTAGGCGGACTGGTCACTTTTCTATATAAACACAAGTGGGTCATATTCCGGTCATCGCCATTTCGGCATATTCCCACTTCTTATTTTCATTCTCCTAATACTTTTATTGAAATTTTTTAGTCAAATTTTTCGTTTTTTTTTATTAAGTGAACAATTTTTTTTTGTAAAAAAAAATTTTTAATTTTATTAAATTTGTAAAAATCGAAATTGTTATGTAATTATAATTAAGTGAGGAAATTAATTAATTAACAGTAATTAGGTAAAAAAATTGATTAAAATTAATTCAGTAAACAAAAGGAATCAATTGGATAAAATAAGGAATTAAATTAATTCAATAAAAATCTTTAAAAAAATTTTTAAAAAAATCTTTAAAAGAAATCTTTTAAAAAAATCATTAAAAAGAATATATGAAATTAAAAAAATTAAATAAATAAATAATAAAAAATAATAAAATAACATTTTAAATAATAATAATAATAAAATTAAATTAATTGATTGAAAAATGCAATTGAATGAATTGAATAAAAAGGAACTTTTTAAATTTCAATTAGTGTGTGATTTCTTGCTACTAAAAATTAGAATTAATTAGTAAAATTTACTAAAATTCAAATTTAAAGAGAAATTTCATTTTTTTTGTAAAAAATTTAGACAATTTGTTGAATAAAAATATTTAACTCAACTGATTGAATAAGTAAAGAAATTCAATTAATTATACGAAAAGAATAATTTAAGTCAATTTAATTAAAATTATACTAAATTATTTGAATAAAAAAATTAAATTAAATTAATTCAATAAAAAATGAAATTGAATTAATGAAATCAAAAATTAAAATCAATTAACGGAATAAAAAAATTTAATTCAATTGATTGAATAAGAAATAAAATTCAATTAATTATATGAAAAGAAGAATTCAAGTCAATTTAATTTAAATTGTACTAAATTGTTTGAATAAAAAAGGAAAATAAATTAATTCAATAAAAAATGAAATTGAATTAATGAAATCAAAAATGAAATTGAATTAATGATATCAAAAATTAACGTCAATTAACAGAAAACAAAAAATTAATTCAATTGACTGAATAAGAAATTAAAATCAACTAATTATATCTAAAAAAAAAGAAATTAAGCCAATTAAATCAAAAATTATATCAAAATATTTAAATAAAAAATAAGTTAAGTTAATTCTATAAAAAATTGTACCAAAATATTTGAGTAAAAAAATAAATTAAATTAATTCTACAAACAATGACATAGAATTAATTGAATGAAAAATTCAAATCAATTAATTGTGTAACAAAAAACTCTCTAAATTTGTAAATACATTTTAAATTAGTAAAAATGTATACTAATTCAAATTAATAAACATTTTAACGAATTTAAATTTGAAGAGAAATAAAATTATTTCAGTAAAAAATTTCAATTACTTAAATAAAAAAAAAATAAACTAGAAAATAATAAATAAGAAAAGAAACTAAATTAATTGAATGGTAAATTTAGTATTAATTGAATAAAAGAGGAAATAAATTAATTTAATAACAAACAAAATTGAATTGATTGAATAAAAAGAAGAACAGTCTAAATTTTAATTATTCAAAATGCGTTTACTAATTTGAATAAGTGAATAATTTTTTGCTTTTTAATCAGTAAATTGTACCAATAAATATTAATTTTCACTAATTTATTAATAAAATTTACTAATTCAAAAGCAAAAATCAAGCAATAATTAATTTAAATTAGTAAACATTTTTAGTTGTGACTAATTCAAATTTGGAACAAAATAAATTTAATTAAACAAATTTTATTGAACGAATCAAGTAAGAAATTAAATTCAATTTGATCGAATAAAAAAATAAATTAAACTAATTTCCTGGAAAATTAACTTAATTTAATTGAATCAAAAGTTAGAGTCAATTAATTGAATCAAAAGTTAGAGTCAATTAACTGAAAACAAAATTAATTAATTAATTAATTAATAAATAATAATAATTAATTTATTTTTTTTTAAATTCACTTTCTTTAATTAAAATAAGAAATTATTGAATAAAGTAGTTTTTTAATTTGTTAAATCTCAGTTAAAATAAATTAACTTTAAAAAAAAATAATACCATTCGTATAAAAACTATTTATTGAAGAGAAAAAAAGCTAAAATTCCAACAGAAAAAAAACAATAAATATAATAAAGAAACAAACCAATAATTATACACTAAAGATATTTAATTTTGTCGTAAATGATTTAAGCTCCTTTCCGATTACACTAGCAAGAAAATAATTTTCCAACAAGCTTCAATTCTGAAACAATAGCTAATAATCAATAATAACAGACAAAAAAAATACAATTTACTTTGATTGATTGAAAATTATATAATACACACAAAAGAATTTATTTCCACAAACAATGTTAATTTCTCAGTGTATTTTATATTTCATTTTATTTTATTTTTATTTCATTTTTCGAATATTATCCTTTTCGTCTATAATAGAGCATACAAAATATAAAGGGAATTTTCTATTATGAAATTGAAAACTATTATTTAAATGAAAAATTATACAGTCATACTGGTTGTGTAATGTTCCGCGTATATACACGAGAGTTTATACAAATGACGGAAGTCTGTTCGAAAGTCTCTTCTCGATTGCGGGCGCGTAACTGTAAAATGTACAGATTTCATTGTTTTCCTTAAAGTGAAAAAGACAATTAAACATCAATGTCATTGTAAATTCAATGCAAATGATAAATCCAAAAAATAAAGGAATATCGTAAAATTTATAAGCATAAAAAAAAGTGGAGAAAAAAAAACAGGTTTACGTTTCACGAGCTTAGAGAAGAAGACGAGTTTGTTACAGTTACGGATTTATAAATTGCAAATAAAAAAAAAGAGGAGAGAAGAAAAATTCAAATCGATTAAAATTTACCGACAGTTATACTGAATTTCGATTTTTATTATCAAAAGACAAATAATAATTATAATAATAATAATTATTGAATAATAATTACTAATAGTTAAATTAAAACTAAAACTGATTAATTTATAATGATTTTACGATCAATGATTCTAAACATAATAATAATAATAATTAATAGATAATAATTACTAATAGTTAAATTAAAACTAATACTGATTAATTAATAATGATTTTACGATTAATGATTCTAAACATGATAATAATAATAATAATTATAATGATAATAACTACCAAATAATAATTTAATATTTTTTTAATACAAAATAAGAAATAAATATATAAATTCAGAACAAAATTAATTATTTTGAAAAATTAATAATTATTCATAATAATAATAATAATAAAAATAAAAATAAAAATAATAATAATAATAAAAATAATAATAATAATAATAATAATAATAGTTAATAATAATAATAATAGTTAATAATAATTCGTAATAATAACCAAATCCGCAATTAGTGGAAATTATAAATTTTTTCGTACACTTTACAAGAAGGAATAAGCATTTTATTAAACCAAGTAGTTGTAAAAAAGTAGTTCAACACAAAGAAATACGAGATTATAATAAGGAATTAGATGTACAAAGTGAGACGTGGAAAAATGAAAAACAGAAAACACATAAAAAAAAAGTTATTGTAATAACGTTAACTACGTTTTTTGCGAAAGTATTACACGACAGTATTATTACCATGAGAATTTTGACCTTAAAATTCATTTAAATTATGCTACTCTACTCTAAAACATAAAAATTTATTCTAATTTTCTTTCTTCCATGGAATAATAAAAATTTTTAATTCATTATTTAATTTAATGATAATTTTCAAAAAAAACAAAAATTAATATTTAAAAAAAGTGCTGAACTGAAAGTGATTTCGGAATTAAAATAGAACCAAATTTAGAACCAATTGAACCAAAATAAAACCAAAATAGAATCAAATTAGTTTTAAAATTGGAATTAAAATAGAACCAATTGAACTAAATGGGAAACAAATTTAGAACCAATTGAACAAAATAAAAAAAAATTTAGTACCGAAATTTAAAAATAAAATTTAATTTAGTACCGCATTCAAAATAAAACCAAATATAAAACCACATGAATCAAAGTAGAACCAAATTTAAAACTACTTGAACCAAAATAGAACAAAATTTAAAATCAATTGAATCAAAATAGAACAATTTTAGTAGCAAAATCGTTATTAAAATTGAAATAAATTTATAAGCCATCTGGACCATAATTGAACCAAATTTAGTCCCGAAATTTTTATGGAAATAGAACCAAATTTAAAACCAATTGAATCAAAATAGAATCAAATTTAGCACCAATTGTACCAAAATAGAACCAAATTAAAATCAATTGAATCAAAATAGAATTAATTTTAATAGCAAAATCGTTATTAAAAGTGAAATAAGTTTTTTAAGCAATTGAACCAAAATAGAACTAATTTATTCTCGAAATTGTTATTGAAATAGAACCAAATTTAGAACCAATTGAACTAAAATAGAATCAAATTTAGAACCAATTGTACCAAAATAGAAGTAAATTTAGTAATAATTGAACTAAAATAGAACCAATTTAGTACGGAAATTGTTACTAAAATAGAACTAAATTTAGAACCAATTGAACCAAAATGGAATTAAGTTTAGAACCAATTGTACCAAAAATATAACCAAATTTGTTATTAAAATAGAAGTAAATTTAGTACCAATTAAAACAAAATAAAACTAATTCAGTGCCGAAATTACTACTAAAATACAACCAAATTTAGAACCAATTGAACCAAAATAGAATTAAATTTAGAATCAATTGTGCCAAAATAGAACCAAAATAGAAGTAAATTTAGTAACAATTGAACCAAAATAGAACCAATTTATTATCGAAATTGTTACTAAAATAGATCCAAATTTAGAACCAATTGAATTAAAATAGAATTAAGTTTAGAACCAATTTTACCAAAATTAGAACCAAAATTGTCATTAAAATAGAAGTAAATTTAGTACCAATTGAAGCAAAATAAAAACAATTCAGTACCGAAATTGCTACCAAAATATAACCAGATTTAAAAACCAATTGAACCAAAATAGAATTAATTTAGCATTTGTACCAAGAAATTTTCCTTTTCGTTGGAAATTTCCATTCTCTCCAATACTGAAAATGAAATGAAAATTGGCGAAAAAACAATTCCTTATACAGAGACATGAACCACATACTCGCATGACGTGACGAAACAAACGACCCACTGACCCTGAAAGGGTTAACATTCCAAATGCCAGTGAATTTTTGTTTTTAAATTTTAATTTTCCAATAGTTCATAACAACTGTTACCTAAACAATTTTTTTTTACTATTCAAATATTTTTTATTCAAAACTGAAGAAATTGAATATGAAGAGAAAAAAATAAAAATTTCTCCACTCCGTATGCTGCTGTAAACATGAATAAGGTTCCACTTTTGGATTATTCATAATAATCTCACTAAAAATGATCTCACGTGTCTCTCTATGCATACAAATCATATCTAGATAGGTAAAAGTGCGCACTTTTGGTTGAGGCAAAAATTCCTCAAGGCACTCCGCGTCATTTGTCACTACTTTCTTCCATGATGACTCACATATATACAAAATACTTCCGTTAGCATACATATTCTGTAGTACAAAGTGAGAATTTTGTGACGCGTTAGAGAACAAAAAAAAAAGAAAAGAAAAAAAACGAAGTTACGAGAAAATAAACAATACGTTTACGTTACGAATTTTCTTAGATATAAATATAAATGAAGTTGAACTGAAACTTTTAGACAAAATTGTGTTCCTCGAAAAGGAATCGTGTATAATAAAAATTAGGGAAACAAAATTATAAAAAAAATTCCTGGAGAAAAATTATAGAAAAAAAAATCCTGAAGAAAAATTATGGAAAAAAAATCATAGGAAAAAAATCCTGGAGAAAAATTATAGAAAAATAATCATAGGAAAAAAATCCTGGAGAAAAATTATAGAAAAAATTATAGAAAAAAAATCCTGAAGAAAAATTATAGAAAAAAAATCATAGGAAAAAAATCCTGGAGAAAAATTATACAAAAAGAATCATAAAAAAATAGTAAATAAAAATTATAGAAAAAAAATCATGGAAAAAAATTATAGAAAAAAATCATAAAAAAAATTATAAATAAAAATTATAGAAAAAAAAATCATGGAAAAAAATGATAGAAAAAAAATAATTCATATAATTAACTACGAATTCAGATAATTACAATATTGCAATTTGCGATTACTCTCGAACTAATAATTTGCAAATTAATAGAAAATTTAAATTACTTGGAGATATTAATAGTAATAATAGATATTAATTTTTTTTCCTTCCGCCATTAAACTTTTTTGCCTCAATTATTATTTTCATAAATAGTAACATTCTTCGCAGAAATTAAATTTATCTTCAATACAATTTGAATAAAATTTCACGAAAGAATTCAATTGTTTTCTGAATGTTGCAAAAATCCATTGAAACAATTCGATTATTTATAGTAAAGTCTTTGAAAATATTGATTTTTAATAAAAATAATTCTAAAATTTGTTTAATACCAAAAAATCAATTATTTCCAAGATTGTCTGTAAAATATATTTTAAATATTTTAATATATTTTTAATATTTAAAAATATTTTAAATATTTATAAATATTTTAAATATTTATAAATATTTTAAATATTTATAAATATTTTAATTATTTATAAATATTTAAAATATTTATAAATATTTTAAATATTTATAAATATTTTAAATATTTATAAATATTTTAAATATTTATAAATATTTTAAATATTTTAACATATTTTAAAAATTCAACTATTTTAGAAATTTTCAAGAAAAAATTCTCGTAAAATATTAAATTATTTTCTTTAAAAACTAAAAAATGCAACACAATTTGTTTAGAAAAATTTTTTTATATCAATTTTTCAATACAATTTCACTCAAGGATTCACTAAATTTTTTTCGAATTTTTAATAAAATTTCTTTAAAAAAAATCGATTTATTTTCCAAAATTCTAAGAAATTATTATAAACAATTTAATTATTTTCAACAGAAGCGATTATTTAAAAAATTTAAAACAAATTCTCCATAAAATTCAATTATTTTCAAAACATTCAATGAAAATTATTAAAGAAAATAGATCATTTAAAAAAAATTCAAAGAAAGAAAATTTTAAAAAATTCCAAATTCTATAAAAGAATTTAATCAGAATTTTTGAAAAATTTGTAATAAAATTCTTCACAAGAATCAGAATTTTTTTAAATAGTAAAATTCATCGTAGAAATTCAATTATTTTGAAGATTTAAAAAAGAATTCTTTCAAACATTCAATTACTATTTTCGAAAATTCTGTTAAAATTCTTTAAAACAATTTACTTATTTTTATAAAAAAAAAATTCTTTCAAAAATTCTGTTAAAATTCTTTAAAACAATTTGATTATTTTTATAAAAAAAATTCTTTCAAAACATTCAATTAAAATTTTCAAAAATTCTGTTAAAATTCTTTAAAACAATTTAATTCGTGATTAAAAAATTAATTAAAATTAAAATTTAATTAAATTGTTTTAGAGAATTTTAACAGAATTTTTAAAAATAATTGAATGTTTTAATAGATTTTTTTTTATAAAAATAATTAAATTGTTTTAAATAGTTTTAAAAAAATTAATAATTTTGAAAAAATTATGTCAAAATTCTTTAAAGAAATTTAATTATTTTTATAAAACAAATTCTATTAAAACATTCAATTATTTCAAAAAATTCTGTTAAAATTCTTTAAAATAATTTAATTACTTTTATAAATTGTAAGAAATTCTTCGTATGAATTTTAATGATTTTTAAATCTTTATGACTTTTATTATTATTTATTTATTATTCTGATTCTTATTTTTTGAAATTTTTACCTTTTAAAAATTCTGTTAAAATTCTTTACAACAATTTAATTATTTTTATAAAAAAAAATTTTTTTCAAAATATTCAATTGTTAACAAAAATTCTGTTAAAATTCTTTAAAACAATTTAATTATTTAAAAAAAAAATTCTATTAAAATATTCAATTATTTTCAAAAATTCTGTTAAAATTCTTTAAAACAATTTAATTCGTGATTAAAAAATTAATTAAAATTAAAATTTAACTAAATTGTTTTAAAGAATTTTAACAGAGTTTTTGAAGATAATTGATTGTTTTAATAGAATTTTTTTTTTATAAAAATAATTAAATTGTTTTAAATAATTTTAAAAAAATTATGTCAAAATTCTTTAAAGAAATTTAATTATTTCTATAAAACAAATTCTATTAAAACATTCAATTATTTCAAAAAATACTGTTAAAATTCTTTAAAATAATTTAATTACTTTTATAAATTGTAAGAAATTCTTCGTATGAATTTTAATGATTTTTAAATCTTTATGACTTTTATTATTATTTATTTATTATTCTGATTCTTATTTTTTTTAATTTTTAACTTTTAAAAATTCTGTTAAAATTCTTTAAAACAATTTCATTACTTTTATAAATTGTAAAAAATCCCTCGTAAAAATTTGAATGATTTTAAAATTTTTATAACATTATTCAGGTACAAAATGAAAAAGAAAATGAAAAAGAACAATTATTAAAAAAAAAAGTTGGAAAACAATGAAGCAAATTTATTTTGCCCTTATCTCTTTAACATCAACAAAAGAACATCACGAATATCAAGGTCAATAAAAATGGCCTCTCTTCAATTTAACATGAATTAATTCCGAATACAAGATCATGCTGGCTTTAAACACTTGAGAGCAGGATTAATTCCTTAAAAAATGCGCGAGCATTTTTAACCGATGAATATCGGATTTGAACTAGGGTTAGGCGCTGTTGGACTTCATGGTGGTTGGAGCTTCGGAATGTGCATCGAGAGAGGATTCGGTAAGGAAAACAGGAGGATGAAAGAAAAAAAAAAAAAGGGATAACGGCCAGCAGACTTGGAGATTATGACAAGTTAGTGCCTGAGAAGCTACTAATAGCTGGTATATACCGGCTACATTAGGCTGTAACTGTGACCCACTTTTGACCAAGCAACTAGCTCATACATTGAAACTTAACGGTACTTCGATGCTGGGCCCTGGCTGACATCGATTCGCTCTTCGTTTGGCATTACTTCTCGTTTGTATATACATATATATACGCGCACAATGTGTCAATATATAAACACACCCATGTCTCGCATTACGGAATTCAATTTCATCTCACTCATCAAAAAAAAAGTAAAGAAAAAAAAAACGAAAACAATGTCGTGGGGGCTTTTGTCGCGCTTATACTATTCAAGAATCTCAAAAGATCAAGTGGATGAGGATGACTTTCAATTTTCTTTGTCAGACGCCTACATACTTAACATCCAATATCCTAATTTAATTTCTCAAATTACCTCATCCTTCTCCCATTTATAATTCAATAAACAAGGGTGAGAATAACCGATTCATAATCAAGTTTTATCATTATTCTTCAAAAATTGACAATCACAAAAAACATGTGTACCTAAAGAAGATAATCAAAAAAATTTGATTATTAGTCTATCTTTTTTTACCGCAACATTTCTAAAAAAAAAAATACCACAACATTTTACAGTTTCATGAATTGAACTTTTCTCGAAATGATCATTAATTTCCGTTAAATGAACAGCGTCACCAAAAATATTTATGCCTCCATTGGTCATTAAACTGTTGAGATATTATATAGAAATAAGAAGAAAATTGTTGTTCCACTTCTTCCGACATTGAATTACAATTATTATCTTCCTTCAGAATTTGCACGTTATTCCGAGAAGTTGTCGGCAATCAAGATATGAAACGTAAGATTAAAGAACGATCATGAGACGAAATAAACCCACTGGTGTTAACTGTTTCACTGCAGCAGTGAATGCAATACATACATAAAGAATGCACTTCTAAATAATGAGATATTGCTATTGAGAAAAAAAAATCCTTCAAAGAAATACGGATGTTTTCTTTTGTAAAATAAAGATACTCTTGAAAAAAGTGTTTCCTTTTCTGAAAATAATAGTTTTCGTTAATGCTAATTCGATTTGAATTTATATCATGGTAGCGAATTACTCGATGTTTCGAAAGTAATTACTTAAATACTTATAAACTGATGAAGAACAAATTAATTATGAAGGGAAAGAATTAATTTTGAAAATCTGTTTCAGGTAGTGGAAGAAATATCAGACACTTGCCCTGCGTGTCGACGAGAACAGGCGAGACGGGAGTGTGCATGTTCGCATTCACCTGTGCGAAGGCAAATGGAACCCACTTGGGCACATGTATCGACCGCTTCTACTTTGGAAGTTGCTGTAAGATCGAGCAAGAGCCTGACGCAGTTTTTCCCCAAGACAACACGATTGAGGATGGCCCCCTCTCTCTTTCCAAACCCCTACTAACGACAACGACCACATCCATCGAGAGTAATGAAATTCCCCCCTACTTCACGAAACCGAAGCCAATTTTAGAGAAAAGGCCCCCACTATCCGGGTACAGTACCCAAAAAATGGAAACTACGACTTCAAGAACAGAGACAGACACTAAACCGTACAAGACAACATCGAAGAAACCTGTCGTGCAGACAACAACAGAGTCAATTGGGTTCTTCACCTTCCAATCGGTGCAAGACGCCTCAACCGAAGTTGCTCAAAGTCGACCCACTCTTGGTTCCAATCAAGAATCTAGTTTTGATAGTAGTAGATATCCTCCAAGTACTGGAAAACCTTTCAACACTGGTAAGCCAACCAGTAGTGGCAAACCATTCACTACCGGTAAACCCACCAGTGGCGATAAACCGTCCAGTAGTGGTAAACCCTCCTTTAGTAGTAAACCATCCAGTAAACCGTCCACTAGTGGCAAACCCTCTAGCACCAATAAACCCACCAGCACTAGTAAACCTTTCATCACTGGTAAGCCGACCAATAATATCAAACCTGGAAAGCCCTTCACTACTACGAATCCAAGCACTGGTAAACCGACCCCTACCAGAAAACCAATAAACGAAAAACCGTTTGGTTCTGCTAGACCATCTGCTACTCCTTCTGCAATTAGTACAATTGTCCCTTCTAGACGTCCCCCTACAGTCGCATCATCCGGTTCTTCTAGTTCTGGTTTTCCTTCCAGTTCATCTTCTAGTCTTCCTTCTAGTTCATCTTCTGGTTCTCCTTCTAGTTCATCTTCTGGTTCTCCTTCTAGCTCCTCGTCTGGTATTCCTTCTAGTTCCTCTGGTTTTCCTGCTAGCTCTTCTAGCTCTTTCCCAGGTTCATCCTCCCAATCCTGGCCCTCTTCGAGTTCGGCTCACCCTTCAATTTCCACTGCTGACGACAACTATCCAACTACGCTCGGCTTCCCAACGACGTTCGGTTCTTCCCCGCTTCATCCAGTCGGTTCTCTATCCACAAACAATTGGCCATTAACCATCGGTTCAAGCCTACCATCCAGCATGCTACCATCGTCAGTACTGACTTCAACTACGGTCTCAACCGCTTCTCAAAAACCAATCAACATAACTCATCCCCCGTTAATTAAACACCCTACCAGTGACCCTACACCAACTAGTGATTCAGCGGAAGCAACAACTGAAAAACTAGAACCAACGACCATAAAACCGGTAACGTACCCATCGAAATATCCATCGAAGTATCCAACTAGGGACCCATCTACGCATCCATCTAGGGATCCATCTACGCATCCATCGACGTATCCATCTACGTATCCATCAACGTACCCAACAACTTATCCAACAAACCCAACAACATTGCCAACATACCCAACAACATTCCCCACAAAGAACCCATCGACCAGATTCCCCCCTAGAAATGCAACGACCATTAAACCTGCGACGACGACAACAACTCGAAAAACCGTTCCAACCTCGACAACAATCAAGAAACCCACTTTGAGTTCAGCGACGAAAAAGCCCACGATTGCCAACACTACTGTTAAAAAACCAACGGTACCTACCAAACGGCCTACAATCACGAGACCATCATCGCAAAGCGAAACTGTGAAACCAGCTCCAGTGACGAAACCACCAAAACCGACAAAACCCACAAGACCAATTGCTACGAGTACCAAACATCCGGTCACCGAACCAACTGCAACCGAAACAATACCATTCGGTGGTTATAAACCCTCGACGAAAAAACCCACCATTGACAAGGTGAGTAGAGTAAACATTAATTAAATGCACATTTGCTTCTAAATTCTACAAGACCCAAACCGCATCTTTTGTGCTAAGTCAATTTTGATTCGACTTTTCTGTTATCCAAACATTCGATCATCTGAAGTTTAGCATATTCCAACGTTCGGATCATACGAAGTTTAAGTTATTCAAGCTTTTGAATCTTCCCAGGTTTAGGTTATTCGAACTTTGAATTATTCGAACTTTTGGATATCCGAACTTTGAACTGTGCGAACATTCGGCTATTCGAACTTTTGATTATCCGAACTTTCGGTTATTCAAACTTTAGCTTGTCCGAATTTTCGGTTATGGACCTACCCGAATTAGTCCATAAAATCGTAGCTCCATTGTAGTAATAATTAAGACAATAGCAGTAGTAATAATAGTAGTAGAATCAATAATATTAACTGTAATATTGAATAATATTAACTGTAATATTAAATAATATCAATAATCATTAATCACAAAAGGATAAAATCCATCAAGTCTGAAAAAGGAATTAAAAAAATACCGAGAGCTCTCTAAAGAAAGAAAGAAAGAAAGTAAAACAGTATTAAAAAAGCAAAATCTCAAAAAACAAGTAATATTGAGGGTACATTTCAATTATTCGCTATCTATAATTACAGACACCGTCCAAAACAACAACGCCGAGACCAACAACCACAACCACTAAAACAAAACCTGCAAGCAAGCCTACAAAGACCAGTTCGACAAAACCTGGTTTAGTAAAGCCTAGTTCAACAACCGGAACTACAGTGACTACGAGCACCACGAC
Source organism: Leptopilina drosophilae (assembly GCA_032873175.1). NCBI lineage: Eukaryota > Metazoa > Arthropoda > Insecta > Hymenoptera > Figitidae > Leptopilina > Leptopilina drosophilae. The sequence continues at coordinate 52,966,002 of CM065480.1, forward strand.
TATCAGAACTTCATCAAAGCCAACAACCACCACCACCACTGATAGAATTAAGCCGACAATCTCCAGTATTACTCAAAGTGAAATTAAATCCACTACACCGTCGATTATTTCCACAATTCAAGTTTCGCCATCGAAACCACCTGTTCCTGCAACATCAACGGAATCAAATATTTACATTCCCCTCAATGCCTCTACCTCGACTGTTTCCATTTCGCCACCAAAGAAACCAGACGATGAAACACCATTGACGACATATCCACCTGGTCTGGTCACGTGGACATCGAATTTAGACGAGACCACTACAATTAAAATTCAGGACGTTTCTTCCACGACAGAAGGTAGAGATTGTTTATTAATTGGTTGTAATTGTTCGTTAATGATAGTAGTTAATTTTTAGAGGTTACTTCGAGGGCTGATTCAACTAAGCTCGAGTTAAAATTAATTGATGATTAAAGCCATAGTTTAACGGATTATGGTTGGTTAATTGATTGGTTAATGATTCGTTAAATGGTTAATGATTCCTTAACGATTCCTTAATGATTCGTTAATGCTTCTTTAATGGTTCGTTAAATGGTTAATGATTCCTTAATGATTCGTTAATGATTCTTTAATGATTCGTTAATGATTCTTTAATGATTCGTTAATGATTCGTTTTTGATTGGTTAATGATTCGTCAATGATTGGTTAATGATCTTAGTTAATTGTTAATTGTCATTAACAAACTTTCAATCCGTATTGCTGAGACTGGCCCTAAATATTATTAAAATTTTAATCAATACAAGGAGACATAAAGTATCTTTTACCACTTTTATACTGCAACCATTCTGGTTCAGCATTTCTGGTAAATTTTACCACTTTCGGACTAAATTTTCCTATGTTTGCACTGTATTGTACTATGTTCCAAAAACATTTGTAAAAATCACTAAAATTTACCTCGAACACAACATTATTTACTCCGGAAGTAGCAAAATTTATCAGAAATGCTTAACCAGAAAGTGTTTTACTCTATAAAAGCAGTAAAAGTTCGTTTACTCTCTTCTCCGTGTGAGTATTAATTATAATGTACATGGTCGTTAATTTTTTTTTTAAGAGCCAACACAAACAGATTGGGCTCCAATAACGAAACCTGACGGATGGATAATTATTAATTCCCCCTCTACGGAGAAAATAGAAACCAGTACAACTTCCCCTAAACCAGTTGCGACGACAACTGAGACTCCATTCACCACTTGTAAGTAGCAGATATTTCTGTCTAATCGAGAATTTATTAACGTGACAAAAAAATTAAAGGGAGCAAAATTCCTGTAGGCGTCAAAATCAAATAAATTATTACCACATCATTAATACATCTAATATTTGAATTTAATCAACATTTCAATAATTAAATATTTTTCGTACAAGCGAGAATTGTATTTTAGACTTTTTGGAAAAAATTTAGATGGATTTAATTAATATTTAAATTTTAAGAGAAATGTGGTGGGAAAAGTTACCATTGGGAACCCAACAATCACATGCTGTTAAATGTTACTTTTTTGTTATATTTTTGTTACTTTTTTAGGTCTGCTTTTAATATTCATAAACATTTTGTTTACAACTCTAAGGGTCAGTTTTACCAACTTCGACTAAAAGGCAAAGATTAAAATCGGTTAAAAGAAAATTAAAACCTATTAGAGTCTGTTAAGGATTAAATCATTAACTTTTAATCGATGCAGGTGAATGTGACCACAAATATTTTTCCTAAGATTAAAAAATATTTGTTTACAATTAAAAGCACATTGTTTATAATTCTATAATCGTAAGGAAGAATTCCACTTCCACTTCTTTTTTCAAAACCATGAATATTTTTAATTAATTTATATAAACTTTTTTATCTTTCCGTTTCGCCAGGGAGTTTATAATATACTTTTAAAAGATACGACATTGCCTAAAGTAAGAAATACTCTTTTATCTCAATTTCGAGTTTAAATTACACTTTTAATCTATTGCAAGCACACAATTTTCTCCATAAAGTCGCTCATAAAACCCCAAAGTTTACTACTGTAAGTGTGAAAACAGCGGGAAGTGGTTGGTGGTTTTAAGTAACCACTTTGGTGGCTCGTTAATTAACGCCTAGCATGGATTTTCAGCTAAACCCATAACGGAAATTCCAACTGCTGACACTTTTATCACGACTAGACCAGTGATACCCACAACATTATCTTCCATTGCTACTGTCACTTTATCTACCGAGTCACCTCATTCTACCCTGCCACCAATCAACATGTCTGATTACAAGCAAGGTTTGTAAAAAAAAATTTTCTTCTTTTATTCCACCGCAATTGGAAAATTAAAATCCTTTTTGGGAATTTTTTCTTCTTAACAAAGTTAAACGTAGGAAAAAATTTGATAAAAGCTCGAAAGCGATATACTAAAAACTAACACTTAGTAAAAATTGATAATAAAGAAGCTTGCACCCAGAGAAATTGTATATTTGTCTCAGAACCAACTAGACTTTTTATTTGTTTTAAATAAATTTTATTTGTTTTGAATAAATTTTATTTGTTTTGAATAAATTTTATTTGTTTTGAATAAATTTTATTTGTTTTGAATAAATTTTATTTGGTTTAAATAAATTTTATTTGTTTTAAATAAATTTTATTTGTTTTAAATAAATTTTATTTGTTTTGAATAAATTTTATTTAAACCAAATAAAATTTTATTTCACTCAAATATATGTTTTATTTATGTCAAATAAAAATTTTATTTAAAACAACTACAAAGTCTAGTTGGTTCTGAGACAAATATACGTTTATTTAAGTCAAACAAAATACATTTGGTTTAAATAATATTTTCCTCTGGGTGTGCTTTTTAAATCTGTAAAGTAGTTAAAAAATGATTTTTCAGCTAAAATAAATTCTAATTATTCCCCTTTAATTAAAATAAATAAAGTTCAATTCTTATTATTTTAATTATCACAATTTTTTTTTCTCCAACAGGAAAGTAACATTAAAAACAATTTTTCTTTCCGAATGTTCAAAAATATGTATATAATATGTATATAAATTTTTATCAATATTTTTTCTTCCGCTGTGATTTTATCGGACGTTTCCAATTTTACAGCTCTTAATGGATCGTAAATTTTGTTTTATTTCAACTTGTCAGGCGTTCACACCACAAAAATGCGATTTAACTATAACACTACGGATGCGATTATGAGAGCAAAATGTATATAAACTGCGATAATTAATTAATTAATTAATTAACCTGATTACGGATAAATCGGGGAAAAATAAAATTTTTAAAATATCTTTCTTCCAAGCTTCGTACTAAAGTACTAAAATTTACTAATTAATATTTTTTTTTTACGATTTGCTACTATTTTGATACTTTTTAAATTTGTGACACTAAAAATATTCGATACGTAATATTTAATATTAATTAAAAATTAATTAGTCTTTTTTTCTTCGAAAAAACCTTTCGCTTTTTTATCGTTTTTAAATCTCGAAACTTTTTTCATTTACAAAAACAATTTAGATCAAAAATTTAGAAAAGAATTTTCGAAAAAATTCAAGTATTGAAAAATATTTTTGTTAAATTCTTCGCAAAATTGAATTATTTAGAAGAAACTAATAAAGTTCGGTTATAACAACATTTTTGTCAGGGATTTAATTATTTTTGAAAATTTTAATTAAACTCGTTGAAAGAATTCAATTTTTCTTTATAAATAACAAAATTCATCGATGAATTTCAATTGTTTTTTAAACAATTTTAAATAGATTCAAATTCTTAGAAAAATGCTGTTTATTCTTACAAAATTTATTAAAATTCTTCAAAGTAGTTCAATTATTTAAAAAAAAATTTTGCCCTTATTTGTTTATTAGAACTTAATAATTCTTTTGAATATATGTTTAATTGAATTTCATCAAAAAATTTCCTTATTTTCCAAATATTTTAATGAAATTCATAGAAAGAAATTAACAACAGCCAAATATTATAATAAAATTTTTTCAAACGATTCAATTATTTTAAAAACATTTGGAAAATTCAATTAATTTCAATGTCTACTATTTTAAAAAAATTTCTCAAAAAAAACATTTTTATAAAATTCTTTGCTAGCTTTCAATTATTTGCATAAAAAATAAAATAATTTCACAAGAATTCAATTATTTGCATAAAAAATAAAATAATTTCACAAGAATTCAATTATTTTTGTAAAAAATAAAATAATTTCACAAGAATTCAATTATTTTTGTAAAAAATAAAATAATTTCACAAGAATTCAATTATTTTTGTAAATAATAAAATAATTTCACAAGAATTCAATTATTTTTGTAAAAAATAAAATAATTTCAAGAGAATTCAATTATTTTTGTAAAAAGTAAAATAATTTCACAAGAATTCAATTATTTTTGTAAATAATAAAATTCTTCTGAGAAATACAATTATTTTTTTAAATATTTATAAAACTCTTCGCAAGAATTCAATTATTTTTGTAATCAATGAAATTATTCACAGGAATTCAATTATTTTTTAAATTTTAGTAAAATTCGTTACAAGAATTCAATTATTTTCTAAAATTTAAAACAATTATTTATAATAATTGAATTTTTCTCTTTAAAAAAAATTAGTAAAATTCTTATCAGAAATTTAATTATTTCTAAATTTATTATTAAAGTTTGTTGCAAGAATAATAAAAATCCAACAAAATTCTTTACACGAATTCAATTATTTTTGTAAATAATAAAATTCTTCAGAGAAATTCAATTTTTTAAATAAAATTTTACAAAATTTTTCTCAAGAATTCAATTATTTTTTAAATTTTAGTAAAATTCGTTACAAGAATTCAATTGTTCTTTAAATTTTTAGTAAAATTCGTAACAAGAATTCAATTTTTTTCAAAAATTTCAAAGAATTATTTAAAACAATTTAATCATAAACAAATAATCGAATTTTTTCCAATAAAAAAAAATTAGTAAAATTCTTATTAGAAATTTAATTATTTAAAAATTAGAAATTTATTTCTTAAAATTTGTTAAAATTCCTGAATAGAATTGAATTAAAGTATATAAAAAACAGTTTTCACAGAATTCTTTGTAAGAATTCAAAATAATTTTAATAAATTTCCTAGCTGAAATTTGATAATTTTGATAAATTTTGATAGAACTTCTTGACTAGATATTCAATAATTATTTTCAACTCATTTTAAAATTAGATTTCTAGAATAAATTTAACTATTTTCCATAATATGTTTTTAATGATCAATTAGTTTACAAAATTTTATTAAAAAATATTTTTTGCAAGAAAATTCAATCATTTATAAAATAAAATTATATATAAGTTTAATAAAAATAATTTTTGCAAGCAAATTTAATTACTTACAAAAAAAAATTAATAAAATTCTTTTCTAGAATTTTGATCATTCTTAAAAATTTTAGTATAATTTGTTGCATAAATTGAGTTATTTTCATAAATAAATAACGAAATTCATGACTGAATTTTAATTACGTTTAATAAAAATTTAAATGAATTTCTCGAAAAATACAGTTTAATTTTTTGCTAATAAATTTCATTAATCGTTAATAAATTTGAAAATAATTAATTAAAAAAAATATAAATATAACAAAATAAAAATAATATAATAATATAAAATAATAATATAAAATAATAATATAACATAATAAAATATAAATATTAATTTTTTTTTATTTATTTCATTTCTTTAAGTCCCTTGAAGGATTCAATTATTTGAAAAATCTGTTATATAATTGTTTTAATTTGTTTATTAGAAATTAATAATTATTTTCCTTTCATTTTTAATTAAATTTCGAGAAAGAATTTAATAATTTTCAAAAAATTTGAAATTGCTTTGTATAAAAATTGAATTTTAATAAGTATTTAATTATTCTTCAAAAAGTCGTCTTCATTGATTGAAGAAACAAAAGAATGCCCAAAAAATCGTTTATTTAATTCAGTATAATGTCACACAAAAATTAAATTTTTTTCTTCTTCTAATTAGATCCAAACGCGGTTAAAGACTCATCTTTTTTTCTCCGCAATTTATCGCCATTTATCAGGCTATGTAAAATATTCAACAAAACTCTCCAGATAAATATCACTTGGTGCGATGAATTACAAAACTATCAATTATATCATTAAAATTCATTATAATATACCGAGAAAAATTAATTTTTTTTCGCAAATTTATTAACGATTAAATACTACCTATGGTAAAATTTATAGTACCATTGATTTCTCGATTTGCATAAATCTCATAGTGTGAAAAATATTAAGAGGAAATGTATGTACAATAGCGGGAAATAGAGAGAAAAAAAAAGAATTAAAATTAAAGCGTGTAATTCGAACCGATAATTCAATCAATTCATTTTGGTAATCAATGAAATTTATCGTATGTTTTTTTTTATTTTGCATTAAAAAGAAAAGAATTATACTCGAGTTAGTCATTCATCGGGAAGATGACGAAGAACAATTAGATGTGCAAACACAAATGCAAAAACCTATTAAAAAAAATGGGAAGATAAAAACTCAATGATCAAAGTAGCGTGGTTGTAAAATGAAAAGGAAAAAAATAAAACAAAGGAGAAAAGACGGTACCGGTTCATCCAGTCTGATCGACATTAACTATATATATATATAGTTTTATACATATATAGATATATTGGTGTATATATATAAAAGTACGCGAACAGAACCGCGTGGCCTTGTTCACCAACATGGCTGCCGCTACTAGGCACGCGAATTTATTGAAGGGCATTAATTCGACCATGTTTATTCTTGCAGTGTGTGGTAGGCGGCTAATTCCAGAGGGAAGAATTGTGGGTGGCAATAGCAGTACCTTCGGCAAGTGGCCCTGGCAGGTATGATTATTTCCACAAATTTTCAATTTTCAATTTTCATTTCGGTATTTTTCTCCCGCTGATCACTTTTAAATGACACAACTAGATGAGTCGATGACTAAAGATACTTTTATAGTAGCTCCGAAGGAAGCAAAAAAAAAAAGAAAAAAAAAATCAAATCACAAAAAAATCAAAAAAAAAAATAAATCACACCCAAAGAAATTGTATATTTGTCTCAGAACCAACTAAACTTTTTATTTGTTTCAAATAAATTTTATTTAGTTTATAAGTAAAATTTTATTTATCTCAATTATATGTTTTATTTATGACAAATATAAATTTTATTCAAAAGAAATAAAAATTCTAGTTGGTTCTGAGACAAATATACGTTTCTTTAAGTCAAATAAAATATATTTGGTTTAAATAATAATTTTCTCTGGGTGCAAAACTCGACAACAAGTGGTGTTATTTTTCTTGACAATTTGCGCTCACAAGATCAATTTGATTTTATTTCAAACAACTATATTTTGTTTAAAAGAAAAATGCATGATTTTATTAGAAACAAATATCTGATTTCATTCGGAACAAATATATGATTTTATACGGAACAAATGTAGAATTTTATTAGAAACAAATATATATGATTTTATTGGAGAGAAATTATGATTTAAATTCAGTACAAAAAAAAATTTCCCACAAACTGGTAAATGTTCAATTTTATTTGAATCAAATATATATGATTTTATTGGAAAGAAATTATGATTTAAATTCAGTACAAAAAAAAATTTCCCACAAACTGGTAAATGTACAATTTTATTTGAATCAAATATATATGATTTTATTGGAAAGAAATTATGATTTAAATTCAGTACAAAAAAAAATTTCCCACAAACTGGTAAATTATTTATTATTTTGTTTCAAGTAGAAATTATATTTAAAGAGTATAAAAAATCTCAAGGCAAAAAAATTTGATTTCAATAAAAGACGTTTAGTTGAGTAAACTATAATTTATTTGAACCAAATAAACTTGATTTGAACCAAGGCAACTTGATTTTAACCAAATAAATTTCATTTTAATCGAAAAATACTAAAAACTATAAAACTTTTATGAATCAACGAAAATTAATTGAAACGATAAAATAATATTTAAATCGAATAAAAATTATTTCAATCTAATGAAATTCATTTTAACCAAAACAGTGTGAATCAAAATACAACTAAATTGAAAACAAAATTAATATTTAAAACAAATAAAAATTATTTCAACCAAAGAAATATTATTCCAACCAAATAAACATTATTCAAACCAAATATAAATTATTTTAAATAAATAAAAATTATTTCAACCAAAATCCGTTAATCAAATACAACTTTAATGGAAAACAAATTAATATTTCTAACAAATAAAAATTATTACAACTAAATAAAAATTATTTTTACCTAATAAAAATTATTTCAAGCAAAGAAATATTATTTCAACCAAAGAAAAATTATTTCCACCAAATAAACTTAATTTGAACCAAAAAATTTCATTTTAACCAAATAGAACTTTTTTGAACCAAGTGCAAAAGTCATTTGAACCAAAAAATTTGCTTTTTTCGAATCAAATACAACTTTAATTGAAAACAAATTAATATTTGAAACAAATAGAAATTATTTCAACTAAAAAAATAATTTTTAACTAAATAAAAATTATTTTAAACAAAGAAATATTATTTCAACCAAAGAAAAATTATTTCCACCAAATAAACTTAATTTGAACCAAAAAATTTCATTTGAACCAAATAGAACTTTTTGAACCGAGTACAAAAGTCATTTGAACTAAAAAATTTGCTTTTTTCGAATCAAATATAACTTAATTGAAACCAAAAGAATATTTGAAACAAATAAAAATTATTTCAACCAAATACAAATTATTCCAACCAAATAAAAATTATTTCAACCAAATAAAAACTATTTCAACCAAATAAAATTCTTTTGATCCAAATAAAATTCATTTGAACCAAATAAAAATTATTTCGATCAAAGAAATGTTATTTCAACCAAAAAAATATTATTTCCACCAAACAAATTTAATTTGAACTAAAAAATTTCATTTGAACCAAATAGAACTTTTTGAACCGAGTACAAAAGTCATTTAAACTAAAAAATTTTCTTTTTTCGAATCAAATATAACTTAATTGAAACCAAAAGAATATTTGAAACAAATAAAAATTATTTCAACCAAATACAAATTATTCCAACCAAATAAAAATTATTTCAACCAAATAAAAACTATTTCAACCAAATAAAATTCATTTGAACCAAACAAATTTTCTTTGCATCAAAAAATAGTATTTAAATCAAATAGAACTTTTTTGAACTAAAAACATAATCATTGAACCCAAGAATTTTATTTGAATCAAACTTTAAGTTTTTTAAACCAACTAAAATTTACTAAAACCAATAAAAATTTTCACAAACCAAATAAAATTCGTATGAATTAAAAAATATTATTAAAATCAAACTACTTTAAACCTGATACCAAATTATTTTAACCAAACAAATTAATTTGATCCAAAAAATAGTATTTAAATCAATTAAAACCAAAAAATTTAATTTGAAATAAAATTAAAGTTCTTTGAACCAACCAAAACTTTATAGAAACGAATTAAATTTTTTTAAAACCAAATAAAATTCAATTTGAACCAAAAATATCAAGCAAAATTATACCAAACTTTTTTGAACCAAATACAAAATCATTTGAACCAAGTAAAACAAATTTTAACCTAAAATTGTATTTCAATTAAATAAAATTTATTTCGATGTTAGTAATAAATAAATATTGTAAAATTAATAAGACTTTTATTTAAAGAATGAAAAATTGATTTTAATTAAAAAATGTTTATTTCAACCAACTTTAAGTTTTTTGGCTGATATAAAAATTTATTTTGAACCAATTGAAGTTATTTTAAACCAAAAAATAATTTTTGAATTAAATAAAATCTATTAAAATCAAATAAAATTTTTGTGAACTAGAGAAGAGTATTTCAATAAAATAAAGTGTATTGAAACCAACTTAAGTTGATTGAAACTAATTAAAATTAATTTAATTAAAATTAATTTAATTAAAATTAATTTAATTAAAATTAATTTATTTAAAATCAATTTAACTAAAAGAAATATAATTTTTGAAACCACTAAAATTTATTTAAACTAAATAAAATTCTACTGAACAAACTAAAATTCCACTGAACCAACTAAAATTTATTCAAACTAAATAAAATTTATTAGAACCAAAATACATTATTTGAATCAAAAAGAACTTATTTAAACCTTATTAAGAAATAAATGTTGTAAAATAAAGAAAATTTTTACTTAAAGAATATTTAAAAAATATAAAATTTAAAATAAAAATTTCATTTCAATCAAATATATTTATATTGAGCAAATAAAAATTTATTTGAACCATGTTAAAGTTTAACCAACTGAATTTCAATTGAACCGCAAAATATTATTTACATCAAATAAAATTTATTTAAACCAAATAAAATTCATTTTAACCAAAAATAATATTTCAATCAAATAAAATTTATTTCAATGTTAGTACTGAATAAATACTGTAAAATAAATACACTATTCTCTTGAAGCAACAAAAAGTTGATTGCAATTAAAAATTTTTTTTTGAACCAAGTAAAAATTGATTTTCTAACCTACCTAAAGTTTTTTCTGAATAAAATGAAGTTAATTTTGAATCAACTAAACTTAATTTGAACCACAACATAATATTTTAATAAAATAAAGTTTGAAACAAAAAAATTTGATTTAAATTGAAAATTGATTGTTTTAAATGAGCAATTTTTTTTTTGAACCAAATAAAAATTTATTTCAACCAACTAAATTTACTTTTAATCACAAAATAATATTTGAACCAACTAAATTTACTTTTAATCACAAAATAATATTTGAACCAACTAAATTTACTTTTAATCACAAAATAATATTTGAATTAAATATAATATTTGAATCAAATATAATATTTGAATCAAATATAATATTTGAATCAAATGTAATATTTGAATCAAATATAATATTCGATTCAAACAAAATTCATGTGAACCAAATAAAATTCATTTGAACCAACTAAATTTACTTTGAACCACAAAATAATATTTGAATCAAATAGAATTCATGTGAGTCAAATAAAATTATTTTAAACCCTATGAATAAATAAATACCGTACAATAGTCAACACCTGCAGAACAATAGGTCAGAAAATTTTTTATTCGGATAATTGCCGTCAAAAATTTATAAAATTAGACTTTGCTCGATAAGTCACTGATTAATTATTGCTTATCACAAGGGACAAAAAAATTATTAAAAACGAAAAGTTTTTCTTTTTCATTCTAGATTGCAAGTAATATTTGCGTTCCTACTTTGTTGGCGATAAAAATTATAAGTTTTTAAAAGAGAGAGAGAGAGAAAAAAAACATCGAATCACTTAAAATCGTGTGTGCTACCCACCCATTTGACATGTTCTTATCATCGATTGATATTAACTGGTAGCTTAAAGTATTTACCAAATCTGTTTCAAATTTTTTTTTATCTCAATACAGCAGAAGATTAAAATGGAGAATACGTGTATGTCGATAAATAAATCGTCCTTGAAAAGGATGTGTCATATGGAAGAGCTACTTGTATTATATATATATATATTTTTCCATTTTTATTTTTCTTTCATTATTATCATTTTTTTTTTAAATTTATTCATATATTTATAATATTATCTCCTATTTTTAGACTGTTACTCTCTAGTCGTTTTTTTATGTTTTTTGAATTATAATATATCAGGTTTCAAATGAAAGAGTGTCGATAAAATGGAAGTGTTTATTTTGCTTTTTAATTTTTAAATTCAATTATTATTGTTAATTAAAGTATTAAAGTGACTGAAAATGATTTTTATTTTGAAGTATTTTGAAGTATTTTGCAGTATTTTTAAATATTTTTAAGTATTTTTAAGTATTTATAAGTATTTTTAAGTATTTTTAAGTATTTCGAAGTATTTTTAAATATTTTTAAGTATTTTGAAGTATTTTTAAATATTTTTAAGTATTTTTAAGTATTTTTAAGTATTTCGAAGTATTTTTAAGTATTTTTAAGTATTTCGAAGTAATTTTAAATATTTTGAAGTATTTTGAAGTATTTTTAAGTATTTTTAAGTATTTCGAAGTATTTTTAAGTATTTTTTAATATTTTTAAGTATTTTTAAGTACTTCGAAGTATTTTTAAATATTTTAAAATATTTTTAAATATTTTTAAGTATTTCGAAGTATTTTTAAATATTTTTAAGTATTTTGAAGTATTTTTAAATATTTTTAAGTATTTTTAAGTATTTTTAAGTATTTCGAAGTATTTTTAAGTATTTTTAAGTATTTCGAAGTAATTTTAAATATTTTAAAGTATTTTTAAGTATTTTTAAGTATTTTTAAGTATTTCGAAGTATTTTTAAGTATTTTTTAATATTTTTAAGTATTTTTAAGTACTTCGAAGTATTTTTAAATATTTTAAAATATTTTTAAATATTTTTAAGTATTTCGAAGTATTTTTAAATATTTTGAAGTATTTTGAAGTATTTTTAAATATTTTGAAGTATTTTTAAGTATTTTTAAGTATTTCGAAGTATTTTTAAGTATTTTTAAATATTTTTAAGTATTTTTAAGTACTTCGAAGTATTTTTCAATATTTTAAAGTATTTTTAAGTATTTTTAAGTATTTTTAAGTTAGTTAATTGTCAAATGAATTAATTATTTAATTTTAAAGTTCGTTAATTTGGTAAAATTTATATTAATTAATTAATTTATTTATCAGATCTCGCTTCGTCAATGGAGAACTTCGACGTACCTTCACAAATGTGGTGCAGCTTTACTCAACGAAAATTGGGCCATCACTGCAGCACATTGTATAGATAGGTGAGTCACATTTATATTTATCAAAATTTTCTGCAAAATCATTTAATCAATTTTATTCTTTAAAAAAATTTACAATTAAAGTAAAAATTAAAAAAAAATTGACTCAAACTGCAAAATTATTTTATCACTTTAATTAACTTTAAAAAAATTACAATTAAAGTAAAAATTAAAAAAAGAATTGACTCAAACTGCAAAATTATTTAATAAATTTTATTCTCTAAAAAAAATTACAATTAAACTAAAATTTCAAAAAATTGAACTAAAACTAGAACTTGAACTAAAACTCAAAATTAAAAACAAAAACAACTGACTAATAAACAAAAAAATTATTCACATGAAAATTTTTGCTATCATATTGAATTAAATTTATTCTATAAAAGAAATAAAAATGGAACTAAAAGTTGAGAAAAAATTAAACTAAAAAACTAAAACTGAGAACTAAATTAGCTAACTATGGAAAAAATTATTGAATTGAAAATTTTTTGTAATTTATTTCATTAATTTTATTCTAACAAAAAATTAAATTGAACTAAAGGTTGAGAACAATTGAAGTAAAAGTAAAACAAAAGAAAAAAAAATTTCAAAAAACTGATAAAAACTAAAACAGAATAAAATTCTGAAAATAAAATTTTTGGCTTTTTAAAAAAATCGATTCTTTTCTCTAAAAAAATTACAATTAAACAAAAAATTTATAAAACATTTAACTAAAATTAAAAACTAAAAGAAAAAATTAAAAAACTAAAAACTGAAAACTAATGAATAAAACAAATTGTTGAAATGAAAATTTTGCTATTTCATTAAATCAATTTTATTGTGTAAAAATATTAAAATTCAACTAAAAGTTAAAAAAAATAAAGCAAAACTAAAACTAAAAATTATAAAAACTATGAAAAGTTTAAGAAGAGACAAAAATTTCTTAAATGCAAAATTTTGCTTTTTTTAATCAATGTTAATCTTCAAGAAAATTGTTTAAAAAATGTTTTTTAATTGAAGTTAAACTTAAACTAAAATTAAATCAAAAACTAAAAATTAAAAAAAGCTGAAAGAAGCTAGAAAAAAGAAAAATTCTTAAAATAAAATTTTTTTTTTTTTAATGAATTTTATTCTTCAAGAAAATTATTTAAAAAATTTTTTGTAATTGAAGTTAAACTGAAACTAAAATTAAAACAAAAACTAAAAATTAAAAAAAGCTGAAAAAGCTAAAAAAAGAAAAATTCTTGAAATAAAAAATTTTGTTTTTTTTAATGAATTTTATTTTTTAAGAAAATTATTTAATTAATTTTTTTTAAATTGAAGTTAAACTTAAGCAAAAATTAAAACAAAAACTAAAAATTAAAAAAAGCTAAAAAAAAATAAGAAAAAGAAAAAATTCTCGAAATGAAAATTTTTGCTATTTAATTTTCCTAATCAATTTTGTTCTGGAAAAAATTCAAATTGTTCTCAAAATTAAAAAAAATTGAAAAAATTACAGAACTAAGAACTAAAAACAAAAAAAAAAATAAAAAGAGGTAATAAAAGGAAAAAAGTGTTTAAAAAGAACTCTTTGTTACTTTTCATATTCAAATCCCCAAAATAGTTTTAAAAAAATAATTTTTCTCATATTTTCCACTGTAAATTTTGTTCATTGCGAAAAAAGTGAATGAGAAAAATGAATATTTAACGAATAGTTATATGAAAATGGATTTTATATAATATGAAAATTAATAAAAAAAGGGGAAAAAATGAAAGACGAGATACGCGAAAGGAAAGTTTTTTTCTTTAAGCTGTTGAGATATAATACTTTGAGTTTGAATCTTGATTATAAGAATATTCAGTATAAAGTAAGTTTTCGCGAAAATTATGATAATGTATTGCCTCAGACTTGATATAATCAGCCCTTGTTCCTTTGTTATTTCTTTTACAAATTTATGCAATAATTATTCCATGGTAGAATAAATTTAAAAAATATTACTGTTTACTATATTTTAAATTCAAAATTGAAAATTCTATTAAAATGTATCTCTAATTTATTTTTCACCTTCTCAAAACATAAACGAATTAAAAAATTAAAAATTAAAACGATTATCTCCTAAATATTATTTTTTTCAATATTAATTTTTACTTAGTTTATTTCATAAAAATTCGTCCATTCGATTTTTAAGATGTTTTCGATTTCGATGTTAAGAAGGACTTAGTTTTAAAGTTCTAAAATTAAAATAAAAAAAATTAACGCCTGGAAAGGAATTAGTTTTTTTATTTTAATTTTTAATTTCTTTATTTTGTAGCTATTCATTTAATTTGTTTTCAATTTTAAGAAGAATTTTGGTTTCAAATGTTTAGTATTAAAATAAAAAACTAATACGTTCTAGGTATAATTTTTTTTAACTTTAATTCCTTTTTTTGAAAGTTGATCTGTTCGTTTCGTTTTTAATTTAACGAAAAGTTTTTTAAATTGAAATAAAAAAAATTAATACTTTCTTGGTAAAGAGTTACTTTTGTTTTAATTTTCAATTCATTTATTTTATATTTATTTATTTAATTCGTTTTCAATGTTGAAAAGTAATTGAATTTAGTTGTTAATTCATTTATTTTTTATTTGCCTATTTAATTCGTTTTTAAATTTGAGAAAAAATTACGTTTATACGTTTATTACGTTTTTCATTTTTTTAGTATTTCAATTTTTAATTCGTTTATTTTATTATTTTATATTTATCCACTTAATTTGTTTTTAATTTTAAGAAGAATTTTAGTTTAAAATAAAAAACTAAAACATTCAGGTTAGAATTTTTTTATTTCTTATTTCTTTTTTAAATTTAGCCATTTCAATCGTTTTTGATTAAGAAGAAAATTTTTTTAAATTAAAATGTAAAAATTAATACCTTCTAGGTAAATTGTTTTTTCATGTTTAATTCATCAATTTTATATTTATTTATTTAATTCGTTTTCAATTTTGAGAAGAAATTAGACTTTATTTTCAATTCGTGTATTTTTATTTATTTAATTCGTTTTTAAATTTGAGAAAAAATTACGTTTATAAGTCATTTTTTTAGTATTTCAATTTTTAATTTGTTTATTTTATTATTTTATATTTATCCACTTAATTCGTTTTTAATTTTAAGAAGAATTTTGGTTTGAAATAAAAATCTAAAACTTTCTGGTTATAATTTTTTTATTTCTCTATTTTCTTTTTTAAATTTAGTCATTTTATTCGTTTTTAATTAAAAAGAAAATTTTTAATATTAAAATATAAAAATCAATACCTTCCAAGTGAATTGTTCTTTTTATTTTTAATTCATCAATTTTATATTTACTTATTTAATTTATTTAATTCGTTTTCAATTTTGAGAAGAAATGAGATTTTATTTTCAATTCGTGTATTTTTATTTATTAAATTCGTTTTTAAATTTGAATAGAAATTACGTTTAATTTCTAAATCGTTGATTTTTTATTTATCTATTTTGTTTTAAATGAAAAATAACATAAAAAAAACTTAAATTTTTAAATTAAAAATTTCTATTCGTTTTGAAATTTGAGAGGAAATAGCGTTTGATTTCTAAAGTCTAATTCGTTTATTTTATATTTATCTAATTCGTTTGGAATTTTAGAAAGAAGTTACTTTGAAATTTATTTAAATAAAAAAAAAAATTTCTTCTAAGTAACAGTTTTTTCTATTATTATTATTATTATTTTATTATTTTATTATTTTTTTATTATTATTTTATTATTATTATTTTTATTATTATTAATATTATTATTTTATTATTTTATTATTTTTTTTATTATTATTTTATTATTAATATTTTTTTTAATTAGTTAGTTAGTTTTTTCTATTTTATTATTTTTTATTTATCCACTGAATTCGATTTTAATTTTAAAAACAATTTATTTTTTTTTTTGAATTCGTTTAGAAATCCACTAATTAATAAATAAATAGTAATTAAATTAAAGTTTTTCAGAAAAAATAAACAATTTGTCTTTGAATTAAAAAAAGGAGAATAAAAACTTTCCATTCGATAATAATGGAGGGAAAATATTTTTGTTTTCATGAAAAAAGGGAAATATTTATTTTTTATTACTAAATTAATTTTTTTTTTTAATAAAATTTGCGATCGTTTTTTTTAGTGTACCTCCAAGTGATCTACTGTTGCGAATAGGAGAATACGACTTGGCAAGTGAAGGTGAACCCTACGGTTATCAAGAGAGAAGAGTGCAATTGGTAGCAAGTCATCCTCAATTCGATTCGCGAACGTTTGAATATGATTTGGCACTTTTGCGCTTCTACGAGCCAATCAAACAATTCCAATCAAATATTTTACCAATTTGTATACCAGACGACGACGAGAGTTACGAGGGACACACTGCCTACGTTACCGGATGGGGAAGACTATATGAAGGTAAGTGTAACATTTTGTTGCTTGAAAAAAAATTTTTTCTTTTTAAAAACCAAATTTTTCATTATTTAAATTTTTTACCTTAGAAATAAAGAAAAAATGGAATTATTTCAGTTTTATGGAAAAGAAAAATTCTAATTGTTTTTTTTTCAGATGGTCCTCTACCGTCGGTACTACAGGAGGTCTCAGTACCTGTTATAAATAATACTCAGTGTGAAGCAATGTATGGTGCGGCAGGTTACATCGAAAGGATTCCTCACATTTTCATTTGTGCCGGCTGGAGGAAAGGAGGCTTCGACTCCTGCGAGGTAAGATGCATTTCTGTTTTATTTTTTAAAATAGATTTCAAAAAAATGGAAAAAAAAATATTTTTTCAAAATATTTTTGAAAAAAAAATCAAATACCAAATTTTTTTAGTACTTTTTAAATATTTATAAGCAACTTTAAGTTTTTAATTGAAATTACGAAATAAAAATTAAAAAAAAGATAAATAAAATAAAAAAAATTCACTTTCAATCTATTTAAATGTTATTAGAACTTTATTAGTCGTAAGTTATTTTTTAAATAAATAAAATACGAAAAGAAAATAATGCCAGGGATCAGGGTATTTTTTTCGGTAATATTAGAGAAGGAATTTAATTTTAATTCGAAATTTGAATAAAATTTGCTTATAAATATTTGAAAAGTACCAAATTATGCCAAAGCAATGTATAAAATTCGATATTTTCTTTGAATTTAATTTTTTTTAATTTTAATTTAATTTTTCTAAATTTGGGTTTAATTTTTCTAAATTTGAATTTTAAAAAAATCTGATTTCAATTTGAATTGAAGTTGATTATAAATATTTGAAAAGTACCAAATTATGCCAAATGAATATATAAAATTCGATATTTTCTTTGAATTTAATTTTAATTTAATTTTTCTAAATTTGGGTTTAATTTTTCTAAATTTGAATTTTAAAAAAATCTGATTTCAATTTGAATTGAAGTTGCTTATTAATATTTAAAAAGTACCAAATTATACCAAATGAATATATAAAATTCGATATTTTCTTTGAATTTAATTTTTTTAAATTTTAATTTAATTTTTCTAAATTTGGGTTTAATTTTTCTAAATTTGAATTTTAAAAAAATCTTATTTCAATTTGAATTGAAGTTGTTTATTAATATTTAAAAAGTACCAAATTATGCCAAATGAATATATTAAATTCGATATTTTCTTTGAATTTAATTTTTTTTAATTTTAATTTTTCTAAACTTGGGTTTAATTTTTCTAAATTTGAATTTTTAAAAAATCTGATTTCAATTTGAATTAAAGTTGCTTATAAATATTTAAAAAGTACCAAATTATAGCAAATGATAAAATTCGATATTTTCTTTGAATTTAATTTTTCTTAATTTTAATTTTAATTTAATTTTTCCAAATTTGGGTTTAATTTTTCTTAATTTGAGTTTAATTTTTCTATCAATAATATCAGTGAATAATTTTTAGGTTTTAGGTTTTTTAGGTTTTATTTTATTACCTGAAAAAAAAAACATTTTATTCTTTGCTAAAGTTCACAACATTTATAATTAACAATTTTGAAAAAAATATTTCTTCTCTGCCTATTTTTAGATTCAAAAAAAAATTTTTATTTTTAATTTTATTTTTAAATTCTTTCTTGAAAAATAAGTAAAGAATTTTTCTAACTAAATATTTTAAATAAAAGAAATTATTTCAATTTTTAAATAAGTATTTTATTATTTACAACTCAATAAATTTTCCACGTGTATTGTTCACTTTAAAAGTTTTTTCATTTTCCATTTTACACTTTTTTCCGTTTTAAATTGAAAATTTTAAAAATTCTTTTTGTTAAAATTAATTCCTAACTTTTTAAAATTCTTTATCAAATTTCATTCTTTTTAATTTAATTTCACAATTTTCAAAAAATTTCACAATTTAATTTCACAAAATTCATTGGAAATTAATTATTAATTTGATTATTCATCAATAAAGATTTTCAAAAATTCAAAAAAAAATTGCTGTTATGTTCATAAATCTTTTCAAAACTAATTACAATTAATAACTTTCAGAATGTTTTCACTTTAATTTTAATTTCAAAAAATAAATAAGTTGGAAATAAAAAAACTAGAATTTTTCTTGTAATTCTAAAAATTTGATATTCTTTCCGTACTCTCAATAAAATGTTGACCTTTTCCCTAATTTCTCCAATTGTCTGTTCAACCCTGAACTATTTTTTCGCAGCCCACATTTTTTTATAAATCGAAATAAAAATTTTTTTCGCCAGGAAAAATACAAAAAAAGGCTAATTTTGTTTTAAAATTCCATGAATTTTAAAAAAACTGAAGAAAATTTCGCTTAAAAAATTAAAATTAGTCAAATTTAGTTAAATTACAGTTTAATTAATTTTAAACTAAAAAAAGTTAAAAACTTAATTACAGAAGAAGTTTTACTATTCGAAAAAGAAATTTTCTTTTTAAAAATTGTAAATTGTACTATTAAAAATTTTTATGAAGAGAATAATTTTTCCTCTTTTGGAAGAAAAGTTCTTTATAAAAATTAGAAAAATTTACTTTAGAACTAGTAGAAAATTCACTCTGAAAATTATATTCTTTCGGTAGTAAATAATAATAATAATAATAATAATAATAATAATAATAATAATAATAATAATAATAATAATAATAATAATTTGAAAAATTTTTTAACAAAAAGAACCTGTGGAAATAGTAAAATTTCCTATTAAAAATCGTTATTTTCAGAGTTAATTTTTTGTAAAAGAAAGTAAAAATGTTATTTTATATTTTCTGCGTTGGACTAAAAAATTTTCAAATTTAAAAACCGAAAGAAAATATCAGAGGAAGATTTTTAAATTTCATAAGGTTCAAAAGGTGAGAAGAGTAGAAATTTTTCTCTTCAACGTAACTAAAATTTATTCCAACTTAGATTCAAAAAAATGACAATTTTTAAGTTTTTAATTTTAAAAAAAGAGAGTAGAGAAGAATATTCATTTTCGGATGTTTTGGGAACTGCTATTAATTTTCGGAGTTAAAAACGTGAAGAAGAGTAAGAGGACTCACTATGATCTCTTAATTTTGTTATTTACATAAAGTTAAATTCCAAAATAGAAATAAAATATTAAACAAAAAAAAAATTAGTATAAATAAATAGTATTTTTATTTAGAAACAATGTTGCATAAATAATAATTGACATAAAGTTTTCTTAAAAGTGTCAAAATATTTAATATTTTATTTTGATATTGAATAAAATATTAATACCAAATTGAATAAAATCGATACCAAGTTGAATAAAATTAATACCAAATTGAATTAAATTGATACTGAATTAAATGAAATTGATACTGAATGAGATAAAATTGATACTGAATTAAATAAAATTTATACCAAATTGAATATAATTGACACCAAGTTGAATAAAATTGATGCCAAATTGAATTAAATTGATACTGAATTAAATAAAATTAATACTGAATTGAATAAAGTTTATACCGAATTGATACCAAAAATTTTGGTCAGTTTAAGATTTAATGTAATTTATTAATTTAATTTAATTTAATTTAGTTTAAGATTAAGTCCATCTTTTTTTTCATTAATTCCTTGCAATTTAATTTTTTCAAATTATTTAAAAGAGAAAAAAAGAAATGAATAGAAAAGAATTTTTTTTAAGTTAAAGATTAAATATAAATAACAATAAGAAAAATTAATAAATTAAGAAATAAATAAATAAAATAAAAAAAATTAGTAAATTAAGAAATAAAAAAATAAAATAAAAAAAATTTTTTATTCCAGGGCGACAGTGGAGGACCAATGTCAATTCAACGAACACGTGACAATCGTTGGGTCTTAGCTGGTGTGATTAGTTGGGGAATTGGTTGCGCCGAACCAAGTCAACCAGGAGTTTATACGAGAATTTCACAATTCAGAGACTGGATCAATCAAATCCTCCAGTTTTAACAAAAATCCTCAAACAACACACAAAACCAATTTTAAAATCACCTTTTTTCCAAGAAAAAAAAAGAATTTCACTGAAACAATTTCTAAAGAAAAAAAAACTTTAAATTCCTTTTAATTTATTTCCTCTCTCTCTCTCGTGAGCGAGTTCTTAAGTTTATTTCTCCTCGAATTACTTTTGAAAAAGAGAATATTGTTTTTTTTCTCCTTTTCTCGAGAAAACAATTTGACCTTTGCGAAGAAATTTTAATAGTTTGAAAACAAAAAAAAATCTTTATCAAAAAGATTTAATTTCTATTAAAAGACGAGAGAGAGAGAGAAAGAGAGAGAGAGAGATTTTCACTCGATTAGACCGACCAAAAATAGAAAAACAATGTTTGTGTGTGCAGTTAATTTACATAATTAACTTGAATGTTTCGCATGAAATTTTCCAAATTACAACAAACACGGGTTGGTTTAATTTCGAAAACAAGGATTAAAGTAACGACATTAGCAAACTCTGCGAAAATAACTCCGAACAATGTTTAAATGCGAACACAGCATTATATAGTGAATAATAACTTTCAATTAAACTTTGCTCGAGAGTTATTAATTATTATTAATAACCATCTAGCGAAATATTATCTATAGAATCACAATATTCAAATGATGAACTTTTCAATCTCATTATCATTCCCGATCACAGTGGGATGAATCGTACGAGTCAAGCTATTATTTAAAAAAGTTTTCTTTTTTCAGAAAAACAAGTTTTCCTTTTTTAGAAAAAGTAGTTTTTCATTTTTAGAAAAAAAAGTTTTCCTTTTTCAGAAAAAGTAGTTTTCCGTTTTTAGAAAAAAAGTTTTCTTTTTTTAAATTAAAATTTTTTTTACCATTATTTCCATTGAAAATTTTTTTTTCTTTTAACTAAGGAAAATATTATTCAGTCCCAGAAATAGAAAAATTCCCCTGCTCAGAAATTTCCAATAAAATACCAATTTTCCAAGGATATCAAAAAAGTTGTTCGTCTTTGCCCAAAAAGCAAAAAGTTTTTTTTCTCAATTTGATATTAAAAATAAATACGATTAAAAAGACGATTAAAAACTACGATTAAAAAATAAAAATATTGAAAACATTAATTTATCTTCCTTATATCTGGAAACAAAAAAAAGTTCAAAAGGAAAATAGAAAAATAAAAAAAAATGTACGATATTCATCTCAAAGATTAGAAAGATTGAAACTAGCAATGAAAAAGAAAATTGAAAAAAAATTTTTTGACAAAGTTCTGACAAAGATCTGACAATGATTCGAAAAAGACAATTTTACAAGTCCTCGAGACGAGAAGAAAACGACTTTTCATCATTTCACTTGGTTTGAAATTTTCTCACTCTTGAGAAAGAGAGAAATGAAGTTTTCCTACGCGATGACCTAAAGATAACTAAAAAGAGGGTAGCAGCAGATCTTATTCGTTCCACTTTTGCGCACTTGTTGTTTAAATTACGAAAGTTAAATCATTATTTAAACTTCCTTCCTTCCTTCCTTCGAGAAGAAGCAATTTTATACTCTTGCATAATGAAAGAGCTCCATGAAAAAGAAAAGCCAAGAAAGAATAATAACTGAATTTACAAAAATTCAAAAAAAAGAAAATGCGACAAACGATAAATTGAATTTATATAGAAAAAAAGGAACAATTTTTTTTCCCCACGACAAAATGTCCAAGAATGTGAAGAAAAAGTGTACCAACCAAAAAAAATGTACTTTGGAAAAAAAATGTACTTTCGAAAAAAAAATGTTCAATTAAGAAATAAAACAAAAGTGTAATATTCTCGAAGATCTCATATCCAAATAGAAAGTTTTAAAACGGTGTTAATACCACAATTGGATACAATTAAATTTGTCCTATTTTGTGATTAAAACCCGATAGACTAATCTTGAACTATATAATTAAATAATTTCCAACCAAATAATGCTCTGAATCTAATTAAAATTCAAGGGAAAAAAATATAATTTTAATAATTTAGAAAAATATATTTCTCGTCCTATAACAATTTTTTAAACTCTAAAATATTTAAAATTTAAATACATATTGAATTACATTGATAAATATATATATGTATTTAATTGTATTTAATTGTATTTAATTTGACGAAATAAGATTAGAAAAAAATATTGCATATCTCCTCTCTTTTTGTGTGGATGTGAATAGATGTAAATAAACGAAAAAAAAAATTATCTTCCAGAAGTGTGTAAATCCATGACTGTAGGTATTATTGTGTTACGTATGAAGAAAAAGTACGCTAAAAAAAAGTGTCTCTAAATAGACTATAATATTATTTAATTTAATTTATGCAAATTTTTAATGTTTAAGGAATTAATATTATTTAGTTGAAAGGTATAATGTATATCTTGTGTACGTGCTGCCACAAACAATTATAAATAATTTATTTTCGTATTGTCCAAATATGTATTGTAAAGACATTCTGTAAATATAATCTAATGTTATTAAAAATTAATCGTTTCGTTTTTCAATTTATTTCACAATAAAAAAATAATATCATGCAATGAATTTTATAAAACATTTGTTTCAATAGTTAAATTCTTGTTCTTTTTATTTTTTTTTAAATTGAAAACAATTCAATTTTTTGAAAGGCTTTTACTCAAATTGACATAAAGAACAAAAAATATTGTAAAAAAGAAAAAAAGCAAAAGTTTTATCCCAAGAAAACAATTATAATAAATTAAGATTTTATTAAATAAATTAAAATTAAATTATTTAAAATTAAATTAAATCAATTAAAATTAATTGAAATTAAATTAAAGTAATTAAAATTAATTAAATTTAATTAATTTTAATTACTTTAATTAAATTTAATTAAAATCAATTAAATTTAATTTAAATTAATATAAATGTATTATTTATTGATAAAACTTTAAAAAATAAAAATTTCTTCAAAAACATCATGCAATGAAGTTTATAAAAATTTTGTTCAAATATTTAAATTCTTGTTCTTTTTAGTTTTTTATTAAAAAAAATTGAAAACAATTAAATTGTTTGAAAGGTTTTTATTCAAATTGACATAAAGAACAAAAAAAAATTGTAAAAAAGGAAAAAAGAAAAAGTTTTTTCCCAAGAAAACAATTATAATAAATTGAGATTGAATTAAATAAATTAAAATTAAATTAAATAAATTAAATGAATGAAAATTAATGAAAATTAATAAAAATTAATGAAAATTAATGAAAATTAATAAAAATTAAATTAAATTAATTAAAATTAATGAAAATTAATTAAATTTAATTTAAATTAATATAAATGTATTATTTA
Organism: Leptopilina drosophilae; assembly: GCA_032873175.1. Taxonomy (NCBI): domain Eukaryota; kingdom Metazoa; phylum Arthropoda; class Insecta; order Hymenoptera; family Figitidae; genus Leptopilina; species Leptopilina drosophilae. Next base: position 52,990,426 of record CM065480.1, read on the forward strand.
TTTATAAAACATTTAAAAATAAAAATTTCTTAAAAAAACAATGCAATGAATTTTATAAAAATTCCGTTAAAATATTTAAATTCTTTAATGAAAATTAATGAAAATTAATTAAATTTAATTTAAATTAATATAAATGTATTATTTGTTCAAAAAACCCTAAAACAATAAAAATCTCTTCAAAAAAACCATGCAATGAATTTTATAAAAATTCGGTTAAAATATTTAAATTCTTTAATGAAAATTAATGAAAATTAATTAAATTTAATTTAAATTAATATAAATGTATTATTTATTCATAAAACCCTAAAAAAATAAAAATCTCTTAAAAAAACAATGCAATAAATTTTATAAAAATTCCGTTAAAATATTAAAATTCATTTAATTTTATTTCTTGTTCCTATTAATAATAAATAATATCTGAAAACTTTTTTCAAAAAATTTTCCACCCTCTAGGCTACAAAAGTATTCGAAAAAAATTTTTCACTTCTTATAGTCATTAATGTAAAAATAAACAAATTTATCGATTTATTAAAATAAAAAAATTTTTTTTAAGAAATATAAAATATAAACTTGATCAAATTTATGATTTAAATAAAAATTTGCAAACGAGGTATAATTGAGAATGTGCCCGACATATTTTAAAAAAAAAGAGTTAAGTGTATTAGCAAACTAGTAAAGTCAAAGTAAAAGTTAATTAAAAATTATGAACAAAAGTAGGTTGTCATAAAAATAATTTTCACAGTTCAAAAGAAAAATATTCATGACAACTTTATTCTTTTCTTTGTCTGACTAAATAAAACCTTCTCTACTTATAACAATATTCACTCTTCTCTTACCATCTTCCATTCTTTTCGCAATTCACCAACAAAAAAAAAAACATTTCACACAATTTTCGTTTCTTTAAAACTTTTTCCCTCAAAAGAAAAAAAAGAAAAATACTATTAATTAATTTTAAAACATCAAAATATTTAAATAGATAAAAAATATTCCTTCACTTGAATATTTAAAAAATAAAAAAAAAATATTATATTATATTATATTATAATATAATAAATTATTATTATTATTATTATTAATATTATTATATTATATTATATTATTATTATTATATTTAAAATATTTAAAACATTCTAAAACTTTAGGAAAAATGGAAAAAAAAATTCAAAATTTTAAGTGAAATTAAATAATAAAGGAAGAATAAGTCTAAATTATTTATTGTTTACTAAATTATTATTATACTTTTAAATAATTATTATTCTACTTTTGTACTTTTTATTTGTCATTTAATTATTTAAAACTTTTTAAAACATTAGGAAAAATTTTTAAAAAAATTAAAAGTGAAAATTTCAAGTCGTGAAATTAAATAATCAAAGGAAGATTAAATCTAAACTGTTCTAATTTTGTAGATTTTTAATTTTTTAGAATTAAATAATAAAGATTGAAGAAGATGAAAGAAGAAAATAAAATAATAAAGATTGAAGAAGATGAAAGAAGAAAATAAAATAATAAAGAGTGACGAAGATGAAAGAAGAAGATTAAATAATAAAGACTGACGAAGTTGAAAGAAGAAGATTAAATAATTTTCTGGCTATAACCACAAAAAAAAAAAATTTCCAAAGAGTTAAATTGATGGAAACTATTTTTTTTAAATTTAAAAATATTTTTCATACACAACATTGTACATTGAAATGAAAAAAAAATTGCTTTATATTTTTTTTTCATGAATTCATGAATTTTGTTTTTTCATTCATGAATCAATGCTGCAAAGCGAGAAAATGGACAGAGAGGAAAGAAGGAAAATAAAGGTGTACAAATGTCGCCCAGGGACTGCAATTTAAAATCGTAAAATCACCTGCTTTTATCTATACCTACAGGAAACCCTGACCTTTCAGTAGAATATTTCTAATTTTTTTTTTCTGAAAAGAACAATGCTATATTTCAAGTTGCCTATACATATATTTATCTTCACTCTCCCACGATCAAACGAAAATAATGAATAATAAAAATACCGAACACCTTATAAAAAATTTATTATTTTTTTTACATTTATTATTATTTTTATCTTTATATTTATTATTATTACTGATAATACTTAACGGTAACGTGTGAAACATAATATTCATTTTTTTTATTATTAAGCAAAAAAGAAAATTTTTTATTTTCAAATGTAAACTTTGATTTTTAAATAATTTCAGATTCAAAATTTAAAAAATTAACTATTAAATAAATTCAGTATTTTGTTATTAGACAAATAACAAAATTTTTTATTTTTAAATGTAAACTTTGATTTTTAAATAATTTCAGATTCAAAATTTAAAAAATTTACTTATTAAATAAATAATAATAACAACTTATAAAATAAAATAACTTTTTTTATTATTTAGCAAATAAGAAAATTTTTTATTTTCAAATGTATAAACTTTGATTTTTAAATAATTTCAGATTCAAAATTTTAAAAATTTACTTATTAAATCAATTCAATTTTTTCTTATTAGGCAAATAAGAAAATTTTTTATTTTCAAATGTAAACTTTGATTTTTAATTAATTTCAGATTCAAAATTTGAAAAATTTACTTATTAAATAAATAATAATAACAACTTATAAAATAAAATAACTTTTTATTATTTTTCATTGATTTCAATAAAATTTTAATAAAATTCAGTAATCAAATATTTAATTTCAATTATTAACAAACACAATTATTTTAAATTTAAAGAGAAATTTTATTATAAAATTCAATTACATTCAAAATTCTCAATGATTTTCAAAAAATTTCAAGGAATTATTAATAAAAATCAATTACTTTTAAAAATTTTAATAAAAATTTTATACCAAATCCATTACTTTTTTAAAAATTCAAATAATAGTTTTTTCAAAATCAAATTCTTTATAAAATCAATTAGTTTCAAAATTTTCAATTAAAATTATTAAAAAAAATTCTATGAATTTGTTTTCAAATTTTAATTCTTCATAAAAAAAATTTCTTTCGAACATTTCAATTAAAATTATTTAACATCTCCAATATATTTTTAAAAATTCACAGAAATTCTTCATAAAAGTTCATTACTTTCAAAATTTTTAATTATAATTTTTTTTCAAACTCAAATTCTTCATGAAATTCAATTAACTTCAACATTTTATAATAAAATTAAAAAAAAACTCAATTACTTTCAAAAAATTTAATTAAAATTTTTTTAAATTTCCATTACATTCGAAAAATTTGAAGAAATTCTTTGTAACTATTCAATTAGTTTTAAAATTTCGATTTAAAATTATTAAAAATACATGTATCAAATATTTATTCATTTGCAAAATAGTGCAAATTCAAAATTTACTAACTTTATGAATCAGTTTTTTTTAAATGGAAAATAATATTTTTTAATAAAATATAAATTAAGAATAGTAATAGAAAATATTGTCGCTCAAAAAATTAAGGACATTTTTAATTTTCTTATTTCGTGAGAAAATTTGAAGTTAGTAAACTAAAACTTTTGCCTTTATTAGCTAAAGTTCTTATAAATTTAAAAGAAAAGTCAGTGAGAATTTTTCACCAAAAAATTAAAAAAGCATTAATATGAATATTAATTAATTATATTAAATAATTATTAATAGAGTTAAAAAAATAGTAAAAATAAAAAACTTAGAAATAGGGACGAGAATAATAATAAAAATGACGACAATAATTATAATATTAGTAATATTGAAAATAAAAATGAAACTAATAGTAATGTTGAAAATTAAAATAATAATAATAATAATAATAATAATAATAATAATGATAATAATAATAGTAATAATAATGATGATAGTAATTACACAGTGAGAATTTTCTTCAGAATGACAGATTTTATTGATTTCTGTGAAAAATTATAATTCTATGAGTTAAGTACTAGTTTCTGCAATTCAATTGAATCTCTTTGAAATAGTACCACGTTGAAACTTTCGCCTTTCAATCATACATAAAAAAGTTTAAAATTCAATAATAAAGCATAAAAGTAAGAAGAGTTTTTTAAATTGAATTTTATTAATCAGAAAGAATTATAAAAAGTATCAGAAAAAAAAATATTATTTTTTAGAATTATTATTAACTTATAGATTGTGGGAGTACAACCTGTAAACGAAAATATTTTACATTCAAATAAATGAAGAAGAAAAGGAAAACAAAAAAATTAGAATATAATAACAAATAATAGAAAATAATAAAAAAAAAATAACAGAAAATAATAAAAATTATAGAAAATCAATGAAATAAATAATTTTTATAAGATACAAATTTTCGTACATTGCTATTATTATCATCTTTCGTTTATAATAAAAAATAAAAAAAAATAATAGAAAATTATGGAAAATAAATTAAATAAATAATTTCAATCAGAAACAAATTTTCGTATATTGCATTATTATTATTATTATTATTATTATTAATATTATTATTATTAGCAATTCTCGTTTGATTCCCACCGTGAAATTATCTATAAAGATTTTCAAATTAAACATTAAAAAAAATCCATTATATAAAAAAAAATTCAAAGAATTGGCTTTTTCAAAATCCAATTCTTTGTAACATTCAGTTAGTTTCAAAATTTTTAATTAAAATTATTCAGAAAGTCTAAATTGGTTTAAAGAAATTTTTCATACAATTCAACGACTATTTAAAAATTTTTAATTAAATTAAAAAGAAATTTATTATTTTTAAAAAAATTCAAAGAATTTTTTTTTAAATTTAATTTTCTATAAAGTTTAATTACTATAAAAATTTGCAATTCAAACATACATTATTATTATTATTATTATTCATTCTCGTTTGATTTCCACAGTGAAATTATCTACAGAGCTTTTTAATTAAAATTTAAAATAAAAAATCCGTTACTTTAAAAAAGAAAAATTCAAAAAATTGGCTTTTTCAAAATCTTCATAAAATTTGATTAGTTTCAAAATTTTTAATTAAAATTATTAAATAAACTCTCCATTGGTTTAAAGAAATTTTTCATAAAATTCAACGACTATTTAAAAATTTTTAATTAAATTTAAAAAAAGGATTATTTAAAAAAAATTCAAAGAATTTTTTTTTTAATTTTAATTTTCTATAAAATTCAATTACTATAAAAATTTTAAATTCAAACATACATTGCTTAGCATTATTATTATTGTTATTATCAATTCTCGTTTGATTTTCACAGTGAAATTATCTACAGAGCTTTTCAATTAAAATTTAAAATAAAAAATCCATTACATTAAAAAAAAAAAATTCAAAAAATTGGCTTTTTCAAAATCTTCATAAAATTTGATTAGTTTTAAAATTTTTAATTAAAATTATTAAAAAAATCTCCATTGGTTTTGAAGAAATGTTTCATAAAATTCAACAACTATTTAAAAATTTTTAATAAAATTAAAAAAAAATTTATTATTTTAAAAAAAATTTAATAAATTTTTTTTTAATTTTAATTTTTTATAAAATTCAATTACTATAAAAATTTTCAATTTAAACATACATTGTTATTATATTATTATCGATTTTTATTTGATTCCCACCGTAAAATTATCTATAAAGATTTTCAAATTAAAATTTGAAAAAAAATTCATTATATTAAAAAAAATTCAAAGAATTGGCTTTTTCAAAATCCAATTCTTTGTGAAATTCAATTAGTTTCAAAATTTTTAATTATAATTATTAAAAAACTCTCCATTGGTTTAAAGAAAATTTTCATAAAATTTAACGACTATTTAAAAATTTTTAATTAAATTAAAAAAAAAATTTATTATTTTAAAAAAAATTTTAAGAATTCTTTTTTAATTTTAATTTTCTATAAAATTCAATTACTATACAAATTTTCAATTTAAACATAAATTGCTATTATTATTATAATCAATTTTCATTTGATTCCTACCGTGAAATTACCTATAAAGATTTTCAAATTAAAATTTAAAAAAAATCCATTGTATTAAAAAAAATCCAAAGAATTGGCTTTTTCAAAATCCAATTATTTGTGAAATTCAATTAGTTTCAAAATTTTTAATTATAATTATTAAAAAACTCTCTATTGGTTTAAAAAAATTTTTCATAAAATTTAACGAATATTTAAAAATTTTTAATTAAATTTAAAAAAATGTATTATTTAAAAAAAATTCAAAGAATTTTTTTTTATTTTCTATAAAATTCAATTACTATACAAATTTTTAACACAAACATACATTGCTATTATTATTATTATTATTATCAATTCTCGTTTGATTCCCACCGTGAAATTATCGATAAAGATTTTCAAATTAAAATTTAAAATAAAAAATCCATTACATTAAAAAAAAATTCAAAAAATGGGCTTTTTCAAAATCTTCATAAAATTTAATTAGTTTCAAAATTTTTAATTAAAATTATTAAAAAAATCTCCATTGGTTTTGAATAAAATTTTCATAAAATTCAACGACTATTTAAATTTTTTTAAGTAAATTAAAAAAAAATTTATTATTTTTAAGAAAATTGAAAGAATTTTTTTTTAATTTTAATTTGTTTTAAAATTCAATTACTATAAAAATTTTCAATTGAATTGAATTGCTATAATAATAATAATAATAATAATAATAATTATTATTATTATTATTATTATTATTATTATTATTATTATTATTATTGTTATTATCAATTCTCGTTTGATTCGCACCGTGAAATTATCCACACAGATCTCACTTCATTGCAAAATGAATATTTTTGCCCACTAACGTCCGCGAGTTCATTAAATTATTATATAAATATACATTCGTACGCACACGCATGAAAGACAATTATGCTCAGATTTTTCAATCAAGCATTATATTCCTGGAAGATAATAATTGTCCTTCGAATGGAATCCGTAGTCAAGTGTAATGTGCCGTTAGAATTAAACGTAAGCAAGAAGTTTCTTAATTTAGAACCCCCGTTAGTTGAGATACCAACGAATATCTGTCTCATTATATGTATATATATATATATATATATATATATACATAAGAATATATACATATATATATATAACGCACAAGAGTATATATAATCACTATTTACGTTCCGTGTATTGAATTTATTTGTAACAACTATCATATACATTTTAAACACATTATCATGATGTACAACAGCAATTCATAATGGACCTTGTAATAGATTATAAAGTTTTATGTGCTGAATGTTACACGAGAAGATTGTAACACTACATTATAACGTTTGCCTATAAGGTCGAAGTTAAACGCACCAAAAAAAAAAAAAAAAAAAATCCCAAAAAAAATTCCCTCCCCAATAAATTAAAGTCCCAGCATTAATCCTCTATTAAGCTAATTTCTTATCAATTATCCAGAAAATTTACAGAAAGTTTCACATTTTTATCTCTCACACTACTTCCACATGCGTTTATATACAAATATCGAATCTAGAACACGTAAATCAGAAACTTTTCAAATTAACACCGAAAAAAAAGAATAAATAAACCCAAATTAAGAATCAATTACAATTATTTCCAGGAAGAAAGAAAAGTTTTTCAACATTCTGTTCGACACTTTTTAAGAAAGTTGTGTATGTAAATAAAAAAAAAACAAGTGATTCATCTCGCAAGGTAAAATTATATACATGAGAGATGAATCGAGAGGAAATGATAAGAGAAAAAAAAAAAATTTCTTTAGGGAAATAAAAACGAAGTTTACGAAAATACTTTCTTGAAACTCTCTCTTCGTGAGATTAGAATCTTTTCAAAGAGATGTTGAATTGCATGATAGCAAAGTTTGCATTTGCATGAATGTTAGGTTTTCGCGGTTATTACTAGGCGGGGCAAAATATGTGGAAGATGTCACGAGTGCGACAGTCCATGGATGGATGTTACTGGACCGGGTTAAGTGGCTTTGGAGAAAGCTTATAAACATCACTGTCATCTCTCCATTCGTGCAAATTCAAAACAAAAAAAAAGAAAAAGTGAAAAAAAATAACTCTATATAATCTATCATCGAATTTTAATTGCCTAGAATTATGCACAATTTCTTTTAGCGAACCGTCAATTTTTCAATTTATTAAAAATTTATTCCTTCCTCACGGTGAATAATTTCGGAAATAACATACAAAAGTACTAATAAAATTAATCAATGAATGATAAGATTATTTTACGAAATTATTTTAGCAATTTTGAAAATATTTTCAATGACAAAATTTTCGAATTCATGGGAATTTTAATTTGCACGGATTAACATTCGGTTGAATTAGCAAACAGATAAATTTTTATTTGTTAAAACATTTTTTTTTCTTTAGTAGATAATAAAAAATTAACGCAGCAATAAAACTTTTCTTCTAAATTTCAATTACTTTTGAAAATAATAAATTTTTCTTTAAACTTTCAATTACTTTCAAACGCAATAAAACTTTTCTTCAAAATTTCAATTATTTTCGAAAATAATAAAATTTTACATCAAACTTTCAATTATTTTCAAAAATAATAAATTTCTTTTTCAAAATTCAATTATTTTCGAAAATAATAAATTTTTCTTTAAACTTTCAATTATTTTCGAAAATAATAAAACTTTTCTTCAAAATTTCAATTATTTTCGAAAATAATAAATTTTTCTTTAAACTTTCAATTATTTTCGAAAATAATAAAACTTTTCTTCAAAATTTCAAGTATTTTTGAAAATAATAAATTTTTCTTTAAACTTTCAATTACTTTCTAACGGAATAAAACTTTTCTTCAAAATTTCAATTATTATCCAAAATAATAAAATTTTTCTTCAAACATTCAATTATTTTCGAAAATAATAAATTTCTTTTTCAAAATTCAATTATTTTCGAAAATAATAAATTTTTCTTTAAACTTTCAATTATTTTCGAAAATAATAAAACTTTTCTTCAAAATTTCAATTATTTTCGAAAATAATAAATTTTTCTTTAAACTTTCAATTATTTTCGAAAATAATAAAACTTTTCTTCAAAATTTCAAGTATTTTTGAAAATAATAAATTTTTCTTTAAACTTTCAATTACTTTCTAACGGAATAAAACTTTTCTTCAAAATTTCAATTATTATCCAAAATATTATAATTTTTCTTCAAACATTCAATTATTTTCGAAAATAATAAATTTCTTTTTCAAAATTCAATTATTTTCGAAAATAATAAATTTTTCTTTAAACTTTTAATTATTTTCGAAAATAATAAAACTTTTCTTCAAAATTTCAATTATTTTCGAAAATAATAAATTTTTCTTCAAAATTTTAATTATTTTTGAAAATAATAAATTTTTCTTCAAAATTTCAATTATTTTTGAAAATAATAAATTTTTCTTTAAACATTCAATTACTTTCAAACGCAATTAAACTTTTCTTCAAAATTTCAATTATTTTCGAAAATAATAAAACTTTACATCAAACTTTCAATTATTTTCGAAAATAATAAATTTCTTTTTCAAAATTCAATTATTTTCGAAAATAATACATTTTTCTTTAAACTTTCAATTATTTTCGAAAATAATAAAACTTTTCTTCAAAATTTCAATTATTTTTGAAAATAATACATTTTTCTTTAAACTTTCTAAACTGTGCATTAATTCCAATTAGTAAAAAAAATATAATTTTCCTCACTGTTTTAAATTAGTAAAATTTTCCACTAATTCTCACAATCAGTAAATTTTAAAAGAGTTTTTTAAAAAATGATACTATTTTCAAAAATAAATTGAAAAATTTTTTGCAATAATTCAATTACTTTTTACAAATAATAAAATTCTTTGCTGAAATTCAAATATTTTCAAATTTTCTACTATTTTAATAAAATTTCTCAAAAGAATTCAATTATTTGTTGAAAATTTTAAGAAAATATTAAAATTTATTAATTTTATTGCAAGAATTCAATTATTGTCATAAATAATAAAATACTTTACAAGATTTAAATTAAAAAATAAAATTTCAAGAAATGTTGTTGCAAAATTCAATTATTTTCATAAATAAAAAAATACTTAACAAGATTATAATTATTTTTAATACAATTTTAAATACCTAAAATTTTAACTAGAGTTTATTTTTAAATAAATTTTTATCAGTAAATTCTACTAAAATTCAATAACTTAAATAGAGAAATAAAGAATTTCTAAAATAATTGAATGTTTTTTAAATTTAATCCTCACCAAGAAAGTTATCAACAAATTTTCAATAATTAAATTGTTTTGACAAAATTTTAATTGAATTACTGCGAAGAAATTTATAAAAAAATTTTAAATAATTCAATTCCTGGTAAATTTTAATTTTTTATGAAAATAAATAAATACTTAGATTGAATTTCAATAAATTTCTTATTTAATAATTAAACTTTTTTGAAAAATTACATTAAAGTAGTAAATATCAAGAATAATTCAAATTAGAGAAATTAAAAAAAAATTAATTTCGATGAAGAATTCTGTTGTCTATAAAGATAATTGTAATTTTTGTAAGAACATTTAAGCAATTTTTGAAAATAATCGAATTCTTGCAATGGAAATAATTGAAATAAGTGAATTTTGCAAAAGTGTTTCAATAAAATTCCTGTAAATAATTAATTTCCTCAAAGGAATTTTATTTTTTATGAAAATAATTGAATTTATGTACAAAAAAATGTTGTTATTTATTAAAAATAATCGAATTTTGCGAAACAATTTACAAAAATTTTGTAAATAATTAAATTCATGAGAAATTTTTATTACTTACAAAAATAAATATTTGGGTAGAAAATAAAAAAAATTTGTGTTTTTAATTTATTCGATGCAAAATTTTTTTTTAAATAGTAGATATTACAAAATTATTCAACTGAGAAAATAGTTTGAAATTAATCATAATTTAGCCAAGAATTTTATTAAAATTTTTCGAAAATAATTGAGTTTCCAAGGAGAATTTTAGCATTTGACGAAAAATTCAATTATTGTTAAGAAATTGAAAAAAATTTCTAAGCAATTAAATTTCTGATAAATTTTTACTGTTTATTAAAATAATTCATTATTGTGTCAAATTTTATAAAAATAGTAGACACTGAAAAGTATTCAATTGAGGAAAATTTTTCAAAATAATTGAATTTTGAAAAAAGAAATTTATTATTTTTAAAAATAATTGAAAGTCTGAAGAAAAAAGTTTATTATTTTGGAAAATAATTGCAATTTTGAAGAAAAATTTTATTATTTTGGAAAATAATTGAATTTTTGAAGAAAAGTTTAATTCCGTTTGAAAATAATTGAAAGTTTAAAGAAAAATTTATTATTTTCAAAAACATTTGAAAGTTTGAAGAAAAATTTTATTATTTTGGAAAAGAATTGAAATTTTAAAGAAAAATTTTATTATTTTAGAAAATAATTGAAATTTTAAAGAAAAATTTTATTATTTTAGAAAAGAATTGAAAGTTTGATGTAAAATTTTATTATTATGGAAAATAATTGAAATTTTGAAGAAAAGTTTTATTTCATTTGAAAATAATTGAAATTTTTACGATAAAATTTTAAAATTGTATTACTGTTAAAAAAAGGTTTCTTCAATTTCTTCAATCATTTGTAATTTCTTCAAAATTTAATTCTTTTAGTGTTCTTAACTAAAATTCTTCTTTAAATCCATTTACTTTTAATAATTAATTTAATAAATATTACAGAATTTAACTAATTTTAGGAGAATTTGAATTATTAAAATCATTCAAAATTCTCAGTTCTTTAAAATTTCGAATAAAATGAAGTCACATTATAATTTTTATTTTATAAAATAAAATTCGATTTTCAGTAAAAAATAACTGAAAAATTAGTTTAACTTGACTAATTGAATCAAGAAAAAAAGATTTTATTAAAAACCATCAATTATTATTAAATAAAATTATTACAATTATTAATTGTATTATTTTATTATTTTTAACCGACAATCAGTTATTTTTAACTATACGTTAAATTATTATAAAATAGAATCTGATTTTCAGTCAAAAATAATTTGAAAAATTAGTTAAACTTGACTAATTGAATGAGGAAAAAAATAAGTTATGGAAAATTATTAAATAAAATAAAATAAAATAAAATTTTTTAAAATATTTTTAAATAAAATTATTACAATTATTAGTTTTATTATTTTATTATTTTTAACTATACGTTAACTTATTATAAAATAAAATCTGATGTTCAGTCAAAAATAATTTGAAAAATTAGTTAAACTTGACTAATTGAATGAGGAAAAAAATAATTTATGGAAAATTATTAAATAAAATAAAATAAAATTTTTTAAAATATTTTTAAATAAAATTATTACAATTATTAGTTTTATTATTTTATTATTTTTAACTATACGTTAACCTATTATAAAATAAAATCTTATTTTCAGTCAAAAATAATTTGAAAAATTAGTTAAACTTGACTAATTAAACTATTTTAATTAGTGACTAACTTTTTGCTTCAAAATCATCTACATATCTATATTTAGAGAGCACTATTTCAGACAGAAAAAGTCATGGTATTTTTCATTTTTATGATTCCAATTTCCATAAACAAAAATTTTCCGATTTTTCCCGAGACTCGAAAGAAAAACCCTGCCGTCCAATTTATTGACCAAAAAAAAAAAAAAAAAAGAAACGGAATTCGAATACTAAAAACATGGGGTCACACATGTCGGCAACCTTCGCCTTATCTACATCTGAATAGATACACAATCGTACATTACAGATTATATGCGTTTTATTATAAGCATTGTGCTCGAGCTCGACGAATACAATTAGTATTCCGATGCGCAGGGTCAGGGACAAGCATTAGCCTTTCACCGCTTTCATCGATTAACGATTAATCCATTCTTTATACACATATAAATATAAGATCGGCAAAAGGAAAGGATTCTGTGTGTCGGTGTATAAGTCTGGCACAGATAAATTGCCATCATGATAAAAAAAAAAAAAAAAAAAAAAAAAAAAACAGCAATAAGCAACTTGGAACACTTCTGGTTTGGATTCAATTTACTTTAGATCTGATATTGTTCCAGAAATTAGCCTTTCACCGCTTTCATCGAGGCAGGAATCTCTTTTTGCAAGTCTACTCAAGCATACTGTATTGTTTTCAAAGCAAGTGTTTCCTTTTTCTTCAATGAGCCTCTAAGGAGTTGATTATTATTATTGTTATTATTTTAACTGACAGTGAAAAAAAGTAAACTAAGCAAAAACAAGTAAAATAATGAAAAAAAAGTAAACTAAGGAAAAAAGTAAAATAATCAAAAAAGTATACTAAGGAAAAAAGTAAATTAAGGGAAAAAAGTAAACTAAGGGAAAAAAGTAAAATAATGAAAAAAGTAAAATAAGGAAAAAGTAAACTGAGGAAAAAAGTAAACTAAGGAAAAAAGTAAACTAATTGAAAAAAGTAAAATAATCAAAAAAGTATACTAAGCAAAAAAGTAAAATAAGGAAAAAAGTAAAATAATCAAAAAAGTAAACTAAGCAAAAAAGTAAAATAAGGAAAAAAGTAAATTAATGAAAAAAAGAAAACTAAGGGAAAAAAGTAAAATAATGAAAAAAGTAAAATAAGGAAAAAGTAAACTAAGGACAAACAAGTAAAATAATGAAAAAAAGTAAACTAACGAAAAAAGTAAAATAAGGAATAAAGTAAATTAAGGAAAAAAAGTAAATTAATTGAAAAAAGTAAAATAATCAAAAAAGTAAACTAAGGAAAAAAGTAAACTAATTGAAAAAAGTAAAATAATCAAAAAAGTATACTAAGCAAAAAAGTAAAATAAGGAAAAAAGTAAAATAATCAAAAAAGTAAACTAAGCAAAAAAGTAAAATAAGGAAAAAAGTAAATTAATGAAAAAAAGTAAACTAAGGGAAAAAAGTAAAATAATGAAAAAAGTAAAATAAGGAAAAAGTAAACTAAGGAAAAACAAATAAAATAATGAAAAAAGTAAACTAACGAAAAAAGTAAAATAAGGAATAAAGTAAACTAAGGAAAAAAGTAAATTAAGGAAAAAAGTAAAATAATCAAAAAAGTATACTAAGGAAAAAAGTAAATTAAGGGAAAAAAATAAACTAAGGGAAAAAAGTAAAATAATGAAAAAAGTAAAATAAGGAAAAAGTAAACTGAGGAAAAAAGTAAAATAAGGAAAAAAGTAAATTAAGGAAAAAAAGTAAACTAAGGGAAAAAAGTAAACTAAGGGAAAAAAGTAAAATAAGGAAAAAAGTAAACTAAGGAAAAAAGTAAAATAATGAAAAAAGTAAGCTAAGAAAAAAAATAAAATAAAAAAAGTAAAATAAAAAAAGTAAGATAAGAAAAAAGTAGTCCTTTTATAAGAAATTTTTTTTTCCTCTCCCAAACATGTTTTTGTCCCATTTTATTTTATTTTACGAGTTATATATTTTTAACGATCGCCATACAAGACAAATAGGAGAGGAAAAATGCTTCCATGACGACATGGTGGTTAAAATTTTATATTTTTAAATTCTACTCACTTTTCTGACTCACGTAACAGTAATGCATTAAAATTTTCCAAGCGCATTCTTTATATTCTATTATATATATATATTTTTTTTTTCTTTACTTTAATTAAATCAAATTTATGTAAATTTGTTCCATTTTAATGTATTTCTTTCCCTTCTCTCAGTTTTTACTTTTTACAAGTTACTTTATTTTTAAAAATTGTTCAAATAAGATACTGGTAGTATTTTTTATATTTTTTCATCCCCAGCTCAGCTTGTACTTTATGCTTCTATTTTCTCTTTCATTTTCTTCTGCAGTGACATTTTTTTATCCATTAACTTGAAATATAAAATTTTTTTTGAAATAAAAATTATATCGCTGTAGTTGCTTTTCAAAAAAATAGTCTATTTTAATTCGTTAATTCGTTATTATTTAAATTAATAATGAAATTAAAAAAATGGATTTAAAAAAAGGAATTAAAAGAGAATTAAAAAAAGAATTAAAAAAAGAATTAAATTAAAAAGAATTAAAAAGAATTTATTTGAAGAGAAGAATATTTAGAAAGAAAAAGAATTTTAGAAAGAACGACAGTGACTTTTTTTATCCATTGACTAGAAAATTAGAATTATCAAATTTTTGAAATAAAAATTATATCGCTATAGCTGTTTTTAAAAAAAATGTATCCTGTTTTAATTCGTTAATTAAATTAATAATAAACTACAAAAAAAATAGTGAAGAATAAAAATTTATTTTGAGAGAAAAATATTCATAAATAAAAAAAGAGTAGAAAGAAAGACAGGGACTTTAATTAAATTGAATAATTCAATTCTTCCAATAATATTAAGAAAACTGTTTTTTCAAAAATTAATTTTTTCAAGGAATTGACATTAAATTTTCAAGAATAATTACATGTCTCGAGTGATTTCAGTAAAATTGAACTAAAAATAATTGAAATCCTAGGACTAATTATATTATTTATGAAAATAATTGAATTCTTACCTAGAATTTCAATAAAATATTGAATAATTGTGAATAATTGTATAAAAACGTTGTTAAATAATTAATTTTTTCGAAATTTTTTTTTTAAATCCTTTTCTAAATTAATTTAATTCTTGTAGAAATCTTATTATTTATGAAAATAATTTAATTTTGGACGAATTTTATCGATTTTTTTTAAACAATTGAATTGGTTTTGTCAAACCTTATGAAAATACTAAAGATATTAAAACTATTTGAAATTCTTCGATGACTTTTATTATTTTCGAAAATAATTGAATTGTTTTTAAAAATTTGACAATTTTCCGTTGAATTTTATTATTTATGAAAATAATTGAATCGTTTTAAAGAATTTGACAATTTTATCCATTGACTAGAAAATTAGAATTACCAAATTTTTAAAATAAACATTATATCGTTATAGCTGTTTTAAAAAAAGAATTCTGCTTTAATTTGTTAATTAAATTAATAATAAACTACAAAAAAAAATAGTGCAGAATTAAAATTTATTTTGAGAGAAAAATATTCACAAAGAAAAAAAATGTAGAAATAAAGACAGGGACATTTTTTTTATCCATTAACTGGAAATATAAAATTTTTTGAAACAAAAATCATATTTCTCTAGCTGCTTTAAAAATAATAATCCATTTTAATTCGTTAATTAAATTAATAACAAAATACAAAAAAATTATGAAGAATAAAAATTTATTTGAAGAGAAAAATATTTATAAAGAAAAAAAATTAAGAAAGAAAGAGAAAAGTTATTTTAGAAAAAATAATTGAGGCAATTATGAAAAAATTCAAGATCGAAATGAATTACACTTTAAATTATATTAATTTGTCGAAATTATAATATAATAGAGTCGTGACATTGAGTTTATAATATACTTTACATTAGAGAGATTAGTGCTCTTTTGTTGTATTAGAAGACAATTATACGGAGTAATTTGAAGAAGGCGTTAACCCTTTTTTTTCTCGAGAAGAAATTTAGGCAACTAGAGAAAATTAACTGTGGACGAAAATCTTTTTTTAATTCCTATCAGCCTAATGGGACCATTTTGTAAATGAAATCATAGAGTTAATAAAACACTGTCCCCCCTTTAATTTGTCTTATTAAATTAAACCGATACTTTCATTATAATCGAAAATGAATTAAGAACTAAAATTTATTTTACAGACAAAATTTTACCATTTTTTTTCTCGAAAATTTAACATTTATTTTAATTAAATAATTTGAATTAAGAATTTTATTAAAATATTTGAAAGTAAGTAAGAATTAACTCCTGGTTAATGACATTATTTTAGCATCAAATACCAATTTTCATAATTAGTAAATTCTCTAAATTCTAATAAATAATTTGAATTAAACATTAGAATTATTAATTCCAAATTCAGGAAAATTAAATAATTGGAAATATTTCTTTAAAAATATTTTCTCCTTTTTGAATCTTTTTCGATTTGTTACAAAAATTACTACACAGGGAAAAAAGAATCGTTAACACAAAACTAACGAATTTTGTTTGTTGTTATTACAAAAAAATTTTTTACCTCAAGAGACTTATTGTTATTAGAAAGAAAAATTGAATTGCAAACTTCACACTCAATAATTAATTTTAAAAAAGTAGCATTCAAACTGAAAAAAAGTAGGAACAAATTTTAACAAATTCTGATTTTAATCATTAAAATTTAAAATCCTATAAAGATTTTTTCAAAAAATGTTTCAAATAATTGAATTCTGTTGGGACATTTTTTGAAAATAGCAAATATTAAAAATCATTGAAGTGCGAAAAGTTTCTAAAAGTAATTCGATTTTTGCAAAGAATTCAATTAAAATTTTTGACAACAATTGAATGTCTGTGTGCTATTTTATTGAATTTTGTTTTGTTTTGAAAATAATTGAATTCCAAAAAATAATTTTATTATTTACGAAAATATAATTTAACTTTTGCGAACAATTTTATTGAAAAATATTAAAAATTATTATAATAATTGAATTCCTAAGAAGTTTATTACTTTGGAAAATAATTTAATTCTTGTGATGAATATAGATAGTTATTTATAAAAATAATTACTTCTTGAAAGTAATTACATTTTTCGAGAAAAATTAGAAATTGTATGAAAAATAATTAAAATTCTGTTAAAAAAATTATTATCTATGAAAATAATTGAATTTTTTTGTAGAACTTTATTAAAATGGCTCAAAAATAATTGAATTTCGGAAAATAATTTTTTTTATTTATCTTTAATAATCGACTTCTTTGATTCTTTCAAAGAATAATTTATGTAAATAATTGAATTCTAAGGAAGATTTTTATTAAAATATTTGAAAGTAATTGCATTTTTCTGAAAAAAATAATAATAAATAATTGAATTCTTCCAAAGGTATAAAAAAAAACTTTTTTTTTCAATAATTAATTTTTTTAAGGAATTGATATTAAATTTTCAAAAAGTAATTTCTGTAAAATTGAACTAAAAATAATTGAAATCCTGGGACTAATTATATTATTTATGAAAACAATTAAATAGTTGCGAAGAATTATATCAAAATTTTCCAAACTAATTGAATTCCTCAAAAGAATTTTATTATTTATTAAAATAATTAATTTTCTATTGCCAAAAAGTTTATTTAAATCTTTTAAAAAAATATTCAATTCTTCTGTTTGTGGAAAAATTTGCATTTTTTGAAAATAATTAACTTCTTCATAAGATTTTTTATAAATACTGGTTTAAAAATAATTACTTTTTTCGAAATATAATAAAGATTATTAAAATTTTTTGTTAAATAATTAAATTCTCCTGGAAAACTATGTTTGTAAAAGTAATTAAATTTTTCGTTTCATTTATCTAAAGTAGTATTAAAAATAATTGAAATTTTTTGATGAGTTTTATTATTTATGAATTTATGAAAATAGTTTAATTTTGGACGAATTTTATCAATTTTTTTTTTTAAACAATTGAATTGTTTTGTCAAACTTTATGAAAATACTAAAGATATTAAAACTATTTGAAGTTCTCCCAATGAATTTTATTATTTATGAAAATAATTGAATTGTTTTTAAAGAATTTGACAATTTTCCGTTGAGTTTTATAATTTATGAAAATAATTGAATCGTTTGAAAAAATTCGAAATATTTCCGTTGAGTTTTATAACTTATAAAAAAATAATAAATAATAAAAAAAAATATTTTTTTTTAAATAATTCAATCGTTTTAAAAGAATTAGAAAATTTTCCCTTAAGTTTTATTATTTTTAAAAATAATTGAATCATTTGTAAGAGTTTTGATGATCCCCAAGTTTTGAACCTTCAAATGATCGAAATATTTTTTATTGCAGATATTTTAATAAATTATTAATCATGAAAAAATTTAAAAAACAAAATTTTATGTTTACAAACTCAGTGATTAATTTTTTTGATTGTGAAGTAAAATAATTGCAATAAAAATTTAATTTTTAGAAGAAATAAATTAATTTTCTTCATTTAAACGTTCAGAACTTTAGGATGTTGAATTTTGGTAATTTTTCAGAATAATTCTTTTATTTCTACTATTACCGAATTTTTAAAGTAGTGGAAATTCTCAAAAAAAACAGAAATAGCAGTTTTTCTTAGCTGAAATAAAAAAAAAAATTCCTAAGTAGTAGCATAACGTGAAAAAAAATACTAAATACATTTCGACATTTGCCTCAACGAATTCATTCTACTGAGACAATAAACGAACTCCCGTCTTTTTTTTTCTGTACCGAACAAATAACTGAATTTGTCGCGACACTTGATTTTTTATCAGCCATCACACCTGTAGCCTTCACATCGTGACATTATTTGATGAAAATCATTCCCCTGATAATTACATCTCGACCACGCAGAATGAACTTCCGCTCCAGACCTTTCTCATTGGACAAAGTTCAATTTTGAAATTGCGGACGTGATAACCGGAAATGGATTAAAGGTCTTATTTGTGAATTTGTGTGTCTCTCCGTGTTTGTCAGTGAAAGAAATAAAAAAAAAAAAAAACTCGTACGCAAATTTATAATGCTGCTCGTAAATTTCAATGAGCGAAGAAAGTTGTTAATAAAGATTAGAAGAAGAGGATCAAAAGATCAGGTAGCACGGTTGATAGATATTTATTAGTGTAAATTCATTCTCGGAACATAATTCCAAAGTCAAATAATAAGAACACTCAACGTATTCGATATTCGATCCCTGACGATGACCGTGATCGTGATCGTGATCATCATTGTGACTTGCTAAGTGGGTCACAATACCTGTGTGCAACTTCTCCATATCTCCCAGACAGTCCGTCTCTTACGCATCGAACACTCATTCAGTCTGAATTTTTAATCTCATTCACAGTTCGAATATAAGTCATGACTACTTCTCCGAAGAGGAAGCATTTCTTTTTATTCTATTTCTTTTTTTTCTATTTCATTTCATCATCTTTCTAAGGTTCATTATTTCTTTTTAAAATTTTAAATACTCCAAATGTTTAAAAATATTTTTTATTTTAACAAAGCCTCAAATTACAGGCTTCGATATACTACTTTTTTAAAAAACGTTTTCTGCTATTTGGATTTTTTTAGATTTGTTAAAAACAGGGCTCGGATCGTCTTTAAGACGCAAAAAGAGTCGCTTTAGTCGCATAAATTCACAACAAAAGTCAGGAAAAGTCGCATTAAAGTTCCGAAAAAGACGGAAAAAAGTCGAATTAAATTTTAGGAAAAAAACGCCAAAATGGAAACACGAAATTGTCAAAATTGTTATAAAAAATCACATTTCTCGACAACACATACTTTAACATCAAACAATCTGGAATGATATTTAATAAAATTTAATAAAATACATGGCAAAAATTTAATCAGGTATTTTTGACATTTTTCAAAAAAATCTGTTCAAAATTTCAATTATTTTTATAAATAATAAAATTCTTTTTCAAAATTCAATTATTTAAAAAAATTTAATAAAATGCCTGTCATAATTTCAATTATCTTTATAAATAATAAAATTCTTCTCTAAAATTAATTTATTTTCAAAAATAATGAAATTTTTTGCAAAAATTCAATTACATACAAAAATTTTTTTTAAATATCTCGTCAAAATTTTATAAATAATAAAATTCATCATAAAAATTCAATTATTTTCAAAACTAATAAAATTATCCGCAGAATTTCAATTATTTTCAAACTTTTTTTTTAATTCTCAAAAATTTAATTATCTTTATAAATATCAAAATTCTTCTTCAAAATTCAATTACTTTTAAACATTTTTAAAAAAATCTGTTCAACAATTCAATTACCTGTATGAATATCAAAATTCTTCTTCAAAATTCAATTACTTTTAAACATTTTTTAAAAAAATCTGTTCAAAAATTCAATTATCTTTATAAATAATAAAATTCTTCTCTGTAATTCAATTATTTTCAAATAATTTTAATAAAATTCTTGTCAGAATTTCAATTATTTATTTATTTCTGTTTGTTTGTAATTATCTTTATAAATAATAAAATTCTTCTCTAGAATTCATTTATTTTCAAAAATTCAATTACGTTCAGAATTTTTTTTTTAAATTTATCGTCAAAATTTAAAAAATAATAAAATTCATGATGAAAATCCAATTGTTTTTAAAACTAATAAAATTCTCCGCAAAATTTCAATTATTTTCAAACTTTTTTTTTAAATTCTCAAAAATTCAATTATCTTTATAAATATCAAAATTCTTCTTCAAAATTCAATTACTTTTAAACATTTAAAAAAAATGGGTTAAACAATTCAATTACCTGTATAAATATCAAAATTCTTCTTTAAAATTCAATTACTTTTAAACCTTTTTTTAAAAAATCTGTTCAAAAATTCAATTATCTTTATAAATAATAAAATTCATCCTCTGTAATTTAATTATTTTCAAAGAATTTAAATAAAATTTTTGTCAGAATTTCAATTATTTATTTATTTATTTCGATGCATTTGTAATTATCTTTATAAACAATAAAATTCATCCTCGCTTTTAATAATAAATTATTATCTCAAATTTCAACTGGATTTCGTTTATAAATCAATTTTTATTAGAAAGTTCAAGGGAAATTCAACTAATTAAGTAGAAAAATAAATATTCTATTTGACAATTAACTGTTTCTTAAAATTGAATTCAACTAATGATTTTTTTAACTTTTCAAAAAATAATTAAATTTCTGTGACGAATTTCATTATATATAAAGGTAATTGAATTTTTGGGAAAATTTTTATTTAATTCTCTTTAAATAATTGAATGCTCGTGAAAAAATTAATTATTTGGCAAAATGATTGTTTAAATTTAAAAAAAAATAAAGAAAGAAAGAATTCAAGAGTTTTTATTAATTTGAAAAAAATAATTGAATTTTATTACTTATGAAAATAATTGAACTCTCGTTGTAAATTTCATTATTTACGAAAATAATTGAATTCCTGTAAAGAATTTTATTTAACTATTGAAAATTATTAAATTCTCGTGAAAAATTATTTTATTGTTTGGAAAAATAAATAAATTCAAGTGAAAAAATTTATTATTTGACAAAATAATTGTGAAAAAATAAAAAAAAATTCAAGAATTTACGAATTTAAAAAAAAAATAATTGAATTTCTAAGAAGAATTTTATTATTTATCAAAATAATTGAATTCTCGTTGTAAATTTTATTATTTGGGAATACAATTGAATTCTTGTACGAAGAATTTTATCTAATTTTTGTAAATAATTTAATTCTCGTGAAAAAATTTATTATTTGGCAAAATAATTGAATTTTCTTGAAAAAATGTTATTCCTTATGAAAATAATTGAATTCTTGTTGTAAATTTTATTACTTGGAAAAATAATTGAATTCTTGTGAAGAATTTTATTAAAATTTTGATAAATAATTGAATTTTCTTGAAAAAATTTTATTTCTTATGAAAATAATTGAATTCTTGTTATAAATTTTATTTGATTTTTGTAAATAATTGAATACTCGTAAAAAATAATTTTATTATTTAGAAAATGAATTGAATTCATGTAAAGAATTTTATTAACATTTTCAAAAACCAGATAATAAAATTATTGAGAAGTATATTTATTATATTACTGCAAAATTATTGTATTCTAGTCTGGAATTTTATTTAAATTTTTCTAAATAATTGAATTTTCGTAAAAAAAAATATTGTTTCTGAAAATAACTGAATTCTTGAAGGAGAATTTCGTAAAAAGTTTTTAATTTGATTTTTTTTCGAAAAATGTCATGAAATATTTTGAATAATTTAATATTTTTGTGAAAATTTTACCACTTTTAAAAAAATGAATGTTTGCGAAGAATTTAATAAAAAATTTTTTGTGGAATTTTACTAAAATTTGACTAGATATTCAAAATCATTAATTTTTGAAAAGTTTTCGAGAATAATTGAATCATTTTAAAGACTTTTATTGTAATGTTTAGAATTTTTTCCATTTCAACTATTGGTTAAAAAATAAGTTAGAAAATAAGAATAATATGATATAATAAGTTACAAAATAAGTTACACAACTAAAAAAATGTTTTTCTACAAAAAAAAAAGAAAAAAAGGATAATATGCATGATTTTAGGTATTTTATAACCATCCGTTAATTTACAGAGAAAATAAAGAAAAACAGAACAGAAAAAAGAAAGAAAAAAGAAAAGAGAAATAAGGTAAATAAGGGGGCTAATTACCATTCCTGTATTTATTCAATTATCAAAATTACATTTATCTAACCAAACAATACAAAAAAGCAAAATTATATTTATCCAACCAAACAATACAATGATAATGTAAAAATATTTGTCATCCTTTTTGACAATTTTTCTTCTCCCTTTTAGTATACATATATATATATATATATATATATATATATATATATATATATATATATATATATAATACTACAAAAGAAATGAAACAGTTTTGTAGAATATCCCCACGAAAGTGACTTTGCAATAAAATAATCTCTCTCCCACTCGCCGACGATAAGAATTGAATATATCATATCCATTGATATCCTCGTCGAATAAATCATAGCCCAATAGCAATCGATTATCTCTTATGTCAATCAACTATTTAGAATCACTATATATCTTTACAAAGTAACAGGAAATTGAGTTGTAAGTACCGTAAAAGAGCAAGAAGATGAAGATTTGACCCACTTTGGAACGAGTAACCTCTAAGGTCGAATCTCGGAATCTTCGTTAAAATGGACTTCACTATTCATATATAAATAATCATCAGCATATAAATACCGGAATCGATAATCATCGTACAAATATTTACAAAAACACATCATGAATTTAGAACTTATAGAAGCTCTAGGAACTAAAAGCAAAACTAAAATAAAAAAAAATTCTCTCCCCTTGCCATCTGGCGGGAAAAAAAGTGGCGCGAAATTTAAATCCAATGAAACGAGAAAGTAAAGTAAAAATTGAATTAATTAAATTAATTAAATTAATTAAACTAAAAAGAAATTATATTAACAAGAACTAAAAGAAAATTTCCCACTGTTTAAAAATTACAACTCTTGTAAAAAAAGTCAGTACGATTAAAGAATCAAAAATGATTCGATTCTTGATTACGAACGGCGTCTCTTCTTGCCATCTGGCGGGAGAAAATGTGGCGCGAAATTTAAATCCAATGAAACGAGAAAATAAAGCAAAAAGTAATAAATAAAACTGAAAAGAAATTTTATTAAAAAGAACTAAAAGAAAATTTCCCACGGTTTAAAAATTACAATTTTGGTAAAAACAAATTGCCAGCACGATTAAAGAATTAAAAATAAACTATTCGATTCTTGTTTACAAACAGTCTGTCTCCTTGCCATCTGTCGGGGAAAAAAGTGGCGCGAAATTTAAATTCAATGAAACGAGAAATTAAAGGAAAAATTAAATTAAATAAACTTAAAAGAAATTATATTAAAAAGAACTAGAAGAAAATTTCCTACTGTTTAAAAATTACAACTGTTGTAAAAAAAAAATCAGTACGATTAAAGAGTAAAAAATTATTCCACTCTTGTTTACGAACAGTCTGTCTTCTTGCCATCTGGCGGGAAAAAAAGCGGCGCGAAATTTGAATTCAATGAAACGAGAAAGTAAAGTAAACCTTAAATTAATTGAATTAATTGGATTAATTAAATTAATTAAATTAATTGGATTAATTAAATTAATTAAATTAATTGAATTAATTAAATTAATTGAATTAATTGAATTAATTAAATTAATTAAATTAAAAAGAAATTATATTAAATTAATTAAATTAAAAAGAAATTATATTAAAAAGAACTAAAAGAAAACTTTCCACTGTTTAAAAGTTACAACTCTTGTAAAAAAAGTCACTAAAATTAAAGAATAAAAAATGATTCGATTCTTGTTTACGAACAGTCTGTCTCTCTGCCATCTGGCGGGGAAAAAAGTGGCGCGAAATTCAAATCCAATGAAACGAGAAATTTAAAGCAAAATGTAATAAATTAAACTAAAAAGAAATTATAAAAAAGAACTAAAAGAAAATTTCTCCCTGTTTAAAAACTACAACTCTCGAAGATCGAAATTTTTTTTACCAACCACTAAATTCATTAGTCTATAGCAAATTGGGTATTTTTTCTCCACTAAATCGTCTCTCTAACTAATTGTCGATTTAGATTCCCCCGCGCAACTATAATACGAAACAGTTCATTTGCGGAAGAAGAACTTAATATTTGAGTCGTTAATTTTTATTTATTATTGGAAAATGGGGTCGACGAAACGTTGACTGTGTAAAATCACGCACAAGTCATCTCCTTTTCAGACATAGTAGTACGGCAACTATATATATACAAACACCAAAGGGATACCCGTAATGATTGCATAAAAGCATGCGGGCTCTTCCGCTAACCAGTATCGCCCACAATTATGAATTATTTTACCGTTTTGCAATTGTTACGATACTTATAGTTTTTCCTACCATTCGCTCAAACAATAAAACATTTTAAAACAAACTTCCAATCGCAATTTACTTTTGAATTTACAGGCAAAAAAAAAAGAAATATAAAATATTTATAATTCTTTTTTTTTGTGCATCGTTTGGTTAATTTTATCGCAACATAATTAGATATGGTATTAATTAACTAATTAGGTAGAGAAAAAAAATGTCAGTAAAAATAACACTTGCATAACACTTGTATTATTATTATTATTGTAGATTTCAACTGTATATTTAATTCTTGTTGTTCTGACAGTTGGCTAAGCCTAAAGTCATTTAAGAAAAAGAAGAAGAAAATATTTAATTCTAACTTTTACTAAACTATTTTTTCAATAGACTAACAAAAAAATATAATTCACTACGTTTTAGCGGAGATAATGAATTATTCGCGCACTCATTATAAAACATTACACGACAGAATGGTAAATTCACACTCTACTCGCAGAATCGATAGAAACGTAATTATTATTTAATATTTAATTTTCTATATATCTCTAATTTTTCGTTTTCTTTGAAATTAGTTTTTCTACTATAATTAAAAAAATTGGGTCAATTATTCAATTTAATAGTGTAAATTTTATTACTTAGAAGTAATAAATTAAATTTTAATATAAATATATAAATAATATAATATAATAATAATAATATAATATAATAATAATAATATAATATAATAATAATAATATAATATAATAATATAATATATAAATATATTTTAATAAATTAAATTTTTATTTATTTTATTCTACCATAGAAAAATGCTCTTAAAATCTAATTTAGTTAATAATAAATTAAAAATTTTTTTTATGAAAAACTGCTCTTTTTTAGTTTTGCATAGAATATTTCTACAACTCGGAAACCAATTCCTAAAATTTTATTAATATAACGAAATAGGAATTTTTTTTGATAATATAATTAAGTTTAGCAATTTTACTTTTGTCAGAAATAGAATATTTTTTACTAAAGATTAATTCGTTTTAAATATTTGAATTGTCGTAAAAAATTATTTTATTATTTGGAAAAATAATTCAATTCTTGTATGAAGAATTGTATTTAATTTTTGTAAATAAATGAATTCTCGTGAAAAATTATTTTATTATTTGGAAAAATTATTGAATTCTTGTGAAGAATTTTATTAAAATTTTGATAAATAATTGAATTTTCTGGAAAAAATTTTATTCCTTGTGAAAATAATTGAATTCTTGTTGTAAATTTTATTATTTGGAAAAATAATTAAATTTTCTGGAAAAAAATTTATTCTTTATGAAAATAATTGAATTCTTGTTGTAAATTTTATTATTTGGAAAAATAATTGAATTCTTGTACAAAGAACTTTATTTAATTTTTGTAAATAATTGAATTCTTTGCGAAGAAGGAAAAATTTTATAAAGATTTTTTTGATCAATTTTGTAACTATTATAGTTGACAATAATTCAATTCCTCCCAAGAATTGAATTCGGAAGTAAATTAAATTTTAAAAAACTATTATTTTTTTTTAAATAATTAAATTCTTTGCCAAAAAGAATGAATGTTATAAAAATCTTTTTAAATAATTGACTTCATATGACAAATTTTATTAAAATTTTGTTCAACAATTGAATTCCTTTTAAGTTTTTTATTACTTATGAAAATAATTAAATATTTGCGTAGAATTACATAAAAAACAATTTTTTTCAATAATTAATTATTTTTTTAATTCTTCTTTTAATTTTATACCAATTGGTAGATAATTGAAATTTAAACGAGAATTTCTATTAATTTTTGAAAATAATTGTGAATAATTTTATTACTTTTGAAAATAATTGAATTTCAAGCAAAATTTGACTGGAAATAATTAAAATTTTTCAAAATTTTTCAAAAATCATAGTTCTTTAAAATTTCTAATTTAATTTAGTCGCAAAATTGAAGTCTTCTAATATTTTGATATTAAAAATAAACAAAATTGAATTAAAATGAAATTTCAAATTGAAACGTTTATCCAATTATAAAAAATTTTAACAACTTTTTTTTTAAATTTTATTAATTTTTCGCAATATTTAAGTAAAATTATTCATTAACTAATAATTACTAAATAAAAAATTAATATATCAATATTTAATGGAAAAAAATTAATTAAAAAAAAATGTTTAATATTTAAAACGAAACAGTTACTTAAAAAAAAATTATTTGCATTGTCTCATTTATTAAAAAGGGAAAAACTCTCTGCGGCTTTATTTTGTATTCCTTGCGAAAGTTTAAAGTTTAAAAACAGAGTGTCAACAAAAAATGAGAAAATACTGAAACGCCGTCAGGTAGTTTTTTTTTTTTTTTTTTGTTCGTGTCGCGTAATTGAAATTGACGAGGGAAGCTGTCCTTTCAACGGGGAACTTTGTAATTATACGAACAACAAGGCTTCATGTTATGCTTCATAAATTTTATTGAACGATACTCTGTAGATGACAGGAGATCTGGTTATCTTGAAGTAAACTCTAATTTTGTTGACTGCAAAACGATTGATCGATTCGAGCCGAATAGAAAATTATATTTCACAAATCTTTCGTTAATTTTACTGTTTTCAATTTTCCGCTGTTATCACAATTTTCACATTATTTTCAGAACATTTTTTTTTTGTTTTATTTATTTTATTCATTTTATTTATTTTCTTTATTTTCTCTATTTCATTCATTTCATTTATTTTATTTTATTTATTTATTTCATTCATTATATTTTTTTATTTTATTTCATTCATTTTATTTATTTTATTTTTTTATTTTCTTTATTTCATTCATTTTATTTATTTTCTTTCTTTTCTCTATTTCATTCATTTCATTTATTTTATTTTTTTATTTTCTTTATTTCATTCATTTTATTTATTTTATTTATTTATTTTTTTATTTTTTTTATTTCATTCATTTTATTTATTTTATTTTTTTATTTTCTTTATTTCATTCATTTTATTTATTTTCTTTCTTTTCTCTATTTCATTCATTTCATTTATTTTATTTTTTTATTTTCTTTATTTCATTCATTTTATTTATTTATTTTCTTTATTTCATTCATTTTATTTATTTTTTATTTTCTTTATTTTATTCATTTTATTTATTTTATTTTTTTATTTTCTTTATTTCATTCATTTTATTTATTTATTTTCTTTATTTCATTCATTTTATTTATTTTTTATTTTCTTTATTTTATTCATTTTATTTATTTTCTTTATTTTCTCTATTTCATTCATTTCATTTTATTTATTTATTTTCTTTATTTATTTTCTTTATTTCATTCATTTTATTTATTTTATTTATTTATTTATTTTTTTATTTTTTTTATTTCATTCATTTTATTTATTTTATTTTTTTATTTTCTTTATTTCATTCATTTTATTTATTTTCTTTATTTTCTCTATTTCATTCATTTCATTTTATTTATTTATTTTCTTTATTTCATTCATTTTATTTATTTTATTTATTTATTTATTTATTTTCTTTATTTCATTCATTTTATTTATTTATTTTCTTTATTTCATTCATTTTATTTATTTTATTTTTTTATTTTCTTTATTTCATTCATTCTATTTATTTATTTTCTTTATTTCATTCATTTTATTTATTTTTTATTTTCTTTATTTTATTCATTTCATTTATTTTCTTTATTTTCTCTATTTCATTCATTTCATTTTATTTATTTATTTTCTTTATTTCATTTTATTTATTTTTTATTTTCTTTATTTCATTCATTTTATTTATTTTCTTTATTTTCTCTATTTCATTCATTTCATTTATTTTGTTTATTTTCTTTATTTCATTCATTTTATTTATTTGATTTAGTTTTTTTAATTTATTTTTTTAATTTTATTTATTTCATTCATTTCATTTATTTTATTTATTTCATTTACTGTCTCTAAGACAGCTAATAATTTTTCTCTGAGAGAAATAAATTTTTGCCTTCTCCACACCTGTAAATATAAATTTGATATAGATTTTTCGATATATACTCTCGCTCCATGTAGGCTTCTATCATTTGAAATTTCACTCTTGTAGAGAATAGATTTCAATTTAAATATCAAGTGCACGCTTCAATTTTGCAGAGTAAAGTGCATGCTATTTTGTCTAGAAGTGAATTTTAATGACACACTATATACGTATATATTGTGTGCTCTCCTGAATGGTATTAGGGATTGAATCCATAACGGAAATCTGCCCCACGGAATTAAGCTGTTGGTATGAAAGACAGGTTTCAGACAAAGATTTCGCATTCAGAATATCAATGGAAAGGAATTTCACCTCATTTCGGAGTCATAAAACCAGGTTCCTTCGATTTCTCGTGACTTTCTCACGTAGGAACCATCAAAACTGGTTTACATTTGCAAATATCGTTCCACAATTGTCGCCAAAAAAAAAACAAAAAAGTAAATCCAAATATTTATGGTTATACGTGTTATACAACGAGTTATTTTATGTTTTGTTACGGATTCATGAAAAAAAATTGTCTCAGAATTCTTGTATTATTTACAATTTTATACATATAAGAATATCTGAAAAACTACTATTTACTACTTTTTTCAACGATTTGTTACTATTTCGATACTTTTTTAAATATATGACTGAATATATAACTGAAAGCTACTTTTTTGTTTATTTTTTTGGGGGGAATTTCTACTACTTTAAATTCGCCAATAGTTGAAATAGAAAAAATTCCAAAAATTATAATAAAAGTCTTTAAAATGATTCAATTATTCTCGAAAACTTCTCAAAAATCAATGATTTTGAATATATAGACAAATTTTAGTAAAACTCCACAAAAGATTTTTTATTAAATTCTTCGCAAACATTCACTTTTTTAATAAGTAGTGAAATTTTCACAAAAAATTAAATTATTTAAAATATTTCATGACATTTTTCGAAAAAAAATCAAATTAAAAACTTTTTACGATATTCTCCTTCCAGAGTTCAGTTATTTTCAGAAACAATATTTTTTTTACGAAAATTCAATTATTTAGCAAAATTTAAATAAAATTCCAGCATAGAATACAATAATTTTGCATTAATATAATAAATATACTTCTCAATAATTTTATTATCTGGTTTTTGAAAATGTTAATAATATTCTTCACATGAATTCAATTAATTTTTTAAATAATAAAATTATTTTTTTACGAGAATTCAATTATTTACAAAAATCAAATAAAATTCTTCAGAAGAATTCAATTATTTGCATACATAATCAAATTTTTCTTAGCTATTCAAATATTTTTTTCCTAAATTGATAAATTCTTAAATTCTTTCTTTATTTTTTTACATTTATTCAATCATTTTGCCAAATAATTAATTTTTTCACGAGAATTCAATTATTTAAAGAGAATTAAATAAAAATTTTGCTATAAGAATTAAATTATTATTTCAAATAATAAAATTTACCACAAGAATTCAATTATTTTCATAAGGAATAACATTTTTTCAAAAAATTCAATTATTTATAAAAATTTTAATAAAATTCTTCACAAGAATTCAATTATTTTTCCAAATAATAAAATTTACAACAAGAATTCAATTATTTTCATAAGGAATAACATTTTTTCAAGAAAATTCCAATTATTTATCAAAATTTTAATAAAATTCTTTACAAGAATTCAATTACTTTTTCCAAATAATAAAATTTACAAAGAGAATTCGATTATTTTCATAATAAATAAAATTCTTCTTAGAAATTCAATTATTTTTTTTAAATTCATAAATTCTTGAATTATTTTTTTGATTTTTTCTCAATTATTCAATTATTTTGTCAAATAGTAAATTTTTTTAAGAGAATTCATTTAATTTTTCAAATAATAAAATAATTTTTCACGAGAATTCAATAATTTACAAAAATTAAATGAAATTCTTTACAGGAATTCAATTGTTTTCCTAAATAATTAAATTTACAACGAGAGTTCAATTATTTTCATAAATAATAAAACTCATCCTGGAAATTCAATTATTTTTATCAAATTGATAAAAACTCTTGAATTCTTTCTTTCTTTTTTTTTTACATTTATTCAATCATTTTGCCAAATAATTAATTTTTTCACGAGAATTTAATTATTTAAAAATAATTAAATAATAACTTTCCTATAAGAATTCAAGTATTTTTCCAAATAATAAAATTCTTCTTAGAAATTCAATTTTTTTTTTAATTCATAAATTCATGAATTTTTTTTTTTTTATTTTTTCTCATTTATTCAATTATTTTGTCAAATAATAAATTTTTTCACCAGAATTCCTTTATTTTTCCAAGTAATGAAATAATTTTTCACGAGAACTCAATAATTTACAAAAATTAAATAATATTCTTTACAGAAATTCAATTATTTTCCTAAATAATGAAATTTACAACGAGAGTTCAATTATTTTCATAAGGAATAACATTTTTTCAAGAAAATTCAATTTATCAAAATTTAAATAAACTTCCAGGCTAAAGTACAATTATTTTTGCATTAATAATAAATGTTTCTCAATAATTGTATTATCTTCTTTTAAAAATTGTAATAAAATTCTTCATAGGAATTCAATTATTTTTCCAAATAATAAAATTTGCAACAAGAATTTAATTATTTTTCCAAATAACAAAATTTACAACAAGAATTCAATTATTTTCACAAATGATACAATTCGTCTTAGAAATTCAAATATTTTTTTTTAAACGGTAAATTCTCGAATTTTTTCTCTATTTATTTAAAATTATTGAATCATTTTTCCAAATAATGAATTTTTTCACGATTCAAATATTGAAAACGAATTAATCGCTAATAAAAAATATTCCATTTCTAACAAAAGTAAAATTGCTAAACTTAATTATATTAACAAAAAAATATTTCCTATTTCGTTATAACAATAAAATTTCAGGAAGTCGTTTCCGAGTTGCACAAATATTCTATGCGAAACCATAAAAGAGTAGATTTTTCATGAAAAAAATTTTCAAGACTAAAAAATGGAATACATTCAACAAAAGTTTTCTTAAGGTAATAAATACAAGTTCCAGGACATTTACTGAATGTAAATTTGTGAAACTAAGTATTCCAAACATTATTGAATTAACAGAGAAAAGGAAGTCTTTTGTCTGGTGACTTACTTCCTGAATATATGTTTTTAAACAATAAAAAAAAAGTAGACGAACGAAAGTTTATTCAACGCAATGAGTCACTAGTTTTTGGTGCTGAATATTTCTTCAAAAAGCATTTAATTAAGTTTTAATTTAATTTTTGCCATTTTTTTTCAACATTAATTAAGATTCTTTAAATATCATTTCAAATTTTAATTTCATTTTCGTTTAAACCTAATTTCAATATTAATTATGGTTTTTTAACTTTTAAATATTTCTTTAAGTCTTAATTTAATTTTCGTCAAATTTTTGTTTCGATTCTAATTAAAATTCTTTAAATTCAAACATTTCCTTGAGTTTTAATTTAATTTTTATAGTTAAAATGCTTTAAACTTTAATGTAATTTTCTGTAAAATTTAATTAAATTCTCTGTAAATTTTAATTCAATTTTCTGTAAATTTTAATTTAATTTTCTGCAATTTTTAATTTAATTTTCTGCAAATTTTAAGTTACTTTTCAAGTATAAGTTTTACTTAATTCTTTTTGCAAAATTTTTTTTTTTTTATCTCGAGTTCAGAATTTCACCTATTTTTTTCAAATTCACTAAAAATCTGCGTGACTTTGAGGCGTCATCAATTTAAAATAACTCAACTTAATTAATCGCAATCTCTTAAAGCATTATGCTTGTTCATTAATTAACTAGAATTATACGGGTGAGTTAAGGATATAATTGAGAAATGTTAATGTAGACACTGATTTGCAAAATTATAAATTACAACCAACACATAATAAATGCGTATTAAAATTTTAATTATATGTGCCAATTTGTAATTATATTTTAATTAATTATCATCTGTTTATGTTCTGAATATTGAGAATGCAAATTATTCATATGCATATATATATTTTAAAATGAAGCTAAGAAGAAAATAGCCTCTCGGAGGAAAATAGGACAAAAAAGTATCGGAAGGTCAGAAATGAGAATAAGAAGGAAATAAATATGGTTTAAATAAAATTAATTAATTTATTTATTTAAATAAAGTATTATTAATTTATCAATTTGTTTCCTTAATATTTTCTAAACAAGCAAATAATAATTATTATCTTAATTACTCTGTTGAAAATCGCATGCTTCTATCAATCAAGAATCATTTTCTCATATATCACAAAATGATTAATCATTAATTTTTCAAAATCATCAATTTATCACAATCAACAACACTTACTGGCTCTGAATAAATCTTCTTGATAAATATTAGCTAAGAAAAATATATAAATAATAAATAAATAATTAATTAATAATCAATTAATCATTTTATTAATAATAATTAATTACTTAGAAACAAATTAATAACAGTATTCGAAACTATTTATATTTTATTCCCTTTTTCTATTTTTCCTTCAGTTTCGAAAAATCATTTTTTTCAATTTTAGAAGAAAATTTTTTCTCTCAATTTCGGAGGGGAAATATTTTCATTAAACTTTGGGAGAAATTTTTTCCTCTAAATTTTAGTGGCAAACTTTTTCTTTAAATTTTGTGAGAAGCTGTGTCCATTAAATTTTGGAAGAAAATCTTTTCTGTAAATTTTAGGTATAAATCTTTTTTCTAAATTTTCGAAAAAAATCTTTTCTGTAAATTTTAGGTATAAATCTTTTTTCTAAATTTTCGAAAAAAATTTTTTATCCAAATTTTAGTAGCAAACCTTTTCTTTAAATTTTGGGAGAAACTGTTTCCATTAAATTTTGGAAGAAAATCTTTTCTGTAAATTTTGGAAGAAAATCTTTTCTGTAAATTTTAGGTGTAAATTTTCTTTTTCTAAATTTTCGGAGAAAATCTTTTCTGTCTAAATTTTGGGGGCAAATTTTCATTAAATTTTGGAAGCAAAACATTTCTCTACATTTTTGAAAAAAAACTTTTCTTTAAATTATAAAAAAAGAAATTTTCTCTAAATTTTTGTGGAGAAAATCAATTCTCTATATTTTGGGGAAAAAAATGAATTAAAAAAATTTTTAGGAAAATGATTCTCATCCGAAACACGGATAAAAAATTTAAAAATTCTTTTCTTTTACACAAATTTTTCGGTATTACAATTTCTATCGATGAATTTCAATTTTATACAGAAGAGAATAATAGACAATTTCGATAAATCCGAAAGAAATGAAATGGACTATTAAAAAAAAAGTGATGAAATCTTCAGTTAAAAGAAGATTATTTGAAATCCCTGTGCGCTGACAACAGTTTTCAATGGACAATCAAATGAATTTCATTCCAATTCAATTCAAGAAATTCAATTGCCTTTTGCAAAATCAAATTAGAAGAAGAAAATTGAGTAAATCGAATTAAACTCTTTATAAAGATATGGTCATAGTCGTGGTAATCATTTTTCCGCATTAAATGCTCCATGCGCAATAATAGTCGGAAGTGTAACTTTTGCTCTAAGCGTTGGTTATTAAGTTTATTCTTAGCAGAACTTGAGGTTTGATTGATGGAAAATTTAGATTTTCAAGAATCTTAAATTTTCATTTTGAAACCTACTCAAAATTCAATTATTTCTAAAAATTAAATATTAATGCTGTAATGCTTTTAAATTGTCAATTTTATTTGTTAATGTTTATAAACTTTTTTTACAATATTGGCACACAGTTTCTTTAAGGATATCAAGTTGAAACAAAAAAACAAGTCAAACGTTGTTTGTTATAAATTATTTATTGAATAATTTTTATTTTCAATGTTTCAAAATTAACTTAATTTTCAAAAAGTTGCTTTTTCAATTTTTTTTAATAAATTAATAAACTTTAAAAGTGTTTTAACTTTTACTATGCTTTTTGAAAAATTTTAATTCTTATGAGTCATATTATTTGAAAATTAGTTAAATGTTTCCACATATATTTAATAAATCATTGAATTAAAATGAATTTATAAAAGAATTCTATTTAAAAATTCAATTATTTTCGCAAATAACTACATTCTTTGCAGAAATTAAAATGCCTTTAAATTAATAAAATTCTTCTTCGAAATTCAATTATTTTTTAAATTTTAATAAAATTCGTGGCAAGAATTCAAGTATTCAATAAATAATTGATGGTAGAAATAAACACACCATTTTTAGGGAATTGATAGGAAAAAATCGATTATTTAAAAAGATTTTATAAAATTCTTCAATCTTCCCACTAAATTATATTATCGGAAATTAAAAAAATTCAGCTTTAAATTTCAAATGCCTTTTGAAATATATAATAAAATTCTCTTCTAAAATTCAATTCTTGTAAAAAATTAAACAATTAATTTTACAAATTAAATTTTACAATTAATTTTACAAATAATTTTACAAATTAAATTTTATAATTAATTTTACAATTAATTTTGTACAAACATTACATTTTTTTACTGGAATTCAATTATTTAAAAAATTTTATTAAAATTTCTCCAAAAATTTATTTATTCATAAAAAATCTATTAAAATGCGTTAATTATTCAAAGAAATTCCCAAAAAATTCTTTGCGAAATTCAATTATTTACAATTTTTACTTTTTTTGCAAAAAATTAAATTACTTTTAGAAATAACATTTATCGCTAAATTTTAATTATCTTTAATAGAATTTTAGATGAATTCCTGGAAAAATGTAGTTATTATTAAAAATGTTATTAAAATTCATCAAAAGTATTGAATTATTCAAAAATTTGTTAATAAACTTCTATATGAGAATTCAATTTTAAGAAACATTAAATTATTTAATATTTTTAGTAGTTGAATTTAAATAATTGAAATCAAATAATTGAATTTCAATAATAGAATTCAAATAATTGATCTTTAATAATTTAATTCAAATAATTAAATTTTAATAATTGAATTTTAATACTTGAATTTTAATAATTGAATACAAGTAATTGAATTCAAATAATTGTATTTCAATAATAGAATTCAAGTAATTGAATTCATGTAATTGAATTCAAATAATTGAATTTTAATAATAGAATTCAAATAATTGAATTTTAATAATTAAATACAAATAATGGAATTTCAATGATAAAATTTTAATAATTGAATTCAAGTATTTGAATTCAAATAATTAAATTACAATAATAGAATTCAAATAATTGAATTTCAATAAATGGATTTTAATAATTGAATTCATGTAATTGAATTCAAATAATTGAATTTCAATAATGTAATTGTAATAATTGAACTTTAATAATTTAATTTAAATAATTGAATTTTAATAATTAAATTTTAATAATTGAATACACATAATGGAATTTCAATAATGGAATTTTAATAATTGAATTCAAGTAATTGATTTTTAATAATTGAATTCAATAAATGAATTCCGTAGAATATTCTAATAAAAATTGTTTAAAAAAGGAATTTTAATTAATATTTTAGTTAAAAATTAATATTCTAATTATTATTTTCAAAAATTTATTATTAATAAATAAATATAAACCAGCGGAAAGTACTTTTTAGGTTTATTTACCTCCTTCACTTATTTATTTTTTCAATTTTCGTTCCCAGCTCGTTTACATTTATTTATTAATAATAAATTCTTGAAACTAATAATTACAATATTAATTTTATTTTTTTGACTCTATTTTATTTTTATTTTAATCAAAGAAAGAAAGAAATTAAAATGGTTAATAAACCTAAAAAGTACTTTTCGCTCGTTTATATTTATTTATTAATAATTGATTTATCAGTAAATTTTTCGAAAGTAATAATTTGAATATTAATTTTATTTATTCGATATTTAACTTTTATTCTTGTTAAAGAAAGAAAAATGAAATTGAAGGCGACACCTTCTTCGAGCAAAAATTAATTTTTACGTTTATTTACAATCCTAAAAAGTACTTTTCGCTCATTTATATTTATTTATTAATAATTTATTTATCAGTAATAAAGTTTTCGAAAGTAATAATTAGAATATTAATTTTATTTCATTGATATTTTTCTTTTACTTTAATTAAAGATTGAAAACAAATTGGAAGGAGGCAAATAAATCTAAAATGTACTCTTCGCTCGTTAATATTTATTTATTAATAATTTATTTATCAATAGTAAAGTTTTCGATAATAATAACTCGAATATTAACTTCATTTCTTCGATATTTTACTTGTATTTTAGTGAAAAAAAAATAAAAAAAAATTGGTGCTAAATAAACCAAAAAAAAATACTTTCCGCTCGTTGATATTAATTTATTGATAATAAAGTTTTCGTAAATAATAACTCGACTATTAATTTCATTTCTTTTGATATTTCACTTTTATTTCAATTAAAAAATTTAAAAAAAAAATTAAAAATAAAAAAACATTCAAGGAGGTAAATAAACCTAAAAAGTACATATATTCCACGAGAAGTTGGCCAAACAAAGAAGCCACTTTTGCATTGCAAATACGCCAGACAAAAGTAAAAATGAAAAAGAAATCTGCCAAGCGAGAGAGAGAGAGAGAGAGAGAGAGACAGAGACAAAAGATAGAAATAAATAAGCAATCAATTTTACTGACTGTTTCCTTTCGAATACATATAAATATTCTTGAAGAGGCAATATTGCCATTGGGGAAGCTTTTCCTGAATGGACGACAAGATGAGGGAAGAAGTACCAAGAAGAAGAACAAGAAGAAGAAGTGCCGCCAAGTCAAGTCAACGCGATGAGTAGGACAGTGTGTCGATGTCGTGCACGTTGGACCCCTTCCTCCACGTGACCTGGCCACTGGCCCACTTTGATTTCTCCTCTTCTCCCTCCCCGCCTGCCAAGGCCCTCTTCCTCCCCCCACTCTCGATCTTCCTTTCTTATTTCTTCTCCACTTTTCTCTCAATTCTTCCTCTTTCTTTTCCTTATTATTTCTTATCGTTAATCGTTATTGTTAATTCCTTTTTTTTTTCTCTCTATTTTCCCTGTGAAAAATTTTTTCCCAAAAGAAATCTTCCTCTTGATGATCGTTATTATTATCATCATCATCATCACTGCCTTCGACACCATGACCACCACTACCAATCGAGTAGGCCCCGCTTATGACTTAGCCGCATGCAATTCCAGCACATGCCATGCCACACCACGAGTTACACTGGCAGACAGGTACCATCCTCTTAACTAGCCGGATGGATGAATAGTAGATAGTGATCGGGACCGGTACAATCAAAAATATCGAGAAGTGGAGATCGCTCGAGGATCTCTTTCATCTGGTCGCGAGGTCGTCGGTACCGGTCGACCTGATCGTTTTTTTTTCTTGTTTTTTTTTGTGTTTCTTAATTTAAAAAAAAAAAAAAAAAGTGTCGCCGAATGATCTGGAATTTATTTATTCATTTCCTTAACAAGGAACCTCATTCGGCGAGTTTGCCGGTTATTTTTATGATTTTCAAATTTATCCTCTATTACGGACATCGTTTTTGCTAATTAGGATTACAGTGTTAGAAAAAGTGTTCGAAAGAGAATATAAATACCGTTCGAGGAAAACAGTGAAACACGCTTTTAGAGGTTTTTTTTTTTTCTTTTTTTTTGAAAACTGTGAAACAAAAGTTGAATGCTGATTTGGAATTTGTCCTAACGCGTTATGATACGAACCTTTTGAACACGGAATACGAATATCAACATCGATTTACGGTAAACATTCAATTCTGTTTTAATGAAAAAATAACCGAAAGTATAGTAAAAAAAAATTAATCTTTATTCAGTAAAAGAAAATTCATTCTTTTAGTGGAAAAATTAATTCATTTAGTGGGAAAATTAATTCTTGTTGTGGAAAAATTAATTCATTTAGTGGAAAAATTAATTCTTGTAGTGAAAGAAATTAATTCTTTCAATAAAAAAAATTTATTCTTCTAGTGGAAAAATTAATTCTTCTAGTGGAAAAATTAATTCTTCTAGTGGAAAAATTAATTCTTTTAGTGGAAAAATTAATTCTAGTAGTGAAAGAAATTCTTTCAGTACAGAAAAAATTCTAGAGAAAAAATTAATTATTTTAGTGGAAAAAAAAAATTCTAGAGAAAAAATTAATTATTTTAGTGGAAAAAAATAATTTTTGTAGTGAACGAAATTAATTCTTTCAGTAAAAAAAAATTCATTCTTCTAGTGGAAAAATTAATTCTTGTAGTGAAAGAAATTAATTCTTTCAATCAGAAAAATTAATTCTTCTAGTGGAAAAATGAATTCCTTTAGTGGAAAAATTAATTCTTTTAAGTGCAAAAATTAATTCTTTCAGTAAAAAAAATTCATTCTTCTCGAGGAAAAATTAATTATTTTAGTGGAAGAAATTAATTCTTGTAGTGAAAGAAATTAATTCTTTAAGTAAAAAAATACATTTTTCTAGTGGAAAAATTAATTCTTGTAGTAAAAGAAATTAATTCTTTAAGTAAAAAAAATACATTCTTCTAGTGGAAAAATTAATTCTTGTAGTGAAAGAAATTAATTCTTGTAGTGAAAGAAATTCTTTCAGTAAAAAAAATTAATTCTTCTCGTGGAAAAATTAATTCTTTTAGTGGAAAAAATTAATTCTTGTAGTGAAAGAAATTAATTCTTTCAGTCAGAAAAATTAATTCCTTTTGTAAATTACTAATAGTTAATACTAATAGTATTCATAGTATTATTAATACCAACAGCACTTTTAACTAACACTATAAATTAAAATTCACTCTTTAAATTTGAACCACACAAGAGAAAAAACTTCCATTTCATTAAATTACTAAATGCAATAAAAATTAAAAACTAAAATGATACATTTAAAAATTTTCTACTCAATTTTGTTTGAAAGTGTCGCGAAATAACTCGAATAAAAATTAAATCTAAAGAACAAGTGAATAAATTTCGCTCACTTCAATATTTAAAACTTTAGAATCATTTTTAATTGAAACTAAAAAAATGATATTCAATTTTGTTGCATAAACGTAATTTTCGAGTTTTTCGAAGTTTTTCGAGTTTTCGAATATTTATTGAAGAGAAATAGATATTTTTTTACTACACAAACAAAAATGAGACTTATTTTAACAAATTTTCTCGTTTAAAGAACAAAATAATTAATCATCTGACGTAAGTTTTTAGTTGAAAAAAACAAATTTTGTTTAATTGAAAACAACAAAAATTTAATTCAACAAAAGTTTAATAGCAATGCATTTATTTCTTTGATTCAACCAAAATTGTTGCATACAAAATGTTTTCCTAGTGAATTTAATACTTTTAAGTAACATTTTAATGCTTTTAATTATTTAAAAATTAATAATTCACTGAATTAAAAGTTAAAACGTTAAAAAATTAAAATTAAACACTTGAATTACCGAAAATTGAATACTTGAATTAACTAAAGTCGAATACTTGAATTAGCTAAAATTGAATATTTGGATTAAGTAAAATTAAAAACTTTAATTAAATAAAATTGATTACTTGAATTAATTAAAATTGAATGCTTTAGTTAAGTAAAGTTAAATACTTGAATTAATAAAAATTAAGTAATAGAATTCCAAAAATTGTTGAATACTAGAAGTAATTAAAATTCAATTGATGAATTATTTGAAATTCAATACTTTAATTCACTAAAAGCGAATACTAAATCTAATTAAAATTTAATAAACAGTTAATTATAATTTTATTTAATAGTATTTAATTTTTGACGACATTAACGATTAACATTTCTGACAAACTGAATATTTTCTATATAAATAAATTAACAAAATAAATAAACGAATTAACAAATAAATATGCAAATAAATATGCAAATAAATAAACAAATAAGTAAACAAAAAACTAAACAAATAAATAAACATTTTTATTACACAAAAATTAATTTAAAAAAATTTATTCATGAAAATCGACAAAAAAATTCGTAAAAAATTAAAATTGATAGTTGAAGAAAAATGAAATTAATAAAAAAAATTAATTAAAGAAAATCAACATAAAAATTAATAAAAATTTAAACTTGACATTTGAAGAAAAATGAAATTAATAAAAAAAATTAATTAAAGAAAATCAACAAAAAAATAATAAAAAATTAAAATTGTCATTCGCAGAAAAATGAAATTATTGAATTAAAAGTTCTAAATTTTTTAACATTTGCAGCAGTATCGAAACATTAATCAAGAAAGCAATTTATTTTTCTCAATAATTCCCCTTTATCTTCCATTAAAAATTATTTTATTCGAGATAATTGAAAAATATGTCACGAGTTTAATTGTCATTTTAAAGTAATTTCTAAAAGAATATTGATTACAGTCACATATTGTTCTTTATGGGAAAAAATGCATTTTACAAAAAAAATAGATTACATACATGTTATAATAAATTGTGCGACGGAAATATGAAATATTGAAAATGGAAAATATGAAAAATTGCTATTCGATAAAATCTCTTTTATGTAAATTTTACATTTTTAAT
The DNA here is from genome assembly GCA_032873175.1 of Leptopilina drosophilae. NCBI lineage: Eukaryota > Metazoa > Arthropoda > Insecta > Hymenoptera > Figitidae > Leptopilina > Leptopilina drosophilae. The sequence continues at coordinate 53,032,170 of CM065480.1, forward strand.
GGAAAATTGACTCTAAGAAGAATTTTTTTTTCATAAAGAAAAATTAAATCGAAAATTTTCCATTTGAATTCGATTTCAAAAAACGAAATTATTAAAAGTATTAATAATAAAAGAAAAAAGTAAAATTAATATAGGTAGAAAAATTACTAAAAAAGTTAGAAAAAAAAGTTTTAAAAAAAGTTATACAAAAATTAATAAAAAAAAATTAATTTTAATTAAATTTAAATTTTTTAATATTTAAATAAATTAATCTTGATTTTTTTTGCGTAATAAATTTTACGAGGTCTTTTACGGTTGTAATTTATTTGTTTATTTTGTTCAAGTTTCTAAAATTTCCACTATTCAAAAGAACGACATTTTTTTTACTCTATTCAATTTGTGTTTTACTAAAAATATTTCACTAAATAAAAATATTTATTTACTATTTTAATTATTATTTACATTTTTCCATTTTCTTTAGTAAACTTATAAAAATATTGAAGTAGAAAAAAAATTCGTTTATTTGAACGCTTAGAACTGTAGGAAAAATTTAATTTCGTATAGCAAAAAATATTTTTAATTTTCAATAAAAATTTATTTTAAATCTTAAATTAGTCACCAATTAAATTTAGCAATTACTAATTGTTACTAATTTTTTGTTAATATTTCTCCTAATTCGAATTTTTCCATATTCTTTCAACTCGTTTGATTCAAATAAAAATATATTCATAAAATAATAATTAAAAAGAATTCAAATATTATAAAATAATGAAGTTTGAAAATAATGAAAACACTTCTAATTAAAAAAAAATACCTTCTCATGTGAGAAAAGTGTAAAAATCTATGACATTAATTATTTCTTAAATATACCTTTTCATTTTTACGAATAAAAAATTTACCATAGAAATAAAAAGTACATAAGCGAAAAAACAATAGGAAATTAAAAATATTACTCAAACATTTTGAGTGGAAATTAAAAACCTCTTTTTAGAAAATTAAAAAAAAATTAAAATTTTTAGTAAAATTACAAACAATTTTAAAAATCAAGTAAACTAAGAAGTAAAAACTAAGAAGTAAGAACAAAAAAACACAAAAAAAATTGTTTCCAAAAAAAATAGTTTTATGAATGAAATTTCCAAGACGAAAAAAAATACTCCTTCGATTGAAAGAAACATAAATTATATTCTCCAAAGGGTGAATGATCGTCTCACGAAATTGATTAAAAATTTCTCTTTCAAAATAATACGTAACCGTATTAATGAATTTGGATCAACCTTGACTTATTTCCTTCAAGGATTTGTCATGACCTTGCTTCTTTTCTTTTTTTTCCCCTATAAAATTGAATTTAACGAATTGATGAATCTTCTCAATTATTCATTGAAAGAAAACGAACCTTTATTACAATAAAAGAAGAGAGAGATAGAGAGAGAGATAGAAAGAGAAAAAAAAGAATCTCCGTTACACATAGTAAATCTAGTATTGAAAATGTAAGTTACCTTTAAAAGATAAATACCGTGGATAAATAAATTCAGGAAGGCGGATAATTCAATCTATATTGTCTAATACCAAGTGAGAATATAGATAAGATATAATAAAACGGGTTTCATCTCTCGTTAAATGTATTAAATACGAGTACATGGTTAATCCATGACCTAAGAAGAAGAAGAAGAAGAATAAGAAGAAGACATTTAGATTATATCAGCAGAATATATCTATTATTGAAGGAGAAAATAAAAAATTATTATTAAAGGAGCAGGGCTCGGATCTTTTTTAAGACTCAAAAAAAGTCACTTTAGTCGCATAAATTCACAACAAAATACAAAAGTCACGAAAAGTCGCATAAAATTTCCGAAAAAGTCGGTGAAAAGTCGAATTAAATTTTAGGAAAAAAAAGCCAAAAAGAAAACACAAAATTGTAATAAAAAATCACATTTCTCGCCAACACATAATTTAACACCAAACAATCTGGAATAATATTTAATAAAATTTAATAAAATGCATGGCAAAATTTTAATGAGGTATTTTTAACATTTTTTGAAAAAATCTCTTCAAAATTTCAATTATTTTTATAAATAATAAAATTCTTCTCCAAAATTCAATTATTTAAAAAAATTTTAATAAAATGGCAGTCATAATTTCAATTATCTTTATAAATAATAAAATTCTTCTCTAAAATTCATTTTTTTCAAAAATAATGAAATTCTTCGCAAAAATTCAATTACATTTAAAATTTTTTTTTAATTTCTCATCAAAATTTTAAAAATAATAAAATTCATAAAGGAAATTCAATTATTAAAAGAATAAAAATATATTATTATTATTATATTATTATTCGTTTTTTTTTTAAAGTAATAAAATTCTCCGCAGAATTTTAAGTAATTTCTTAATTTTTTTTTAATTTCTCGTCAAATTATCATTATCTTTAAAAATATCATAATTCTTCTTTAAAATATAATTACTTTTAAACATTTTAAAAAAATCTGTTCAGAAATTAAATTATATTTATAAATAATAAAATTCTTCTCTGTAATTAAATTATTTTCAAAGAATTTTAATAAAATTCTTGTCAGAATTTCAATTATTTATTTATTTACTTCTGTACATTTGTAATTATCTTTATAAATAATAAAATTCATCCTCGAAATTCATTTATTTTCAAAAGAAATAAAATTCTTCACAGAAATTCAATTATTTTCAAAATTTTTTTTTAAATTTCTCATCAAAATTATCATTATCTTTATAAATAATAAAATTCATCATGAAAATTTAATATTTTCAAAAGTTCTGATTAAATTCTTTGCAAAATTCAATTATCTTAAAAAATAAGAAAATTCATATCAGAAATTCAGTTGTTTTCAAATTTTTTTAAATTCTCCCCACAATTTCAACTATTTTTAAAAATATTAAAATTCTTCTTCAAAATTCAATTACTTTTAAACATTTAAAAAAAATCTCTTTAAAAATTGCAATTGTTTTTATAAATAATAAAATTCTTTTCCAAAATTCAATTATTTAAAAAAAAATTTAATAAAATGCCTGTCATGATTTCATTTATCTTTATAAATAATAAAATTCTTCTCTAAAATTCATTTACTTTCAAAAATAATGAAATTTTTTGAAAAATTCAATTATATTCCAAAATTCTTTTTAAATTTCTCGTCAAAATTTTATAAATAATAAAATTCATCATGGATATTCAATTACTTTCAAAACTAATAAAATTCTCCACAGAATTTTAATTATTTTCAAATTTTTTTTTTAAATTCTTCAAAATTCAATTATTTTTATAAATATCAAAATTCTTCTTCAAAATTCAATTACTTTTAAACATTTTTGAAAAAAATCTGCCTAAAAATTCAATTATGTTCATAGATATCAAAATTCTTCTTTGTAATTCAATTATTTTCAAAGAATTTTAATAAAATTCTTGTCAGAATTTCAATTATTTATTTATTTACTTCTGTACATTTGTAATTATCTTTATAAATAATAAAATTCATCCTCGAAAATCATTTATTTTCAAAAGTAATAAAATTCTTCGCAGAAATTTAATTATTTCATAAATTTTTTTTTTAAATTTCTCGTCAAAATTATCATTATCTTCATAAATAATAAAATTCATCATGGAAATTTAATTATTTTCAAAAGTTCTAATAAAATTCTTTGCAAAATTCAATTATCTTAAAAAATAAGAAAATTCATATCAGAAATTCAGTTGTTTTCAAATTTTTTTAAATTCTCCCCACAATTTCAACTATTTTTAAAAATATCAAAATTCTTCTTCAAAATTCAATTACTTTTAAACATTTAAAAAAAAATCTGTTCTAAATTTCAATTATCCTTATGAATAATAAAATTCTTCTCTGAAATTCAATTATTTGCAAAGAATTTTAATAAAATTATTGTCAAAATTTTAAATATCTTTATAAATAAAAAAAGCATTGTAGAAAATTCAATTATTTTCAAATTCTTTTTTTTGTACAAAATCTTATAATATAAAATAATGATTTTATCAGTCGGTCATCTTTAATTATTATAAAACATGAAGACATGATTTCTTCTTGTTTTATAACAATTTTTTATAATTAGTTTAATTTCAAAAAGGTTTGAATTTGAGTCTTTTGAAGAATTTTAATTCTTATGTAAAAATAATAATTAAATATTTATTTAAAAAAGAAGTTATTGATTTTTTTTTGTGAAAAATTTGAAAGAAATCTGTAAATAAACTTAATAGAACATTTTTTTAACTAAAACTTTTTCCTTTAACTTCAATTTTCTGAAAATTTTAAAAATTTCAGTCGCATTTTACTAAAAAAAATCTCGAAAAATTCGATTAGTCGCATCTTTTCACAAAAAAGTCGAAAAAAGTCGCATTTCCTTAGAAAAGTCGAAAAAGTCGCACAATCCGATCCCTGAAGAAGCTATTCTATCCTTTTGATAAATTTATTAATGATCATCACGCAATTGATGATGATGATGATGATTCGTTTCACTGTTCATTGAAATCAGGGCGAGCGATCGACAATTGCAATAACGACGATATGATATGCCGCCCACTCGGTTAACTTTTATAAAAAGCGTTTATAAAAAGAGGCTAGAGAAAGCTAATATACTTTATAGTCCCAATGACTTCAGCCCCATCAGAATAACGAGACGTTTCGATACGGAAAATTATTTTGCATGCTCTACCGCCTTGTAAAGTTTATACTCCTTTTTTCTGCCATTAAAAATATCTAACATTCAGAATTTTTAGATAAATATAAAAAGTTTTAATATTTTAATTCAAAAACAATTTTTCATTTTAATTTAATTACTAAAAAATTGCATTTCAATTACTAAAAATGTTTTCAAATTATTATACTCATAATTCAAAGTTAATATATTGAAAAAAATTTATATTAAATTTTGTAAAAGTATTTTACAATTTTACTGAAAAATTCAACAAACAAAATTATGATTTAAAAAATAATCAACTTTAAAAGAAACTTACGTGGAAATAATATAATAATGATAATTAAATATAACTAACAATAACAATAATAACAATATTACAATATAACAATAACAATATAACTTTATAATAATATAACTTTATAATAATATAACTTTATAATATAACTTTACTAAAGTAAATTTATATTAAAATTGTCTTAAAATTCTTGATGTTTGATATAATTATTTTTTGTTTGTTTTTTTATTTTTTTGTTTCTTTTATTTTTTTTCGTTGAATTAAATAATTTAATTACTTAATAATTTTAGTATTAAAAATAAAATTATTTTTTGAAAAACGCTGTTTAATTAAATAAAAATTTTAAATTCAATTGATTCAAGTATAAAAATTATTTAATGAAATAATTATAAAATATTAATAATTAATGAAATAATTATAAAATAATAATAATTAATAAATATTTATAAATATTTATTTAACATTAAATTGGAGAGTTAAGAAATTTGCCAACCTACATTTTTAACTTAAAACCTTCGAATTTTTATTTTTATTTTTAATTTACTTTTTTTTTAATTTAATTAATTTATGTTTAATAGATAATTAAAAGTTTACGTTCAAGTTTAATTTTCAAATTATTTTCAAACACTTGAATTCTTTTGGCAATTTTTATAAAAAAAAAAATTAGTTTTCGAAAATCATTAACTTGATGGAAATTTTTAAAAATAATTGACACTGAAGAAGAACAAAATTGAAACAACAAATTCGAATCAATTTTTGCTTTGATCGACATTTTTTCTATTCTTTAATATTATTGAATTTTTTTCTTCTACTTATTCTTTATAATTCGATACTTTTAAATTTAGGCAGTGAGAGAGTGTAAATTGAATTAAAAACATAATTTACTTACCGAAATCGTAATATCGTAATTTATAAGAATAAAATTAGTTTCAATTTTACTCAAAAAGTTATAAACCACATATTTTCCTTCTTGTCCTCAATATTTCGTTTCTAAAATTTTTTTTTTAAATATCCTTTTCCCCTACAATTTTCGAGATTTACGATTTTCATCATTTCGCAATTTATATCAATTTTCGCGAATTTATTGCCAATCAATTATCTAGCCTGACATCAGAAAAATAATTTTAACCAATGGCAAAGTATAGTAGTCGCTCTTTTCTTTTTCTCTAACACGTAAAAAGTAAATTTGAAAAGGAATCACTTTTTTTTCCTCTTTCTCTCATTATTTATAAATGAGAAAGAATCACATAAAAGACGTGCGTTAAAACGAAATTTATGTGAGAAAATTGCTCTCCTTTGTATAATCATAAAACTTTTCTTAAAAACCCATAAGAGAAAATTTCACTGCCAATATAATAATAATTTCACCTTTTAGGTGAATTTACATTTTCTATATGGAAAAAATTCAAATAGAAAAAATTACATTGAGGAAAGTGGAATTTCAGTTCAATGAAAGATATTTGATTCAAGTAAATATTTAATTCAATCAAGTAAATTTTTTCCCAAAAAAAAAATAAAAAATCAATAATAAAATTTATTATTTCGTATTAAAATTTGGTTTACTATTATTTTCACTATCACTATAAATATAATTCATCATAAAATTTTACACAAAAATTTAATTATTTTTTAAAAGAAAAAAATTATTCTTTTTATAAATTCTTCGATACAATTGAATCATTCTTATTTGCAAATATAAAAATTCGTGGCAAATATTAATTTATTTTTAATAAAATTTTAATGAAATTTCATGAGGAAATTCAATTATTTCTATTAATTATTAATAATTTTTTCCCAAAAATCCAAATATTTTCTCAAGTCTTAACTAATTCTTTGAAACAATTCAATTATTTATTAAATTTTTGACAAAATGCTTCAAAGAAATCAATTTATCTAAAAATTAAATTACTTTCAAAATTTTTAAATAAATTTATTAAAGAAACTCCATTTAAAAAAAAAATTCAAAGTAATTCTTCAAAAGAATTTCATCAAAAGAATTTTATCAAAAAATTTATCAAAAAATTTGAGACTAATCAAATTTCTTCGAAGAATTTTAGTAAAATATTTGAAAATCATAATTTTCAAAATTCTTAATAAATCAAATTGTTCCAAAGAATTAAGGTAAATTTTTGAAAACTCCACTTTTAAAAATTGTCAATTAATCAAATTTCTTCAAAGAATTTCAGTAAAAATTGTCGAAAATCCTAATTTTCAAAATTGTCAATTAATCAAATATCATCAAAAAAAGTTTTGTTTTTGATGATTCAAACTAAATGTTTGAAAATCATAATTTTAAAAAAGTCTCCAAAAAAATTAATTTATGTCAAATATTTTGATAAAATTTTTCTAAAAGAATTACTTTTATTTTTTTTTAAATAATATTGTTTCTTTAATAATTAAAAATCGAAAATCTTGAAACTATAATTAAATTTTAAGAACTATTAATTTTTTTTAATTGGATTGTTTGAATGAATAATTTTAATTTTTTTTAAATTAATCTAATTTTCTAATTTTGAAGAAGTGGATTTTCAAAAATTTTACTAAAATTCTTCGATAAGAAATCAATTATTTTCAAATTTTTTGATAAAATTCATGGCAAAAATTCCATGTATTGGAACTAATAAATAATAATAAATAATAATAATATAAAAATTAAATTACTTTCAAAATTTTTAAATAAATTTATTAAAGAAACTCTAGTTTTAAAAAAGATTCTCAGTAATTCTTCAAAAGAATTTTATCAAAAAATTTGAGACTAATCAAATTTCTTTGAAGAATTTTAGTAAAATATTTGAAAATCATAATTTTCAAAATTCTTTATCAATCAAATTGCTCCAAAGTAATTTTAGTAACATTTTGGAAAACTCAAATTTTAAAAATTGTCAATTAATCACATATCATTAGAAAATTTTAACTAAATGTTTGAAAATCATAATTTTTAAAATGTCTTCTAAGAAATTTAGTTTATCTTAAATTTTTTGATAAAATTCTTCTAAAAGAATTACTTTTATTTATTTTTCTTTAAATAATATCGTTTCTTTAATAATTAAAAATCGAAAATCTTGAAACTATAATTAAATTTTAAGAACTATTAATTTTTTTTTAATTGGATTGTTTGAATGAATAATTTTAATTATTTCTAAATCAATCTAATTTTCTAATTTTGAAGAAGTGGATTTTCAAAAATTTTACTAAAATTCTTCGATAAGAATTCAATTATTTTCAAATTTTTTGATAAAATTCTCTGCAAAAATTCCATGTATTGGAAATAAATAATAAATAATAATAATAATATTAATAATAATAATAATAAAAATAATAATGAAATTAAAAAAAAAATAAAATAATGAAATTAATTTATTTAATAATTAAAATTAATTAAAAGCCTCGTAAAATTATTCTGACAAAATACTAATAATAATTATTAGTATTATTATTATTATTATTATTAATCTACTTTTTTAATTTTTCAGAACAGAATTTTAAAATCAAATATTTAATTATAACTATTTACAAAAGAATTTATTGAAAATGCACGGACTTTTAATTTTTTTTAATTTTTCACGAAAACTTTAATTATATTTTTTATTATTATTATTACACTGGAAAAAAAATTTATTTGACTCAAATAACCGATTATTTGACTATTATCAAATAAATATTTACTTGAATCAAATAATTTTTATTTGAATCAAATAAACTGTATTTGAATCAAATATTTCAGTATTTGAAGCAAATATTATTTAATTGATTCAAAAAATTTGTTTGATTCAAATATCCGATTATTCGACTATTATCAAATAAATATTTACTTAAATAAAATAATTTTTATTTGAATAAAATAAATTGTATTTGAATAAAATAAACTGTTTTTGAATCAAATATTTCAGTATTTAAAGCAAATATTATTTAATTGATTCAAATAAAAATTATTTGATTGAAGTAAATATTTATTTTATAAAAGTTAAATAATTGGTTATTTGAATCAAATAAATTTTTTTTCAGTGTATTATTATTATTATTATTATTTTATTATTATTGTTATTATTGTTATTATTATTATTATTATTATTATATTTTTATTATTCCTTTTATTCACTGCTGAAAATTTTCAAACAGAACAAATCGAATAAAATTTCTTTTTCTTTTTATCAATGGCACAAAAAAAACATCGTAGCAAAAGATTAATAGTGATTGAAATGAGACCTTGAACTTGAGAGATTTAGAGAGAGAGAGAGAGAGAGAGAGAGAGAGAGAGAGAGAGAGAGAGAGAGAGAGAGAGAGAGAGAGAGAGAGAGAGAGAGAGAGAGAGAGAGAGAGAGAGAGAGAGAGAGAGAGAGAGAGAGAGAAAAGGTGGATGTGAGGGGGGGGGGGGAGAAAAAAGTCAAGTTTCCTAAGCGGAAGTATTTCCGGAAGTCGAAGATACACCTGAGCACAAGTATGTGATCTCTGGAAAAGGTGAAAGAGTTCGGTAGACGCAATCTGGTTTTACGAGTTTGCGAGGACGTTGACGAAGAAGTCTCCCGTCCGGCGAGGCTAAGCAATCGGGTCACCCAGATCCAATAATCAAGAAGACCGAGACCAAAGCTTTCTCTATGGTATTACGTTTGCAAAACACAAAACGTATTATTTACTCTCTATTTAGTATATATACATACACTTTACTGTGACGGAAATTTTCCCTTCTATTGTTAAAACCAATAAATATATATTAGAAGGAAATGATGCACCTCAAAAATTCCCTCTAATTGTCAGCCAATCACTATTGTGAATAATATATATTTCTCTGACCTACAAAAAAAAAAAAAACAATTTACATCTGGATTTTTTCTCTCTTCGAAACCCTTTTACATGACATTTTTCTTTTCTACCGACAAACTTTTCTAATCTAACTATAGTAAATTTTCTAATCAAATTAGTAACGATTCAGTAATTTTACTAATCAGTAATTTTTCTAATTTTTATTTATTAACTTCTATTAAAAATAATAATAGTAATAATAATAATAATAATAATAATAATAATAATAATAATAATAATAATAATAATAATAATAATAATAATAATAATAATAATAATAATAATAATAATATAATAATAATAATAATAATAATAATAATAATAGTAATAATAATAATATAATAATAATAATAATATAATAATAATAATATAATAATATTGTAACTAATTTCCTTATTATTAATTCTCCAGTTCGATTTTATTTCTCGCTTTTTTCCACCTGCAAAGTGTAACTCTTCAAATCCTATATTAATTTAATTTTTTTTATTAATTTACAACGCAAAGTGATTTTATTTTTCGTTATTAATTTCTAATCCGATTAGTTTAATTTCTATTTATTAGGTTCTAAGCCGATTGGTTTAATTTCAATTTATCAATTTCTAAGCCGATTTACTTAAATTTCAATCCATTAATTTCCAATCCAATTAATTTAGTTTTTATCTTCAAATTTCTAATCCAATTTAAGTTTAATTTATGCCTAGAGTTTTTGTACAATAAACGATTCTGTTTTTTAAATACAAACTTTTTTAAGTAACATTTTTTTTAGTAAAATTTATTTTACGTGAAATTTGTTTTAGTAAAATCTACTTTAATACTTTAATACTTTTCTTTTTACTTTGTTTTAATAAAATATCTGTTAAGTTAAATTTTTCTTAAGTTCGATTTGTTTAGTAAAATATTTAAATAAATTAATTAAGTAAAATATTTAATTAAATTTCTCTGGTAAAATATTTAAATAAATTAATTTAGAACAATATTTAATTGAATTTCTCTGGTAAAATATTTAAATAAATTAATTTAGAACAATATTTAATTAAATTTCTCTGGTAAAATATTTAAATAAATTAATTTAGAACAATATTTAATTAAATTAATTTACTAATAATAATAAATAATAAACGCCTCTCTTTTTTAAATAAAAATTTTTTGTAAGTAAAATTTTTTTAGTAAAATCTTTTCAAAGTGAAATTTGTTTTAAGAAAATATTTGTTAAGTTAAATTTTTTTATGTACAATTTCTTAAGTAAAATAATTAAATAAATTTCTTTAGTAAAGTATTTAAATATATTAATTTAGTACAATATTTAATTAAATTAACTTAGGAACAATAAAAAGTATTAAAAGTCTATGTTTTTTAAATAAAATTTTTTTTAAGTAAAATTGTTTTAGAAAAATCTTTTTTGAGTAAAATTTGTTTTAATAACATATTTATTAAGTTAAATTTTCTTAGTAAAAATTGATTTAAGTACAATTTTTCAAGTATAAAATATTTAATTGAATTAGTTCAGTAAAATATATAATTAAATTTCTCTTGTAAAATATTTAAATAAATTAATTTAGAACAATATGTAATTAAATGAATTTAGTAATAATAATAAATAATAAACGCCTCTCTTTTTTAAATAAAAATTTTTTGTAAGTAACATTTTTTAGCAAAATCTTTTTTAAGTGAAATTTGTTTTAATAAAATATTTATTAAGTTTAATTTTCTTAGTAAAAATTGTTTTAAGTACGATTTTTCTAGTAAAGTATTTAACTGAATTAATTTAGTAAAATATTTAAATAAATTAATTTAGTAAAGTACTTAATTAAATAAATAGTTAAATATATTAATATTAATATTAATAATAATATTAATAATAATAATAATTATTATTAATATATTAATATTAATTTAATAGTTAAATATCTTTAGTAAAAAAATTTAATTAAATTCCTTTTAGTAAATTATTCAATAGAATTTTTTCAACTATAATTATTTTGAAGTAAAATTTTTTTTGCCAAGCATCGAAGGAGATTTTGTAAAATCTTTTCTAAGAGAAATTTGTTTTAAGAAAATATTTATTATGTTAAATTCTCTTAGTAAAAATTGTTTTAAGTAAAATTTTGCTAGTAAAGTATTTAATTGAATTAATTTAGTTAAACATTTAATTAAATTCCTTTTAGTAAATTATTCAATAGAATTTTTTCAACTAGAATTATTTTGATGTAAAATTTTTTTTTTCGACAAGCAACGAAGGAGATTTAGGAAAATCTTTTTCAAGTGAAATTTCTTTAATTAAATTAATTTTAGTAAAATATTTGTATCAATTAATTTAGTAAAGTACTTAATTAAATTAATTCAATAGAATAGTTAGTTAAATATCTTTAGTAAAATATTTAATTAAATTCCTTTCAGTAAAATATTGAATTGAATTAATTTAGTAAAACGTTTAATTAAATTCCGTTTAGTAAAATATTAAATTAAATTAATCTAGTAAAACATTAAAATAAATTCCTTTTTAGTAAATTATTTAACAGAAATAATTAATCAACTAGAATTATTTTTTAGTTAATTTTTTTTCGACAAGCAACGAAGGAGATTTTTTTGATGATGATGATGTTGATGGCGATGATGATAATAATTTTCCACAATAACGTTCAACATCCCTTGAAAGATTCAAATGTATGTTTCACATTATGTTCGGACAATGAACGCGGAAGAATTTTAGAGTCTCATGGAAACGTTGATCCCTTCTCGCTTGGGGCTTAAGCTTAGTTATATGGATAGGTGCATCTGTTATCTTGTGGCTTTCAAAGATTTACATGCGTCTTGTAATTCTTTTCTTGTTTTATTTTTCACGATGCCTATCTCTTGTTAACACTATTTTACATTTTTTTCAATTTCAAAAGAATTATTGCCTTTTCGGCCGCGCGTTAAGAAATTTCAACAAATTTTTAAATCCCCAACAATTTTCTCAGTTTTTTTTTTTTAATTTTCTTTTCTCGGATTTGTAGTGTAGTTTAAAGTTTGATTTTATAGATAATTAAATAGATTTTTCATTGAGATAAAAATTTTATCACTTGATCGTCGTTAAATAAATAAAAACCCAAAAGTAACGATTTTTGTTTTTGGAAACAATGAAGAAATTCACTTAAAACGATTTTTATTTAAGATAAATAAATATTTAGTTGAATCAAGTAATTTTTAGTTAAAGCAAATAAATATTTAGTTAAATCAAGTAATTTTTATTTAAAGCAAATAAATATTTACTTGAATCAAGTAATTTCTATTTAAAGTAAATAAAGATTTACTTGAATCAAGTAATTTTTATTTAAATAAAATGAATATTTACTTAAATCAAGTAATTTTTATTTAAATCAAATAAATATTTACTTGAATTAAATAATTTTTATTTAAATCAAATAATTTGAAATTACAATTTCTTTATTTTTGATCCGAGAAAAATTATTTGATTCAATTAAATATTATAATTTGAGAATCGACCAATATTTAGTTACTTTAACAAAAATAAATTTTCCCTCAGTAAATTCAAGAGGAATTGAAAAATCCCGTAATAATTCCACTTTATGTGAGACGAATAATCCTCTTTGTATAAATTAATATAGGCTCGAGTGAAATATTATATCGAAAGTATTGAGACGATTACGTTAGACTACAATAATAATCGTTTAATGATAAAATAATATAATTCAACGCTGCATCTAGTAATGCAGTGTTGCATTACATAAATATCTTCCATTCACACGTGCATGCATTACAAATACTACAATAGAGTAAGGTCAAGATCAATGAAAAGGGAAAGTGAAATTAACTTAATGGGCTTTCTCTTATATAAAATTAGACGACGTAATTTAATAACTTCGGAAAACATTTTTAATTCAATTCAAATAATATTCAAAATACCGGAGGAGAAAATAATAATTCATTATGCACTTCCTAAATTAAAAACAATGCGAACTATATATAAATTCTTCACATGAGAATAATTAATTCTACAGTTAACACATTAAATTACATCCATTGTTTATATTATCATAAAGAAACGTTAAGCTTAACCAGCTAGTGTTGTAGTGATAGTGAAGTAATTTAAAGTTGACGCAAAAAATTATTTTAATAACAAAAAAAATTAAAAAATTGTATTAAAAAATTTTTTTCATCTATCTTTTAACAATTTTTTTTTAGTATTTCCCTGAAATTTCCTTTATTTTCGACCCATTTTCACTTGTTCCTAATCCTAAAACATAAATTTTAATTATAAAAATTATTTTTTAAATTAAAAAGTTAAAATTATTTCTTTAATTTAAAATTTTTAATTATTCTTTAAATTTAAAGTTTAAAATTATTTTTTTATTTAAAAATTTTTAATTATTCATTAAATTTAAAGTTTAAAATTATTTTTTTAATTTAAGGTTTAAAATTATTCTTTAAATTTAAAGTTTAAAATTATTCTTTAAATTTAAAGTTTAAATTTTTTAAAAATTTTAAATTATTTTCAACAATTCAATTATTATTTTCTAGAAATTTTAACCAAATTTTTTTTATTCGAGCCAAATATTTCTAATAGTTTCTCAAAAAGATTCTTTAGGAATTTTCAAATTCATTTGTTTACGATTCAATTTTATGAAATTGCTTCGAATATTCGTAAATTCTTCAATTGTGTATTTAAACAATAAATCTTGAAAGAATTTCCAAAAAATAATTGAATTCAACTTCTTCAAAAAAAAAATAATTCTACAGAATTCATAAAGTTAAAAACTTAAAAGTATGAAAATTTACATTTTTAAAGATTTTATTTGGAAATATTTTCAAAAATCGATTATTTCTAAAAATTCATGCCATAATGCTTTTAATATTTAACTATTATTTAAGATTCGAATTAAAATCCATTTTTTAAATCAATTTTTCTAAGAAAAATTCTGCAAGAATTCAATTATTTAAAAGGAAAAATAAATAAGTTGTTAAATAATTGAACGTTCAATTCTCATAAAATTTTTAAACGACAAACTTTTAAATAATTGAATTTTTTTAGCGAATTTTAACAGAATTTTTATAAATAATTAAATTTTTGTAGAATTTGATTAAATTTTTATTTTAAAAAATTAAATTTCTAAAAAGAAGTCTATTATTTCTGAAAATAATTTAATTATTATTGTTAAATTTCATTTAAACTTAATTTAATTAATTATTAAAATTTTTAAGTAAAATATAGAATTTTTTAGCGAATTTTAATCAAATTATTTGAATAATTAAATTTTTCGTGAAATTCGATTAAATTTTTTATTAGAAATAATTGAAGTTCTACAATAATTTGTATTTTTTAAGAAAATAATTGAGTTCCTAAAAAAAATTTTATTATTTATGAAAATAATTGAATTATTGCAAAGCGAAATAGCTAAGAAATTTGTAAATAATTAAATTTCAGTAAAATTTTTATTATTTTTTTAAAAATCATAAAATGTGTTGACATAATTTTATTAAATTTTTGTCTAAACAATTGAATTCTTTTGAAAATTTTTATTAAAACAGTTAATATTGAAAATCGTTAAATTGAAGGGAAATTTTTTTAATTAATTGAAATTTTGCGAAGAATTTTTTTTATTTTTAGAAAATAATGTAATTTTTGTGTTATTTATGAAAATAATTGAATTTTTCCAAGAATTTTTATTAAAAATTCTTTAAAACTAATTGGATTTTTTAAAAAGATTTCCATTACATATGAAAAAAATAATTGAATTTATTGCCAAGAAATTGATATTAAAATATATAAATAATATTGAATTCCAGTCAAATTTTTATGATTTATCGAAATAATTTAGTGTTCGCGTAGAATTTAGTTTAATTTTTTTTTTTTAATAATTAAATTCTTTTGGAAAATTTTCTCCAAATGATAGATTTGAAAAATCGTTAAATTCATTGAATTCATTTTTAAAAATACTTGAAATTTTGATATGAATTTAAAAACATTTTTTTTAAATATGAATTCGTTAGGAAAATTCTATAAAATAGTGTATTTTTAAAATGCGATTGAATTGAGAAAAATTTTTCAAATTATTTAAATTTCGGAGAAGAATTTTATTAGTTGAAAAAGCAAAAATGAAATTTTGATGAAAATTAAAAGAATTCCGAAATCAAATTAAATTTCTGCGTAGAATTTTTTTTACATCTGAAAATAATTGAATTTCTGCAACCATATGTAACTTTATCTAATTTCAATTATTTTTTTTTAACCGTTTTTAACTAAAATTCTCCTTCTTATTATTCTTTTCCTTCTTCTTCCAATATTTTCAATACTTAAATTCAATAATTTAATTAATTAAATAATATTAATTAATAATAATAATAATATTAATAATAATATGTATTAATAATATTATTAATTAATTTAATTAATTATTTATTTAATTATTTAATTCAATAATTAATTTTTAATTAATTAAAAAAAAAATTGAACTACAAATTTCCCAAGAAGCTGAACGATTAGAATTTTTCCAAACCTCTTAATTCTCTAAACGACGCGACGCAGTCATAATTTCTTTTCATCCTTTCAAAACAACAATTGAAAATAAATGACAAAGTATGTAAAAAATTTAATTTAATTCCACTTTTCATTCTCCATATTTGTAGTAAACGGAAATTGTATTCAAATTTATTCCAAATTACAGTTTCAAGTATAACTATATAATGTCTTGTTCGCAACTATGTCCTAAAAAAAATGAACAGTTAATTCCACGAAGCCTATACACGTAAAATTATTAGAGCAATTTATTATCTCCTCACGATAAATGATGTGTGAAAAACATTGCATTCTTAACTTTTTAGCGTATATTTATTTTTAAATATACACATGAAAGAAAAGACAAATTCTTCTATTCAGTAATATGAATTTTTCTTTTACTAAAGTCAAACTAAAACTCTTCTTTAGAAGTTATAAAGAAAATACAAATATTTCTAACGAATATAATAATGTAATTATTATTGTTATTATTATTATTATTACTATTATTATTATTATTATTATTATTATTATCATCATCATTATTATTATCATTATTATTAATATCATTATAATTTTTATTTTTATTTTTATTATTATTATTATTATCATTATTATTAATATCATTATAATTTTTATTTTTATTTATTTTTATTATTATTATTACTATCATTATTATTATTTTTTTAATTTTATTATTATTTTTTTAATTTTATTTTTATTTTTATTATTTTTATTATTATTATTATTATTATTATTACTATTACTATTATTATCATCATCATCATCATCACCACATTATTATAAAAGTCGATGGTAATCGCTACCTGTTGTAAACATGAAGCAACTCATAAAATAAACGCGTGATTCTTGCTCTAACATGTGAAACGAAACTACTCGAGGGAAAGTTATATAAGTTCAGTCAAGTACAAGTGTAAAATCTATAGTGCATAGTATAGACAGAAACACATGAATAATTAAAATTCATGTGCGATTTGCATGATGATTGTGCGCATATAATAATCGTTGAATAATGAGACACCATATAATTTAATTTGCACAGTAAAAATAAACATCAACTGTTTGAACTGTTAGGAAACAGTTTTCAAAAGATGTTATATCATTTAATTAAGTTAATTAGCAATTAAGCTATTGTGTGCTTTATTTCAATTTTCATTAAATTGTTCCTTTACTCTCAAAAATTTAAATTTGTTTCTTTTTTATTTCATTCTATTCACTAATTTTCTTTTTCGATTTTAGTATCAAGTAAAGAAATTCACATTGATTAGTAATTAGTAATTTTAGACTAATTTTTAGTCATAATAATATTAGCTTTTAGAATATTTTACTAATTGGTAATTAAAAACTAATAATTCATTTGTTAAGGCGACTAAAAAAACATTTTGAATTTTTAAAACATTTTTAAACATATTAAACTAAAACATTTAGAATTGTTTTTGACATTTTTAAACATTTAAATAAAACATTTAGAATTTTTTTAACATTTTTAAACATTTAACTAAAACATTTAGTAAACTTTACTAATCGAAATATTAGTCGTATCAACTAATTAGTTAGTTAGTAATTAGTTAGTAACTAATTAGTTAGTTTTCCACTAACAATTAGTATATTTTAACATAATATAATTACTAATTACTAATTACTAATTACTAATTACTAATTACTAATTACTAATTACTAATTAATTATTAAAACTATTGTATTTAATAAACGAATAGAAACTATTTTATTAGTCGACAAAAATGACTAGTCTAGATTTAAAAAATATAATTTAGCACAAATTCCGACAAATTCCACGTAAGAAGTAGTCAAAATTAAAAAATTACTCGAAGTAAACAAAGAATTAGAAAGTAAAAAAAATTGACAAAATAAAGAAATATTTGAAGTAAAGAAACAAATAAAATGAAGGAATACTGACAGAAAAAAAAATTAGAATAAAACAAATTGACAAAAAAATAAAAAATAAAGAAATAGAGAAAATAGAAAAATATTTCAAGCAAAGAAATAATTTTTAAAAAATAAAGAAACAAATAAAATAAAGAAATTAAAAAATATAGAAAATATTGACAGCAATGAAGTAATTAAAATCAAGAAATAAGGAAAATAAAGAAATCCTCAAAATAAAAAAATGATAAAATAAAGGAAATCTTCAAAATCAAGAAAATGTTAAAATAAAGGAAATCCTCAAAATCAAGAAAATGTTAAAATAAAAGAAATCCTCAAAATCGAAAAAATATTAAAATAAAGAAATACTTGAAATAATCCCCCGATATTTTCATTCGAAATTTAATTAATTGTCAATTCAAAGAAAAAAAAATACTGCAAAACTGATATTTTTCGATAAATAAATTTGAACTTTTAAAATAAATACTTATTAACTTACGAAATAAAGCCAATAGAAAACAGATGTTTTTCTCACCTGAAACAGAAAGTTCGGAAAAAATTTTTTATTTTTAACTTATTTTCCAAAAGCTGAAAACAAATATTATTTCCAAAAATATACAAAACATTTAAAAGTTATGATTTATGAATAATATAATTAATTAGAAATCGACATGAAACTATATCCATAGAAAAATTTTATTTCAAACAAATATAATTTAGTTGAGTTAAATAAAATTATATTTGCCTTAGATGATTATTTATTTGCTTCAAAAATAAAAAATTTTCTTTTCACGCATAAAAAATTTTTCTCAAACTAAACAAAAATTTGGTAATAACAATGGTTATAAATTAAGAGTTTAGTTAAATAATAAATAAATAATTAAAAATAAATTATAAATAAATAAAAAAATAAATAATAAAAAATTGTTCTTAAACTACACAAAAATTTGGTAATAACAATGGTAATAAAAGAAGAGTTTAGTTAAAAACGATTTTTTTTCTGACTGAGTAAAAAATAATCGTATTGTTAATTCATTGTATATTTTCCATTTGGTTGCAGCTTTTTTGAATCAGTAATTTTTAAAAATTTATAATTAATTATTATAATAATTAAATTATGAGTATTACCTTTTATGTTTATTTCTAGTCAACAAATTTTTCTAAATTCTGAATGAAAATTTTTATTCGAAACGCTACTTTTCTTTTAAAATTCCATGAATTTAGCTAAATCGAAAGTAAATTAAAATTCTCAGCGAAAATTTAAATTAGAAAAATTTATTTAATTTATTTAATTTATTTAATTTATTTAATTTATTTAATTTATTTAATTTATTAAATTTATTGAATTAAATTTGAAGAAATAGTTTTCTAAATTAAAAAAATTAATTATGAAAATAAAAATAGTAGGTTTTTTAAGTCGATTTTTTGTTTTTTGCTAACAATTTGAAGATTTACTTTTTTAAAAAGGGGGAAATAGTAAAATTACGTATAATTTTGGGGGTATTAGGAGATTTTATTAATTTAAGGCAATGAAAAAGAGCAGAATAGTAGAAAATTTCTGATGGTAACTTTGACAACTTTCGGAATTAATTTCACTACGTTTGAAGTAAATTTTATTAATTTTTTACAAACATTTTGCTTGAACGTAGTACAACTTTTGGAGTAAATTTTTCTATGTTCGAAGTAAATTTTATTAATTTTTACAAACATTTTGTTTGAACGTAGTAAAATTTATTTCGAACATAGAAAAATTTACTTAAAAATTTATTTATTTATTTTTTTAATTATTTATTTTATTTATTTTTTTTAAATTTATTTAAAATTTACAAAAGTTGTCAAAATTACCATCAGAAATTTTTTACTATAAAAGTAGTAAAAGTTACTTTTTATTTTTCTCCGTGTAATTTTGTGAGTCTTAAAAGGGGACAAATAAAAATAATATCTTAATTTTCAAATAAAAAAAATTTTTTACTAAAAGGAATAATAAAAAAAGAATAGAAGAAAATAGCAAATTTTGGTAAATAAGGTAAAATGACAATGAAAAAGAATAAAATTTTTTTCAAAGAATAAAAATTAGTTTTTCTCAAAGGGATGGAAGAAAAAAAATGTAACTAGGTTAGCAGTATCTCTCCTTGAACCTACTACGCATAACTCGTGTCATCTTACTCGCGGTATTTTTTTTTCTACTTCTTTCTCTTTCTTCTTTCCTTCTCCTCATTTCTCTTCTATTTTTCCCCCTCTCTTTGTCTCTCGAAAGAACTGTAAATACGTGTGCATGTTTATTTTTTTCGCTTCAAATTCGTGCTATTAACTTTCATATGTATACACTCTAAATTATCCCTGCAATTAAACATTCTTTTTCTAAATCTTATTCAATAATACACCCTCTGGTCTTTAAAAATTAAAAAAAAAAAAAAAAAAAAACACCATCTCTCATTTTATCGTCTTTCGTGTTTGCTTAGTATTTTATGTGTCAAATCTGTACTATATGAGAGACTGGTACCTAACGGGATTTCCTATACACACTCACACGTCAAGTCACGTGTGTAAGCCAGCAGGTGCAAAATACCTATGGAAACGTCATTATTTGTCTTGGTATTAGTTTATAAAATCAAGTGAGAATATACTTTGGTAGGACGTTGACGTTAAATATAGTCATTGGTATTTGCCATCGACAAATTGTGCCCAGCAGAGAGGATGAGAAATAATATTACGTCTCTGTTTAATTACCAACTGTTATTCGAAAAGGAATTCGAGTCAATCCTTTAAAAAAAGAAAAAAAAGGAAAAAAAAAGAAAAAAATAATAAAAAATACTAAAAAAACAATAAAAAATAATAAAGATAAGAATTTAATAATGAATCATTTCCTTAAAATTTTCTATCCGGGAAAAAAAACTTCCTTCTTCTTCTCCATCACTATCGTTTTTCTCCTCGAGGAAGAAAAAAAGTTCTTATAATGGACAAGGAAAACTAAAACTCAATATCTAATAATTATTTCACTAGACTAAAATTAGCTAAAACAGTTTGAATCTCAGAAAAAAAAATGACAAAAATTTACCATCAGACTATGTATCACAAGAGTGAATTAATAATTTCAACCATTTCTTCCCAACCTTAACTACATTTTAAACAAAAAAAGGAAAAACAAGAAAATGTAAAAAAAAACATTTCGAATTTTTCATCATTTCCTGAACTAAAAAAAAAAGTGAAACAGGATCTTCATTTAAAATTAAATCAGCTCGTCATTTTGTTCAAGAATAAAACAAATTTCATTCTTATAATAGAAAAAGAAAATCCTTCTAAATGTGCACTCTCATTGAGATCGTGAAAAAATAATCATCCCAAGTAAACAAAAGATTTGATCTGTCATCACTTAATGATTCTTCACTCACAATTTTTTTTTTAAAAAACTATTTTCTACTCCACTTTTTAAAAAATTTTTGCGCATAATTTAATCAGTCTCATTAAAAAATTAAATTTAAAACTTTAAAGGTCTGAACGAAAAATTGTAAATAAAAAAAAGCAGAAAAGAAAATACTAAAAAAAAATCCGAAAATAAACAATCTCTGCAAACAATAGATAGAAGAAGGAACATACTATAAATAAAAAGTAAAAAATATGTAAAAAGTGTAAATGTAAAAATAAAAAAATTCTAACATTAAAAAAATGTAAATTTGGGAAAAATGTAAAAATATACAGAATGTACATAAAATACAATATTAAAAACAAGGAAACAGAAAATAAAAATAAACAGAAAAAAATAAAAACATACAGAACAAGAAAATCCTAAAAGTAACAAAAATAAAACATTTTCTTTCTCGATATATTTTTAAATTTTTCAAAATAAAAATTAAAGAAGCGAAAAAAAGGGTAAAAGTGTAAAAAAAATAAAAAATAGGAAAATAAAGTAAAAATACAAAACAGAAAAGAAAATCCCAAATGTAAAAAAATGGAATATTTCCAAAATAAAAATGAAAGAAGCGTAAAAATAAAAAAATACGAAATAAAGTAAAAAGACGAATAAAAATGTAAAAAAAGATAAATTTTCAAAGCAAACATTAAAGAATCGTAAAAATAATAAAAAAAATACGAAAAGAAAGTAAAAACAAAAACAGAAAAAGAAAATCCTAAAAGAAAAAAAATAGAACATTTTCTTTCTTAATATATTTTTACATTTTTCAAAATAAAAATTGAAGAAGCAAAAAAAAGGGTAAAAGTGTAAAAATAATAAAAAATAGTAAAATAAAGTAAAAATACAAACAGAAAAGAAAATCTTAAATGTAAAAAAATGGAATATTTCCAAAATAAAAATGAAAGAAGCGTAAAAATAAAAAAATGCGAAATAAAGTAAAAAACAGCGAAATACATTAAAAATACGAATAAAAAAGTAAAAAAAGAAAAATTTTCAAAGCAAACATTAAAGAATCGTAAAAATAATTTTAAACAAATACGAAAAGAAAGTAAAAATACAAACAGAAAAGAAAATTATAAAAGTAAGAAAATGGAACATTTTCAAAACAAAAATTAAAGAATCGTAAAAAAACGTAAAAGTGTAAAAATAATTTTAAAAAAGTAAAAAATAAAAAACATGAAACATTTTGAAAATAAAAATTAATGAAGCGTAAAAAATTGTAAAAATACAACTAGGAAAAATCCTAAAGGTTAGAAAAAATAAAACATTTTTAAAACAAAAATTAAAGAAGCGTAAAAAAGTGTAAAAAATCGTAAAAGTGTAAAAATAAAAAACATACAAAAAAATACAACCCGGAAAAGAAAATCCTAAAAGAAAATAAAAGAAAAATTTTATTATAAAAAATTAAAGAATTGTAAAAAAGCACAAAAATAAAAAAAAAATATGAAAAAGTAAGAATACAAGGCAGAAAAGTAAATCCTAAAAGTCAAAAGCATAAAATTGTGAAAATATGAAAAAAAGTTTAAAAAACATTAAAAATACAGCCAGGAAAAAATCCTAAAGGTTAAAAAAATAAAACATTTTTAAAACAAAAATTAATAAGGTATAAAAAAGCGTAAAACTGATAAAATACGAAAAAGAGTAAAAACACAAACAGAAAAGAAAATCCTAAAAGTAAAAAAAAGAAAAATTTAAAAATTAAAGAAACGTAAAAAAGCGTAAAAGAGTAAAATAAAAAAAAAATACAAAAAAAGTAAAAATACAAACAGAAAAGAAAATCCCGAAAGTCAAAAGCATGAAATATTTTTCAACAAAAATGACAGTAAAAATTAAAGGAGCGTAAAAAAGCATAAAACTGTAAAAATATGAAAAGAAAGTTTTAAAAACATTAAAAATACACTGAAAAAAAATTATTTGAATCAAATAAATTGTATTTGAATCAAATAAATTGTATTTGAATCAAATTCTGAAATATTTTATAAATTGTATTTGAATCAAATATTTCAGTATTTGATTCAAATACAATTTATTTGATTCAAATAAAAATTATTTGTTTCAAGTAAATATTTATTTGATAATAGTCAAATAATCGGATATTTGAATCAAATAAATTTTGTTTCCAGTGTACAAACAGAAAGAAATCCTAAAAGTAAAAAAAGTTCATCATTTCCAAAAAAATATAAAGAAGCGTAAAAAACCTTAAATATTGTAAAAAATAAAAAATTATGAAAACAGTAAAAATACAACCCGGAAGAAAATCCTAAACGTAAAAAAAGAACATTTTCAAAACAAAAATTAAAGAATAGCGTGAAAAAGGACAGAGATTGCAAAACAAAGAAATACGAAAAGAAAGTAAAAATACAAACAAAAAAAGAAAATCCTAACAAGTTAAAAAAAACAACTTTTTCAAAACAAAAACTAAACAAGCGTAAAAATACACCAAAGGTAAAAGTTAAAATACTCGGAATTAATAAGTTATTTTTCTCCATTTTTATAACGATACACTCGAATATTGATTATTCTAAAAGGTTACAAGTTATTTTCTCTACATTTAATAATAAAATTAAAGCAGGGAATCTCGCAATATTTATTATATTTTCTCGTGGTTAATAACTTCGAGATTTCTTAAAAGTAGATCAAATAGTTTCTTCAAGAAAAGTAATTAACATGAATCTCTCTTGAAACTTTGTAAATAACTAAACCTGTTTGTATTCAAATAAATACACAGCATCCTTATAATAACAAAAAAAAAAGAAAAAGAAAACGAAAACTTTAATTAGTAAAACAAACAAAAATTTAGAGAAAGTAGAAAAACATCAAAATTTTAATTTCAAAATCGAAACATCTTTTTTTATTAACACGCAGACGATTTCTATTATAAACGGTATCATACAAGTTTAACGACAATGAAATAACTAATGGCTTGAGCCTTTGACATTTTCTAGTTTGTGTTTAATTAAAGTATCAGCACACAGACTCATTAAATATATGCACCAACACCTTTTCCTTTGTATAATTCCAGCGACAAAAGCAAAGACTTAAAACTGCTTCATTAAGAAATTCTCACAATTTGGAAAAACTAATTATTACTTTCTTGCAGATGACTTCCGGTAGGAGTGTTTATCTACTAGTCCTGTCTCTGGCAATGACAGAGGCATTTTCCATTTCCTACACACAACCCGAAAGAGGTGAGTTTTCACAATTTTTAATCATATTTTTAATTCCTCTTGTTTTTAATTTTAATTTAAAAAAATTTTTTTTGTTTTTTTTTATTTATGGCACTTTATGGGACTTTATGGCACTTTATGGCAACTGGAGGAATTTGACTAGAAAGTTAGCCTTAATTTTGTCGTAATTAAACAGTCAGGTGTAAATCATTGCAGAATGAAAATTAAAAGCGGAAAACTTTCCATTCGACTATTGAAATGAAAGCTAAATTTATTTCCACAATGTTCGTATTTACAAAATATGAATCTTTGAATTCTCTCGAGTTTGAAGAAGTCAGTCAGTGAAGCTGGAAGTAATTTATTTTCAATTGAGGATAGGAGCTCAAAGCTATAATCATAATAGGGAAATAAATTTTACACATTCCATTTAAAACACTAGCTGTGTAACAATTGTGTCAGAACGAAAGTATGTAATACGTGTACATTCCTTTCATACACTTTTTTTTAACGACTATACTAAAGCAAAACAAAAAAAAAGATTTTTCCTTCCCTATAACCGTCATTATATGGAACGATTTCGCTAACATCTGGTCAGTGAAGAAAGAACAAATCATAAATACCGCGCAACTAGAATATTAGCTTTTAAAAAGCAAGTCCATTTCCCGAATCACTTAATTTCTGCAAAAAAAGTAAACTTTTCCGTTTGCAAATCAAGATCATTTCACTTTTTTCCACGCTGACAATTGGGGATTCTTTTTACTTATAATACAAAAAACCATTCTTCAAAAGGACTTTTTTACAACTTTCACTAAAAATAGTGTAATAATAATTCATCATGTTGGGAAAAAGAATTAAAAATCAATTTTCGGCATCTTAACGATTTGGAGTACACTATATATCTTCCTTTTTTTTTTAATGAAGCACGCGGTTCAAATTTCTATAAAGTAGCACATTGCAATAAAGGAGTGTAAAAAGAATCTGGAACGCTTTGGACACGGCGCAAGGACCTCACGAGCATACGGACTATCTACAAAGAGTAGGTCATTACATTGGTAGTGTGCATGAAGAACCAAGTTCAAAACGCACGTGCGAAGTCTACATGTTTGCTCAACTATACCTGTTGTAGTCAACTGAGCATAACTTCTCCCAATCGTTTATGTATTTATAAAATCGAATCTTCTTCCTCGTCTCTATTCCCACCCAAGAGCAAAAAATCACCCAAAATCAAATATACCAAAATTACTCAATCAAAATTCTCAAAAATATTGCGACCTTTAATTCCTTTTCGCCTGAAGTGAAGCTTCTACATAGAGAAATTTAGTAAAAGAAGCAGAGAAAATAAAATAGAAAACTAAAACAAAAAGGGAGAGAAAAATAGTGAAGAAATGGAGAACATAATAAATAGACAACAATTAACAATCTCTTTGCGATAAAATAGCTAATCAACCGATCTCTTTATCAACCGCTATCAGTAATTGATCCTCCGCTTAAATGGACTAGAAAAAAATTAAATAGATACAGGACAATCATTAAAGAAACTTTCCGTCATTCTTAGAGAGAGTCTCTATAAATATTTTCCTTTCTTGACAAAAAAAATATCAATTTTTATAAAAACATTACAGCTTTAACAAACTTGGCTACCATCTAAAAAACATTTATGTTAAAGAAAACCTAGCTTGCTCTAAAAACGTTAAAGACAAAAAACAAAAAAACCATAAAAACCATAAAAACAAAAAAAAACAAGAAAAAACAAGATAAAGAAAGAACTTAAAAAAGACAAATTCTAGAAAGCAATTACAATTTGTCAGTGTCCCCATCGAAACACATCCTCATAAACATGAATTATTGTCAAAGTTAAATATGTGTCCAATATCGCACAAATACTTTCACAATATTATCCGTTACAAGCAAGTTTCTTCTCGAATAGAGAAATATTCATTATTTCAATACAGTACCATTCAACGACCTTCACCATGACCATCGCCAACCCACGAGTCGATTTCTCCGCAGCTTTAGCGGATATACAAAACACACCTATTACTATATTGACAAGTTCAATTGATTAACTCATATCTCTGTATAAATAGTTAGAGCCAACCGAACGTTAACTCAATTCATGCAATCATAAATCGTACAGACGCGAATCGGATATCGTGTCGCTTTTTTGTGGAAATATAAATGCGGCATTTATATCGGTAAAGTCCCTAGAAAAGGAGATAATACTTTAATGATCTCACGTTCCATTTTATCATCCAACGTCAAGTTGCAATTTATAATCGCAAAGGCAAAATCAATCATCGCAAAAATTTATTAGAAATGCAAATAGATCGTTTATAATAACAATTAGTTTTCTTTCTAATTCTCAATTGACAGATTTCAATTTCTCTTTCTTATTATTTCACGCGTCAATAAAAATTCATCAAGTGGCAAATAATATTAATCACCTTCGATTTGTTTTAACCACCAGTTCAATTAAAACTGGATCCAATTCTCACAATTAGCCAAAACTAGTTGAAAAATATCCAAATTCAGATTAAGAGAGGAATGATTATCAGGAAATATAATTGCCCTGCTCATTTAGATAAAAGTTCTATACGTTCGATAATAAGTGAGATGGTGATCATTACCATCGTCATAAAAAATTAAATGAGAAAAAATCTTTTAATAAAGGAAAATGATTCTGCAAAATCTCTCAAGAGTGACACAAAAACAAGAATGTCAACAATATTTAAACAATCCGTATAATCAAAGCAATCATTCCCTCTATTATATTCGAGATTCATCATAGAAAGTGTAACGTCAATAAAATCCTCATCTTACTTTCACCAACCCTAAAATCACAAGCATGTCCCAGTTATTCTAAATTTATGCACGTCGTTTTCTCCCGGTAAACATAACATAATTATACCAAGATATGTACACAAACTCTAAAAAAGAAAATCTCTCCGAGTATTTTCTCCAAAAATTACATATATGATAACAAAATACATATGTATAACTTTGATAAAGTCTCAGCAGATAGATCAAACAAAAACCATAATTCTCCTCTCCCCTGAACTTATTGATTTATTTATTACATGATCAACTAACATCCTTGTCCTCGATCTTCGTTTTCAGGGAGAAAGCTGTTTGGCGGGTACAGAATAGTTCCAAAGGTGTGTCAGCCAACGAATCCCTCGAGAGTTAAGCCCAACGAACCAGCCATTTGTATGTTCAATTACGAATGTACTCGACGGAACGGAGAAGTCGTTGGTGCCTGTATGGATGGATTTCTTTTCGGTGCATGTTGCCAATTGCCCTCGAAACATGCCGAAGTCAATAATTTAGAGAAAGTCCAGGGCCCCGACAATTTGCTAAGTGTCTATCAAATAGATCATGCACCTGAAATACCGATTCTCCTCAATCCCGACGGAACACCAGTGGGATCATCGAGTTCCCTACCGCCAACAAAATCCCAATCACCATCCACAGGCGGTAGTTTCACGAAAATTTCCACAATCGGTCCCACAAATCATTTCCCATCAACTAATCATTTTCAAAATACAAAAACCACCAGCGACAGTACGAAGAAGCCGCAAATTAATTACAGTAGCCTAGAGCAAGACATACCTAATCTGTTTGGTCAACAGCAAATGTTGGACGATTTACAACTGCCCGGATTGCTCACACATTCGGACTCAAATAACGACATTCAAGATCATCAAGACACTGCTCTTCTCAGTCCAGTGACAACACTGCTCAATGCCGATCAAATTCTCCAAATTGCAGATCCCGTCGATCAATTACCAGTATTATTCTCCCAAGGCATTGCAAATAATAACCAAACTGGTCCAGAGACAATTCTCCTCAGTGAAAATGGCACCGTTCTACAGGAGGTTCACAATCCTGATGAAATTTTCAAACCAACGACCAGTTCAACAAAACTGAAGATCAGTCAATCAACTCCTGCCTATAATTCCTTATCATTCTCCAAAGCAACTCCCACCAAGAAAAGCACCACAAAATTACCCATTCTTACCCAAAAGTATGCTTATTCGGAAAAACTGACAAGCTCAACTCAGAGTTTAAAGACCCCGGGAAGTTTCGCCCCTTCTAGAAAACCTGACACTAGTAAAATTAATGGAACCTCAACGACAGGCTTTGTAGACTCAAAGGCTACTGCTTCAAAAGTCATGTCAACCTTCGAAACAACCACTCCAATGAATCTCAACAAAAATAAAAACAAAACGGACCTGGTTAGAGTGCCAACCATCACTTACGATGCTGGAAACAAAAAGCACGATGAACTCGATCGAGAGGAAATTGCCATTAATCACATAATTTCAATTTTGAACGATACTACTCCAAGTTCAGACACGAAATTCACTTCCCACAGTAAGTATCAAGTCACAATTTTAATCTAGATATCTAATTAAAAAGATACCTAATATTCGGATATAAGTAGATTTTTACTAATTTACATTTCTTTTGCAGCCGGAAACACAGTTTCCTCATGGACGCAAAACTGGGTGAGCATCGACGAAACATCCAAGCCATCGGTATCCAGAATAGGTTCCACCAGACCCAGTTCAATGAGGCCTTCTTCCTCAATGACAACAGAATCACTTCCGTACACTTACTTCAATAAACAAAAGCCACCATCAAACTACTACTATTATCAAGTGTCCACTGAAGGACCAGGAAGCACCTACTCTTCTCAATCATCCCAAGGATCAGGAGGGACCTCAACGTACTTATCATCCAGACTTCCTCTCTACACAACCGGTACTTTCCCAGGAAGCAGTGGTCTAACAACAAGACCAACGACAAACCCACCAGCACCCACTGTCATCGTCCTAGGACCCTTAGGCACCGAATACACAACTTCAGCCAGTCAAAAACCATCAACCAGACGTCCCACCACAACCATAAAAACAACAGTCAATACAAATCCCGGAACCAAGAAACCAGTCGTATCGACAACAATCACTCACAACATAAGTACCGTAATTTCCGGCGCTACACTAAACAACAAACACGTCGTGTCGACAAGCTACATCAGTGTCAACCTAAAAGACGGTACAAGCAGCGTAAGACCAAGTACCCTCAAAGACTATCCATCGACCACGGAAAAAATTGTTTCCCACACAACACCCACCACCAAACAACCATTCTGGACAACAGTTTCACCCTGGCCAACCAAAAAGCCGACTTTCCTTCTAAAACCATCATTCGATAAAAATTCATCCCAAATACCAATTACTTCCACCGCCTCATCAGTCGAGGATGAAACAGCAGCACCCGACGATTCAATAATCTTCCCCCCGGTCCGTCATCCAGAATTAAACATCTCAAACGCCGTTGTTCAACAAGAGAACCCAACACTAGTCCTCAAGGGAAATGACACAGACTATCCGGATAACTTCATCGTCGGCGATATTCCAACACCCGCATTCATCGAGGACGATGTCTTAAAGAACAAGGTTGACTCGTTTGTCAACAAGATTGTCGACTCCCTCCAGGGTAATTTCGACGATCTAAAGGAAGTTGTCTATACAAAGGCAAATACCACAGTAGCGCCGCCAATAAAAACATCAGCTGCAACTAAACGACCAACGCCCAGTCCAACAAAGAAACCAAAACCATCTCAAGTCACTGTTAAAAAGCCAGTGACAAAGAAGCCGACAACAATTCGACCCACCACTCCAGCATCAGGAAGACCCACAACACTAAAGTCAAAGCCAACAGCCGGACAAGCTTCCACAACAAAAAAGGCTGTTGTCACTACAAAACGACCGAAACCAACAAAAAAAGTCACAACAACTCCTTCAACTGAACTTGTCACAGCTGAAGATGTGTCAACTGTTTCCGAGGGGACCACGACGGGAATTCCTGATCTTACTTCGGCGACTGATCATCAAAAAGGTATTTTGAACTGCTGTGAATTCTTACCCAAACGGATAGGGCCTATTTTACTTCCTAACTATCCTATGGCAAACTTATTTTGAAAATTCTTTTCAGTTTGTGGAATCAGGCCTCACGTGAAAGCAGGTAGAATCGTTGGGGGCAAAGGTGCAGTCTATGGCGAATGGCCATGGCAAGTATTAGTTCGAGAATCCACCTGGCTCGGACTATTTACAAAAAACAAATGCGGCGGAGTTCTTATAACGAACAAATACGTCATAACAGCAGCTCATTGTCAGCCAGGGTAAATAGAAAATTATTTCTAATCACTTTTTACTAAATTAACGACTTTCTTCCGCACTTGGTGCAGAATGTAGTTTAGTATTTAGACGTATTTACTATGTGCTATGTACTTCGAAATTATTTTCAAAAAAGAATTTGACTAATTAACCATTTTGTGCACAAAGGTTCCTGGCGTCCTTGATAGCAGTGTTCGGCGAACACGACATTTCCGGAGAACTAGAAGCAAAGCGTAGCGTAACGAAAAATGTGAAACGAGTAATTGTGCATAAAGGTTACGACGCGGCGACCTTTGAAAACGATCTTGCACTACTTGAACTCGAGAGTCCAGTTCAATTTGATACGCACATTGTGCCAATTTGCATGCCAGACGATCATGAAGATTTCACCGGACAAATGGCCACCGTCACCGGATGGGGTCGCCTCAAATACAGTAAGTAATCACTAACAGGAATGTCCCCCAAGGACCATTCCAAAATGGTTCCAATCAGTTTATGCCTAAGCAGTATTTTAAGTTCAAATGATTTTCAAGGATAAAATTTCAAGAACGATTCAAAAACGGATCAATCAGTTTATGCCTAAGGTAGTAATTAAAGTTCAAATGATTTTCAAGTAAAAAATTTCGAAAACAATTCCAAAATGCTACAATCAGTTTATGCCTAAGGCAGTATTTAAAGTTCAAATGATTTTCAAGTAAAAAATTTCAAAAACAATTCCAAAATGGTTCCAATCAGTTTATGCCTAAGGCAGTATTTAAGTTTCAAATGATTTTCAAGTAAAAAATTTTAAGGACAATTCCAAAATGGATTAATCAGTTTATGCCTAAGGCAGTAATTAAAGTTCAAATGATTTTCAAGTAAAAAATTTTAAGGACAATTCCAAAATGGTACAATCAGTTTATGTATAAAGCAGTATTTAAATTTCCAATGATTTTCAAGAACAATTCAAAAATGGAACCATTAGTTTATGCCTAAAGCATTATTTAAATTTCAAATGATTTTCAAAAACAATTCCAAAATGAACCAATCAGTTTATGCATAAGGCAGTATTTAAATGTCAAATGATTTTCAAGTCCAAATGCGAACGAACAACGTGATTCAAAAAGAGGAAAACATAATTCAATCTCAAAGATCTTTAAGAACAAAAATCAAATTCAAGAGCAAATGTTACAATCGAATCTTTAAGAACAAAAATCAAATTCAAGAGCAAATGTTACAATCGAATCTTTAAGAACAAAAATCAAATTCAAGAGCAAATGTTACAATCGAATCTTTAAGAACAAAAATCAAATTCAAGAGCAAATGTTACAATCGAATCTTTAAGAACAAAAATCAAATTCAAGAGCAAATGTTACAATCGAATCTTTAAGAACAAAGATCTTTAAAGACAGAGATCTTTGAGAACACAGGTGAAATTCAACAGCAAATGTCACAAAAGACTTTTTTCAAAACAAATTTACTATTTTCCAGATGGTGGAGTGCCTTCAGTGCTACAAGTTGTACACGTACCAGTAATGGAAAATTCAGTATGTCAAGAGATGTTCCAAATGGCAAATCATCCGAAATTGATATTAAACAGTTTTCTCTGCGCCGGCTATGCGACAGGTCTAAAGGACTCCTGCGAGGTAAATGCCTCACCACTGAAATTTATTCAAACAACCCAATTTTCACTTTCTTCTCTCTCTCTCTCTCCCTCTATCACTTTAATTAAATCTAAAACTGTACATACATATAGAGAGATGCTGACACGGGCGCTAATGAAAGCCCAAAGTTTATACATATTCCGTTCAATTAACGACGAGATTACCCCAGCGATTATAACGGATCGTGTGTCTTCCATGATCTACTTTTCTGTCACTCAAAATGAATTCTCCATTAAATTTCAATTCTAATTAACCTTAAAAATTTCATTTACAAAGATAATTATCAAAAATTAATACCAGTTTTTCAAAGGATATCAAAATTACGAGGAAAAAAGAAACGAATTGCAAAATTGCTTTGCAACTGTTTTTCATTTTTTTTCAATTTGATTAAAAAAAAGGGTGAATTTACAGGGCTCGGATCGTCTTTAAGACTCAAGAAGAGTCGCTTTACTCGCATAAATTCGCAACAAAAGTCACGAAAAGTCGCAGAAAATTTCCGAAAAAGTCGGAAAAAAGTCGAATTAAATTTTAGGAAAAAAAAGCCAAAAAGAAAACACAAAATTGTCAAAATTATAATAAAAAATCACATTTCTCGCCAACACATAATTTAACACCAAATAATCTGGAATAATACTTAATAAAATTTAATAAAATGCATGGCAAATGTTTAATCAGGTATTTTTGACATTTTTTTAAAAAATCTGTTCAAAATTTCAATTATTTTTATAAATAATAAAATTCTTTTCCAAAATTCAATTATTTAAAAAAATTTAATAAAATGTCAGTCATAATTTCAATTATCTTTAAAAATAATAAAATTTTTCTCTAAAATTCATTTATTTTCAAAAATAATGAAATTCTTCGGAAAAATTTAATTACATTCAAAAATTTTTTTAAAATTTCTCGTCAAAATTTTATAAATAATAAAATTCAGAATGGAAATTCAATTATTTTCAAAAGAAATCAAATTCTCCGCAGAATTTCAAGTATTTTCTTAAATTTTTTTTAATTTCTCGTCAAATTATCATTATCTTTCAAAACATCAAAATTCTTTCTTAAAATTCAATTACTTTTAAACATTTAAAAAAAACATCTGTTCAAAAATTCAATTATCTTTATAAATAATAAAATTCTTTCGTATAATTTAATTCTTTTCAAAGAATTTTAATAAAATTCTTGTCAGAATTTCAATTACTTATTTATTTCTGTACATTTGTTATTATCTTTATAAATAATACAATTTATCATGGAAATTCAATTATTTTCAAAAGTAATAAAATTCTTCGCAGAAATTCAATTATTTTCAAAATTTTTTTAAAATTTCTCGTCAAAATTATCATTATCTTTATAAACAATAAAATTAATTACAAAAATTTAATGATTTTCAAAAGTATTGATAAAATTCTTTGCAAAATTCAATTATCTTAAAACATAAGAAAATTCATATCAGAAATTCAATTATTTTTAAATTTTTTTAAATTCTCCCCACAATTTCAACTATTTTTAAAAATATCAAAATTCAATTACTTTTAGACATTTAAAAAAAAAATCTGTTAAAAATTTCAATACTAATAAAATTCTTTCTTAAAATTCAATTACTTTTAAACATCTTAAAAAAAATCTGTTCAAATTTTCAATTATATCTTTATAAATATCAAAATTCTTCTTCAAAATTCAATTACTTTTAAACATTTAAAAAAACGAGTTCCAAAATTCAATTATCTTTATAATTAATAAAAATCATATCAGAAATTCAATTATTTAAAAATTTTTTTAAATTCTCCCCACAATTTCAACTATTTTTAAAAATATAAAAATTCTTCTTCAAAATTCAATTACTTTTAGACATTTTTAAAAAAAAATCTGTTTAAAATTTTAATAATAATAATATTCTTCTTCAAAATTCAATTACTTTTAAAGATCTTAAAAAAAATCTGTTCAAAAATTCAATTATCTTTATAAATATCAAAATTCTCTTTCAAAATTCAATTACTTTTAAACATCTTAAAAAAAATCTGTTCAAAAATTCAATTATCTTTATAAATATAAAAATTCTTCTTCAAAATTCAATTACTTTTGAACATTTAAAAAAAATCCGGTTCCAAAATTCAATTATCTTTATAATTAATAAAATTCTTCTCTGAAATTCAATTATTTTCAAATTCTTTTTTTTTATAAAATCTTATAATATAAAATGTTTTATAACAATTTTTTATAAGTAGTTTAATTTCAAAAAGGTTTGAATTTAAATCTTTTGAAAAATTTTAATTCTTATGGAAAAATAATAATTAAATATTTGTTTAGAAAAGAAGTTATTGATGTTTTTTTTGAAAAATTTGAAAGAAATCTGTTTAAAAAATTAACAGAACATTTTTTTGACTAAAATTTTTGCCTTTAACTTTAATTTTCTGAAAATTTAAAAAATTTCAGTCGCATTTTACTAAAAAAATCTCAAAAAAGTCGATTAATCGCATCTTTTCACAAAAAAGTCGAAAAAAGTCGCATTTCCTTAGAAAAGTTGAAAAAAAGTCGAAAAAGTCGCACAATCCGAGCCCTGAATTTACAGGCACTGGAATTATGTCACAATTTGTGCAAAGAATGTGTTTTAAAACTGTAATCATGATTTGGATATGAATAATCGTGGCAAAAAATAAAATTACCCTTTTTTTTAACTTCAGGGCGACAGTGGAGGACCATTAACGATGCAACGAGAAGACGGACGATGGGTTTTGGTTGGAACAGTGTCCCATGGAATAAAATGCGCAGCACCATACATGCCCGGTGTTTACATGAGAACCACCTATTTTAAGCCATGGTTACAAATTATCACCGGCGTTTAAAAGTGTAAAAAAAAAAAATGTTACACGAAAGTCAACGGCACGCGAGCGTGCCACTTGTATAAATGTACAAAATGAGACTAATTTATTCAAATCTTAATCAAGACGAAAAAAAAAACTGAAGAAAAAGAAGAAGAAGCCAATTAATCGATTTAATCGTTGTATTCTGTGTACATAATTTTAATTACCTTTAAAAATCTGTGTTTACTCTCATCGAAATCTATTTATTTGCATTTAAGTTATATACTATTTATTAAACATATTTTTGTAAAAAAAAAAATATCAATTTTAATATTATTTCTCTATATAATTATTCTCTCTTTTCTTCCAAGTTCTATAAAGAGAAAAGAAATGTAAATACGTTTCCTTCGTGACATTTTTAAAATAGAAATTTTTTAAATACTTTTCTTAAAAGTTGATTTTTTCCATTTTTTTTCATTCTTAGATAATAATTTTTTTTTTAAACAAAGATTATGAAGAAAGTGGTTTTCACCTGATATTTTCTCGCATAAAGCGTGGGTCGTTCTTTATTTTTTCATACCTATTTTCTTTTCCCTTGGATTTTCTTTATTTTCTCATCCCAACAATAAACCTACGTTCAATGTATATAGAAATCGAACTCCTTCGTTCTTCGCCTCGTTCATTTCTACCCTAATCGAAGAGCAAAGCCAACTTTAAGCCGCATTCAACGGAAGTAATATTCAAACATTATGGGCAAAATAGATGGAAAAAATTTTCAACAACTTCAAAGATTTGAATTTGAAATAATTAATAATAATTAAAAAATTATTATTATTAAGTCTGTTATTTAACAGTTTTTAGTTTCTAAAAAATGAAAAAAAAATGCAAATATGCATCAGGGAAAATTTACTGTTTTTCAAGTTTAAAAGTCACAAAATATTTCTTCTACTTTGTTTTTAGACGAAATATGAACTTTAACAAAATGTCAATTTAAAACTTTCTGAAAGATAATAATTTCTAAAAATTGTAATTATAACTCTTGCAAAATTAAATTTTTTTTACAATTTTGAACTAAACTTCATTTTTAATTTAATTATTAACATCAATTTTGTAATAATTTTCCAAAAGTTTTTCAAGACTATTAAATTATTTTAAATTAAAATACAATAATTTAGTTTCTTATATAATTCTTAACGCTTCTTATCCATTTAAGTTTTTCCGCTAAAAAATTTTCAAAAAATTACACTTTAAACAAATTCTGAAAATTAATGCTTTGGAAATATTAAAAAATTATTTTTAAAAGATAATAATTTTTCAATCTTCAAACGTAAAATTTCCCAGCAAACTTGAAATACATTATTTCAAATTTACACTTGAAGATTTTTCATGAAAATTCTTGAGAATTCCTCAAAAGCTGATTTTCAAAAACTGTAACAAAATACTAAAAATTATTTTTTTGGTAAAAAATCATCTATGTTTAATTAAATTTCACAAAATTCCAATTCATCAAAATCTCTTTAATTGTATATTTTGAAAAATAATTCCAAACAAAGACAAGTTTTTCATCTCGTGATCATTTATCGTTCTTAATATAATATATACGAATTATTTAAATTTTTACTTTAGAATAATTATTTCCAAAAAAGTTATCAGATAAAATTGCAAAAAACACAAAACGTCAATTTTTTGGCGAAAATTAAAAAATTGTTTGATTTATTTTTAAAATATTGGTAAAAGAAAAACTTTATAATACTGGAATCGATTCGTCTTCGTGCTAAGAATAAAATTCATAAAAGAATTAAACTTTTGATAAAGAAAAAAGTTATTTTAAATACAAAAAAATCAATTTGTTTAAAAATTTTTAATTTAAACAAAAAAAATTTTTTTTTATAATAGGCTCAGTCCTTACTAAAAAGTGAGTTAAATTTCCGATGAGAAAAATGTTAAAAATTAGAAGAAATACATTTAAAAAAAAAAAAAAATTTTTTAAAAAATAAATAAATAAATAAATAAAATGAAAATAATCAAATTAAAATAATCAAATTTAATTATTAATTAAATAATAATGATAATAATAATAATAATAATAATAATTTAATTATTTTTTTTAATTTTAATTTGATTATTTTAATTAAAAATTTAAAATTTTTTTTAAATTGTGTAAAGCTCAGCATCTACTAAAAGTCACTGAAAATTTCGTTAAGAAAAATATTAAAAATTAGAAGAAATACATTTTTGAAATAAATTTTGATTTTGAATTATATAAAAGTAATTGTATTTTATACTAAAAAAATTGTATTTTATTTTATTGCATTTTTGTTAAATATTTGAAAAAATTTTCCAAGATCTGTATGTAGATGAATATTATAAATTTAAAAAAAAAACTCTTCTTACAAGTAACATGAAAATCGAGAGATTTTCTTCCATTATTATTGTTTATCCAGCATCTCGAAGGAAATAGCAAAGGAATATTTTATGTTTTAGTAGAAAGATAAATACCCTCAGGGAAGCAATGTGATCTGAATATCAAAATTAGAATTACATGCTAAAAGGTTTTATAAACATTTACCCATATACCTATAGACATCAAAACCTAAACAAAATGTTAATTACGTATTTCTACTAAAAACACTACTCTTCATAGTTATATATATACAGTTAACAAAAGTATTCCACAAAATTATTATTATTATTATTATTATCCTCAAAATTAATTTACATTGTAAACTTTGGTAAGAATGTACAACCTTGATTCTCTGACTTGAATTCTCTGACGTAAATAGAGATTTTGAGACGAGGAAATTGAATTTAAGGGATGAATACCCGAGCATAAATTGCTTCTTTGAATGAAATTAATTTATGTAATTAATTTCAAAGAGCCTTCAATTTTCATTCCTATTTTTACATTTTTTTTCTCTCTTTTTTTCTCTGTTCGTTACTTTGATGTTTGCTCAGCTTCTCGTTTTCTTCGAAATAACGAAATAAAAAACAGTTATTTTGCCTCTATTATCTCTATTTACAGGCATTATCGATCTGGTTATAAAATAGAGGGTTGAAATTACGTTAAATTACTGAAGCTTCGATAAACGTAATGTGGCGAACCTATTTCAAAAGGTTGGGGTCATAAAATTTTGTTTCATTACAAAGTATTTGTTTCGATTTTCGAGATGAATTGTCGCGGTTAACTCTCGTTTGTATATTATTCAAAAATAGGTCACAATGATAAATAATTGTTCAAAATGTTCTTCACTCTCATTTGCAAAATTTTAGCAGATTCTCCTTTGTCTGAGTATTTTTTTTAGATTTTCACCTCATCAGTTTATAATTAATTATTAATTTTATTACTATTATTATTGACACATTTTTTAGTATTATTCTTTATTTCGTATTATTACTGTAATAATAATATTTATTTATTTTGATCTATAAAATTATTTATTTATTTATTACTTTATTACTTTACTTTATTATTTATAAAAATAATTTAATGTTTGCGTATAATTTTAGAAAAAAACATTTTTTTAGTTTTGAAAATAATTGAACATTGATCATTTATGAAAATTATTGAATTTTGCAAATAATTTTATTCAAATTCTTGAAATTCATTAAATTCTAGAAATTCATTGAATCCCTAAAAAGAATTTTATTATTTATAAAAATAATTCAATGTTTGTGTAGAATTTTATTAAAAAAAATTTGTTTAGTTTTGAAAATAATTGAACGTTGATTATTTACGAAAATAATTGAATTTTGCAAATAATTTTATTAAAATTCTTGAAATTCATTAAATTCTAGAAATTAATTGAATCCCTAAAAAGAAATTTATTATTTATAAAAAAAACTAAATGCTTGTGTAGAATTTTAT
The DNA here is from genome assembly GCA_032873175.1 of Leptopilina drosophilae. Lineage (NCBI taxonomy): Eukaryota > Metazoa > Arthropoda > Insecta > Hymenoptera > Figitidae > Leptopilina > Leptopilina drosophilae. The sequence continues at coordinate 53,071,386 of CM065480.1, forward strand.
AAAAAAAATTTTTTTAGTTTTGAAAATAATTGAACATTGATTATTAACGAAAATAAATTACTTTTGCAAATAATTTTCATAAAAGTCTTGAAATTATATGAATCCCTAAAAAGAAATTTATTATTTATAAAAATAATTAAATGCTTGTGTAGAATTTTATAAAAAAAATTTCTTTAGTTTTGAAAATAATTGAACATTGATTGTTTACAAAAATAATTGGAATTTTGCAAAGAGAGTTTTATTATTTATGAAAATAATTAAATGTTTCCTTATCGTATTATAATTTTTTAAACAATTCAATTCTTTTGGAAATTTTTTTTTTTAAATAGTAAATAAATTGAAAATCATTGAATTCAGGGATATTTTTTAAAATAATTCAATTTCGACAATGAATTTTATTACTTTAAAATACAATTGTTAATATAATTAAATTCTACTAAAAACATTGGTTATTTATGAGAATAATTGAATTTCGCAGAGAATTTTATTAAAATTCTAGAAATTAATTGAATCCCTAAAAAGAAATTTATTATTTATAGAAATAATATAATATCTGCATATAATTTTATAAAAAAAAATTTTTTTTAGTTTTGAAAATAATTGAACAATGTTTATTTATGAAAATTATTAAATATTGCAAAGAATTTCATTAAATTCATTAAATTCTAGAAATTAATTGAATCCCTAAAAAGAAATTTATTATTTATAAAAAAAATTAAATGCTTGAGTAGAATTTTTAAAAAAAAATTTTTTCGTTTTGAAAATAATTGAACATTGATTATTTACAAAAATAATTGGAATTTTGCAAAGAGAGTTTTATTATTTATGAAAATAATTAAATGTTTCCTTATCCTATTATAATTTTTTAAACAATTTAATTCTTTTGGAAATTTTTTTTTTAAATAGTAAATAAATTGAAAATCATTAAATTCAGGGATATTTTCGAAAATAATTCAATTTCGACAATGAATTTTATTACTTTAAAATACAATTGTTAATATAATTGAATTCTACTAAAAAACATTGGTTATTTATGAAAATAATTGAATTTCGCAGAGAATTTTATTAAAATTCTAAAAATTAATTGAATCCCTAAAAAGAAATTTAATATTTAAAGAAATAATTTAATGTCTGCATATAATTTTATAAAAAAAAATTTTTTTTTAGTTTTGAAAATAATTTGACAATGTTTATTTATGAAAATTATTGAAAATTGCAAAGAATTTCATTAAATTCATTAAATTCATTACATTCATTAAATTCTAGAAATTAATTGAATCCCTAAAAAGAAATTTATTATTTATAAAAATAATTAAATGTTTGTGTGGAATTTTATAAAAAAAAAATTTTTTAGTATTGAAAATAATTGAACATTGATTATTAACGAAAATAATTGACTTTTGCAAATAATTTTCATAAAAGTCTTGAAATTATATGAATTCCTAAAAAGAAATTTATTATTTATAAAAAATAATTGAATGTTTGCGTAGAATTTTATAAAAAAAAATTTTTTTAGTTTTGAAAATAATTGAATTTAAGGCAGGTAATTTGTAATTTTCCCAAACTTCAATTTAATTCAGCGTCTTTTTAAAAAATTTCTATAAAAATTCATTATTTTTAATAATTACCTAAATAAATATTGAAAAATTTAACAAATTTCAAAAGGATTTGAATTATTAAAATTTTTCAAAAACATAACTTTGTTCATTAAAATTTCGAATTAAATTCTCTCAAAATTGAAATGGTATGAAAATGGGTTTGAAATCTTTTAAAGTTAATTTATTTACAAAAATTCTAAATGCAACTTTAAAATTTCAATTTATAATTTTATTATGAGACAAATGAAAAAACAACACAATTCAGAATTTCCTTATGAATTCTAAAAAATTTAATTTTTTTCCAGTAATTCTTATTAAATAACCTGAAGTTTTCCTGAATTTCCAAATTTCCAGACTTGCAGCAATTCTGAAACTTTAGCAGAAGTAAAATAATAATTATTAATCTTATTAAAATTATTGAAAAATCTAATTAAGTTTAATTAATTTTTTTAATAATTTAGATTTTGGTAAGTAATTTAAACTAGAAATATAATTTTTGATAAAAAAATTGCTCCTGTTTCATAGCAAAATAAAAAAAAAAGTCTCAATAAAAAATTAAGTGTGTAAATAGAAAAGTTTTCATTTTTAAATCGTTAGTTTCAAAATAAATTTTATTATTCAAACAAAAATTTAATAAAGAAAAATTGATAAAATATACTTTTGTTTGTAAAATTTATTCTCAAAGTACAAATTAAGACTGAAATTCGAAACAATTTAGATTTTACTTTGTAAGTAGTAAAAGTTATTTTCAGAAAAAAATTCCAAATTTAATTTATTACTGTTATTAAACATTTTTTAGTATTATTGTTTATTTCTTATTATTACTGTAATATTAATATTTATTATTTATTTTTATTTTTAAAATTATTTATTCATTTATTACTTTAATGATAAATTTATTACTTTAATGATAAATTTATTATTTATAAGTACAGTAAACTTTTTTTCTATTTTCATTCAAACAAATTATTATTTATTATTTATTCGTATAAATATTACATTATTTTATTTATTTCGTATTTATTATTATTATTTTATTATTATAACAATTTTATTTATTTTTCGTATTTTTATTACAGTGAACTTTTTTCTATTTTTCAAACAAATTTTTCTTGAAACTTTTATAGACAAATGAAAATTCTTCAAAATCAAGAAGTTTGTTCTCTTTGAATAAAAAAAAAATTTCCAAAAAATAAGAAAAAAATTATCAAGTCAAAGAAATGGGAAACGAATCCGCAGGGATTTGGAAAAAAAACTACGAACTCGACTTGACTAAAAGCAGCATAATACTCGACAAGAATATATATATTTTTGATAGAATTACTAACAAGTATCGCCGTAATCGAATTAAAAATTTCTATCACTGCTCACATCTGCAAATTGTTGTTACATATTTAGTAGAAGAAGAAAAAAATGGGTCAATCAATGAGTCTCGTTTCTAAAGAAAATTTTCTAATTTTAGAAAAATCGAACTTTTTTACGTCAACTTGTCTCGTTTTTTCTTTTTTCACAAATTTCATACCGTAGATTCTGACGAGGGAAAGTTTAATTTTAATGTTGTATTTTTATTTTTGAATTCCGCATTAAAATTCTTGTTTCGTTTTTTTTTTTTTTTTTTTTTTTTGACCTAGTTGTAATTGTATTATAAACTGACCATCCAAATGCCAAAGTAGGTACATGAACACACTGTCTAACGATAAAATGTATTAACTTTAGAATGGTAGCACGCATGGGCGATTAAACCTTTTTCTCTGTGCAATATGCTTCTATGCCACTTCACCGCAAAAGAAAGATACCACCGTCTATGTGTGTACTTATAAACTACGTCGGTAGTTTAGTAACGTCACGCGATTCCAACACTTATTTCACATCTAAGTTTTAATTTTCTTCTTGCTTCTGTATTATAAAATACATATTCAGGGCCGTTTATTTAAATTCAAAACTTCTATATTCAAAACTTTATGTTAGTTGCAATAACCCATGGCCGTTGCTTACAATTTCAAGGCGTATTTTTCTCTAACTTGAAAAGAGAAGAAAAATTAACAAATTTAAAAAGAAAAAATTTTTTTGAAAACTTTTATTTTTGTAATAAAAATTAATTTTTTTTTTTGATATTTTATTCAATTTTCTTTTTAATTCAATTTAGAACGTTGAAAAAAGCAAAGTTGAAGGAAAATAGAATTTCTTTGATTCAAATAAAATCCCTTTGAGTTGGAAAAATTTATTTGATTCAAAATCTATTTCTTAGCTTCAAAGAAATTTTTTTTAAATTAAAAAATTATTTATTTGCCTTCATATTAATTTTTATTTTTTTTTATTTAAAGAACAAACTTGTTGATTTCGAAGAATATTTTTTGGACAAAAAACAATTTCTTTCAAAGCGATTTTTTGGGACTAAAAACAATTTCCTTCAAAGCAAATTTTTGGGACTAAAAACAATTTCTTTCAAAGCAAATTTTTTGGATAAAAAACAATTTCTTTCAAAGCGAATTTTTGGGACTAAAAACAATTTCTTTCAAGGCAAATTTTTGGGACTAAAAACAATTTCTTTCAAAGCAAATTTTTGGGACTAAAAACAATTTCTTTCAAAGCAAATTTTTGGGACTAAAAACAATTTCTTTCAAAGCAAATTTTTGGGACTAAAAACAATTTCTTTCAAAGCAAATTTTTGTGACTAAAAACAATTTCTTTTAAAGAAAATTTGTTTGAATAAAAACAATTTCTTTCAAAGAAAATTTGTTTGAATAAAAATAATTTCTTTCAAAGCAAATTTTTGTGACTAAAAATAGAAAAAAGGTCACTGTACTTTAATAAAAATATACAAAAGAATTAAGCTAACAATCGTATTTTAATAAATAGTTAACAATGTTAATCATAAAATTAACAATTAATTAATAACTGATGAGGTGAAAATATAAAAAAAAAACAGACAAAAATAGGATTTTGTTTAAATTTACTTGTCATTGTGAATGAAAAATAATATTTCTCTGAGTCAAATAAAATTTCTTTGAGTTAAAAAACTTATTTGATTCAAAAGTCATTTATTTGTTTAAAAGAATTTTGGTTTAAATTTAAAGAATTATTTCTTTGATTTCATATAATTTTTTTTTATTTTTTGACAATTTTTTTCATTAAAAGAATAAGCTTCTTGATTTTGAAGAGAATTTTTTGAACTGAAAACCAATTTTTTTGAATAAAAAAAATTTCTTTAAGTAGAAAAATTTGATTGAATAAAAAAAATGTTTTTGAATAGAAAAAATTGTATTAATTAACAAAAATGTCTTTGAATAGAAAAAAATTGATTGAATAACAAAGATGTCTTTGAATAGAAAAAATTTAATTGAATAAAAAAATTGCTTTGAATAAAAAAAAATTAATTAATTAAAAAAATGTCCTTAACTAAGAAACAAATTTATGGAATAGAAAAAATTTAATTGAATATAAAAAATTTCCTTGAATAAAAAAAAGTTGTTTAAATAAAAGAAATTTTCTCTGAATCAAAAATATTTTTTTTTTACATAAAAGAGAAATTTTTTGAACAAAAATCAACTTTTGAAGAATTTTAATTGCAAACTTCGAACATAGTATTGAATTCTTAATATTTTTAGTGAAAAATCTTCAAGTGTAAATTTAAAAATGACAATTATAAAGATATTGATTAACTGAAATTTCGTAAAATTGAATTAAAAAGAATCGATTTTTTACAAGAAGAATTTTAATAAAATTTTTGAAAATCAATTTTTAAAGAATTTCAATTGAAAACTTTGAAAATAATTGAATTCACAACAATGTTATTGAAAAATCTTTCAGTGTAAATTTAAAAATGAAAATTTAATGGAAATTTGATTCCTTTTTTTATATTTCAAAAATTCAAATATTATTAAAAAGATTTTACCAAATTTCAATTTTTTTGGAGATTTTTCATTTGTACATTGAAAACCTGTTATATTTTAAAAATTTTAATTTTATTTTAATTTACTCGTCACTGCGATTGAAAAAAATATTTCTTTGATTGAAGTAAAATTTCTTTGAATAAAAAATATTTCTTAGATTCAAATAAAATTTTTTTGAATAAAAAACATTTCTTTAATTCAAATAAAATTTTTTGAAAAAAAAATTTCTTTAAATAAAAATATTTCTTTAATTCAAATAAAATTTATTTAAAAATAATATTTCTCTTTGATTCAAATACAATTTCTTTGAATAAAAAATATTTCTTAGATTCAAATAAAATTTTTTTGAATAAAAAACATTTCTTTAATTCAAATAAAATTTTTTGAAAAAAAAATTTCTTTAAATAAAAATATTTCTTTAATTCAAATAAAATTTATTTAAAAATAATATTTCTCTTTGATTCAAATACAATTTCTTTGAATAAAAAATATTTCTTTGATTCAAATAAAATTTCTTTGAATAAAAAATATTTCTTTAATTCAAATAAAATTTCTTTGAAAAAAAAATTTCTTTAAATAAAAATATTTCTTTAATTCAAATAAAATTTATTTAAAAATAATATTTCATTGATTCAAATGATTCAAATAATATTTCTTTGAAAAACAAATATTTCTTTGATTAAAAAACAATGTCTTAGAGTTAAAAAATTTATTTGATTTCAAAAGCTGAGCTTTGTCGGTTTTCTGTCAGAAATTTTCAAAAAAGTCCCCTTAAAAAATTAAATTAAATTGTGCTAAAATAAAAATTAAATAGTAAAGTTTCTTCAACCTCAATATTTATTCGATTGAAACAAACATTTGGTTCAGTTTAATAAATTTTGCGTTCGAAAAAAAATTCATTTTTCAAAACAAACTTTTCTCTAAATAATAATTTTTTTGTAAGTAAAGTCAGTAGAAGAAAGAAAGAAATTTTCGAATGTAGTAAAAAAAAAATATTAGCCATTAATAAATATATTTTTTGTTATAAATTGTTCTAAATGTTTTTTAATTCTTATAAATGTTCTGTAATAAATATATTTTCTGTAACATTTATGCTTTTTATCTTTTATGTAAAAATCACTGCAAAACTGAACATTTAGTTTATAAAGAATGCACGAGTATTCTCTCAAGTTGTGTAAACTGAAAAAGAGTTGATTTTCATTTTTTTAGGTCATACGAATGTAGAAGAGAAAAATGCATAATAATTAGAAAGCTAATAAGGTGGATATCAAATTAAAACATAAATGTTTTATTCATTAAAGTTTACCACATTATTTAACTGCGATATTCCTTCTTATGCATATATGTATTATTTTATTGTTTGATTTCATAATGCGTTAGCCATTTAAAGCGTAATTGTTTCTTTTTTTTAATTTGAATACAATTTTTTTTTATCTTTTACTGATTTATTTTTATTTTATCATCTGTCTCTGTTATCGTATTCGTTATATTTCCAAAAAATAAATTAAAATTTTTAAATTAAATGAAAATTCGATTAATTAATAATTATTAATTCTTAGAGTTTTTCACTCTTTTAATAAATCAAAATTTATTTTAAGAAACAATTTTATGCTTTAATTTATTATTTATTAATTCTTAGAGTTTTTCACTCTTTTAATAAATCAAAATTTATTTTAAGGAACAATTTTATGCTTTAATTTATTATTTATTTATTAATTCTTAGAGTTTTTCACTCTTTTAATAAATCAAAATTTATTTTAAGAAACTATTTTGTGCTTTAATTTTTTTTTTGTTCCTAGAGCGCAGAGGAAACATTTTTCGTATTTTAATCAACATGAATTATGTTTTTTTTCATATTAGAAGTTTTTCTATGTTATATGATTAAGCAAGAAGTTGATTTTCCACAAGAGTAAAGTTTACTGTGCTTAGAGACAAGACTATAGAGCGAACTTGTTTTCTTTGCAAGCGTTTTACAAGCTCGAGCTACTCCTAAAGAAGGTTCTTTTTTTTCATCAAAGAGAATTTTATCGCATGTAATGGCAAAGAAAGTTTAATAAAAAAGAATTCTTTATTTAAACATTTCTTTGGTTATAAAAGGCAAAAAAATTACAGTTAAAATTCATATTTGTACTTTATTATTTTTACATTTGACATTTTCAAAAGCAAAAAATAATTCCCTTCTAAATCCCAAAGTAATAAGCAATTTTAAAAGAGTGTTTTTTTTTTAAAAATACTTTTTATCAGGAATGGAAATATTTAAAAACCACATAAAAACTTGTATACGCTCTCTTGGGAGACATTCGAGAATATCTGCGAAAAAAAAGAGAAAAAAAAATTCTCAACTGTAACATTTTCTCCTCTTCTTGAAAAATTAAAGACAAAATAAAAATCCTATCGATAAATCTAAAAAAGAAAGATATTATTCCCTTGGAAATTTTCAAAGAAGCAAACCTCTTAGATGAAATGAATAATTCTGACGGTTATTAAGGGAAATAATTATGTTCCTGAAATTCCAATCTGTGAGATACTATTTAGCACCTAAAAAATGTCCAACCTAAAGAATGTTTTAAAAAAACTTTTAATACTAAAAAAATTCAAGAGTTAAAATTTCTTTATTACAAGAAAAGAATTTTTCTTTCCTTTTATTTAAAGAACGAATTTAAAAAAAACAGAATTTCTCTGGTTACCTTCAGAATCATCTTCTAACCTAAATTTATCTCTCCACATCGAGTTAAAATTTAAGGCAAAAGTGTGATAATGTAGGTAAATTTTTTATGAAAAAAGAAAAATAAATCTGATTTAATATTAAAAATTCAATAAATATTTAATTTTGAAGCTTTTTTCACTGGAGGTAATAAAGGAATAATTTTTTTCCTAACAATAATATAAAGCTAGAGGAATTTAAATCCTCCATATTCAATCTTTATCCACTGAAAATCATTTTTTAAATAATTTTTGATTAGAAAATTCTAGAATTCAATTATTTAAATACAAAAATGAATAATAATTTATTGTATAGTTAAATGTTTCTTAACAATGCACTCTCATCAAGAAGTTTATCAACAAATTCAATAAACTATATTTTTAATTTAATTCAATAAAATTTTTAAGAACAGTATTTTCGAGGACTTTGATTAAAATTTGCTTTATGAATAATTGGACTTTTGCAAAGAGAGTTTTATTATTTATGAAAATAATTAAATGTTTCCTTATCGTATTATAATTTTTTAAATAATTGAATTCTTTTGGAAAATTTTTTTTAAATAATAAATAAATTGAATATCATTGAATTCAGGGACGTTTTTAAAAATAATTCAATTTCAACGAAGAATTTTATTACTTTCAAATAGAAATGTTAATATAATTGAATTCTATTAAAGAACATTGGTTAATTATGAAAATAAATGAATTTCGCAGAGAATTTTATTAAAATTCCAGAAATCAATTGAATCCCTAAAAAGAAATTTATTATTTATAAAAATAATTAAATGTTTGTGTAGAATTTTATAAAAAAAAATTTTTTTAGTTTTGAAAATAATTGAACATTGATTATTTACGAAAATAATTGAATTTTGCAAATAATTTTATTCAAATTCTTGAAATTCATTAAATTCTAGAAATTAATTGAATCCCTAAAAAGAAATTTATTATTTATAAAAATAATTAAATGTTTGTATAGAATTTTATAAAAACAAATTTTTAGTTTTGAAAATAATTGATCATTGATTATTTACGAAAATAATTGAATTTTGCAAATAATTTTATTAAAATTCTTGAAATTCTTTAAATCCCTAAAAAGAAATTTATTATTTATAAAAATAATTAAATGTTTGTATAGAATTTTATAAAAACAAATTTTTAGTTTTGAAAATAATTGATCATTGATTATTTACGAAAATAATTGAATTTTGCAAATAATTTTATTAAAATTCTTGAAATTCATTAAATTCTTGAAATAAATTGAATCTCTAAAAAGAAATTTATTATTTATAAAAATAATTTAATATTTGTGTAGAATTTTATAAAAAAAATTTTGTTAGTTTTAAAATTAATTGAACATTGATTATTTACGAAAATAATTAAATTTTGCAAATAATTTTTGTAAAATTCTTGAAATTCTTTTAATCCCTAAAAAGAAATTTATTATTTATAAAAATAATTAAATGTTTGCGTAGAATTTTATAAAAAAAAATTTTTTTAGTTTTGAAAATAATTTAATTTAAGGCAGGTAATTTGTAATTTCCCCAAACTTTAATTTAATTCAGCGTCTTTTAAAAAAAATTCTATAAAAATTCATTATTTTTAATAATTACCTAAATAAATATTGAAAAATTTAACAAATTTCAAAGGGATTTGAATTATTAAAATTTTTCAAAAACATTTCTAATTAAATTCTCTCAAAATTAAAATGGTATTAAAATGGGTTTGAAATCTTTTAAAGTTAATTTATTTACGAAAATTGAAAATGCAACTCTAAAATTTCAATTTATAGTTTTATTATGAGACAAATGAAAAAACAACAAAATTCAGAATTTCCTTATGAATTCCAAAAAATTTAATTTTTTTCCAGTAATTTTTATTAAATATCCTGAAATTTTCCTGAATTTCCAAATTTTCAGACTTGTAGCAATTCTGAAACTTTAGCAGAAGTAAAATAATTATTATTAATCTCATTAAAATTATTAATAAATCTAATTAAGTTTAATTAATTAATTTTTTTTTTAATAATTTAGATTTTGGTAAGTAATTTACACTAGAAATATAATTTTTGATAAAAACATTGCTCCTGTTTCAAAGAAAATTAAAAAAAATTGTCTCAATAAAAAATTATGTTTGGAAATAAAGAAAAGTTTTCATTTTTAAATCGTTATTTTCATAATAAATTTTATATTATACAAAGAAAAATTTAATAAAGTAAAATTGATAAAATATACTTTTGTTTGTAAAATTTATTCTGGAAGTACAAATTAAGACAGAAATTCGAAACTATTTAGATTTTACTTTGTAAGTAGTAAAAGTTATTTTCCAAAAAAAAATTCCAAATTTCAATCTTTAAGAAAGTAACAAAAAAATATTTTTAACTTCCTTGCTGTAAGCTTGCTATTAGAAATTCAGTGATATTTTTTCAAACGATTTAGTTTTCATTTGGAGAAATTAATCAAAAAATTATAATTTTAATTTTTAATTTTAATTTTTAATTTTAATTTTAATTTTTAATTTTAATTTTAATTTTAATTTTAATTTTTAATTTTTAATTTTAATTTTTAATTTTAATTTTAATTTTTAATTTTAATTTTTAATTTTAATTTTTAATTTTAATTTTTAATTTTAATTTTTAATTTTAATTTTTAATTTTAATTTTTAATTTTAATTTTAATTTTAATTTTTAATTTTAATTTTTAATTTTAATTTTTAATTTTAATTTTTAATTTTAATTTTTAATTTTTAATTATAATTTTAATTTTTCATTTTATTTTTTTTTTCACTTAAATTTAAACTGCAACACTTTTTAAAATCCCACAGTTTACTAAAGCAATAAAATTCGAAGTTAAAGAAGAAAAAAAATAAATTTCATTCATTTGGGAACGAGATTTTAGGTATTTCATTTATTTTCATAAGATATATGATTAATTTAAGGGGGATAAATTATGGGAAAGCGGGGAGAAGAGAAACAAAAGGGGATTAGGTGAACAAGAGAATTATATCTTTGATCCCTGCTAGTAATTACTTTTCACAGCAAAAAAATTGGCTTTGAGATGTAATTACTAACAGTAGGTGTTAGCTAATAATTCCTATCCATATAATAATAGTTAAATAGTTATGGTTAATATTAAAACATTAAATATTAATTTAAATCCTCTAAATATTGGTTTAAATAATTAATAATTAAATTAATTAATTAATAAAAAAATTATTATTATTATTAAGACGATTTATTGTATCGTCATAATGGTTCAAATTCCTTTAATAATTAATATTAACTATTAACAATTATTAATTATTATTAACTATTACTAAATAATATTAAATAATAATTATTATTAACTATTACTAAATAATATTAAATATTAATTATTATTAACTATTACTAAATAATATTAAATATTAATTATTTAAAATTTACTATTACTAAATAATATTGACTATTAATAATTAATAATTAATATTAAACAATTAATAACCATTTTCTAAAATATTTATCAAATAAACTTTCCCACACCAGACAAAAACCTCGATTCGATATTGATCCTACTTTCAAAATTTCGCAATAATTCCTCCTTTTGTACCGAATGTGAGACAAATATTTGCCCAATATATTTAAATAAAAATTCCTCCCCCACAAAAAAAAAAATGTACGAACAATTTTTTTTTCAATAAATCCGCCAATCGTATGATTTTTCAAACACTGAATATTCCTATTCAGAGTGTTGGTAGAATATGAATGAGTAGCAAACGTAAAACCAGGTAAAATCCAACCACGCAGGTTGCACGAAAATAGATGGACGCATGCGTCCCACTTTGCACCTGTATGTATGGCCACCAAAACACCGTAGGAGTGCGCAACTATTTGTGACGTTCAGTTCCTTCTGAACATTTCGCGATAGACTTGTTGAGCTCGGGATATTTAATTTAAAAAATTTAATCGACAAAAAAGTAATTTACTTAATACAAAACAAAAATAAAGACTTAAATTAAAAAAAAAAACTCATCATCTCTTTATATTTATATAGAAAATAAAAATTCTTTAAATAAAGAAAGATTTGACTGAGACGCGAAGAGAGAAACGTAAGTGTTCAATGTTTCTGCAGTAACATCCGTATAATCGATTTCCGGGCCAAGAACATGCAAGAACAATTACCATTTCATAACTCTTTAAAATTTTTCGCCAAAAAAAAAATTACATACTCAATTTTTATTTTTACAAAACAAAAAAAAAGAATATTCCCTTCAAATTTACGTTTATTAGTTTATTCCCATTTTCTCCCTGTTTTTCGCAAATATTGTATTTTTTAAAAAAAATTCTAATGCGGGGAAAAATTAAATTCAACATCCAAAGTGTCGCTAACGCTTCTTTAAAACTTTTTTTCAAAGAAATTAAATTTTCCAACTCTTCCAATTTTTGCAAATTTAAAAAACTAACGTAGCACTTTTAAATTAAAATTCATAAAAAATTGACTCTTTTTATATGACGTGTCACAAAAGGAAAAGAAACTTAATCCACTTTTTTTAAATAAAATACAACATTCTACATTATATTTTATCTCAAAGAAATCTTTACAAAAAAAAAGAAAGATTTTATCCCCATCGTACAACTTGGAATAAAATTATAATGGACACGTTAAAATTTGTTAATTTATTATTATTATTTTCTATTTATAAATCTTTTAGTTTTTTATTTTATCGAATTAGACGTTTATTTAATGTGAAGTCAAGAAATTTATTATTTACGTGTTTCCATCAACAAAAGTGCTGATCTAGTTTTGGACAATTGACCCACTTTTTTGGTAAAATAATAAAATGCAAAATTGAATTTGAAAGAGTAAAATCGAATTGGAAAGATGAAAATATAATTTAGAAAATAAAATCGAAATTTAAAAAATAAAATTTAAAGACAGAAAATAAAATTGAAATTTAAAAAATAAAATTTTAATTTAGACAATAAAAACGAAATTTAAAGAAAAAAATCTAAATTTAAAAATCAAAATTAAAAAAAAAGGAAAGTGAAAAATAAAATCGACCTTGAAAAAAGAAAATCGATATTGAACAAATAAAATTGAAAGTGAAAAAGTAAAATTGAATTTAAAGAAATAAAATCTAAAATGAAAAAGAAAAACGATATTGAAAAAATAAAATTTCATGAAACAAAATCAAAAAAGAAAAAATAATACAGAAATTGAAACAAATCGAAAATGAAAAAATATAATTGAAATTGAAAAAGTAAAATAGAAAGTGAAAAAATGAAATAAAAAGTTAAAAAATAAAATTGGAATTAAAACAATAAAATAAAGAGTGAATAAATAAAATCAAACTTGAAAAATCAGAATTGAAATTAAACAAATTAATTTTAAATTTAAAAAAGAAAATCAAAATTGAAAAAATAAAAAAAAAGTTAAAAAATAAAAGAATTTAATTAAATTTTATTCTTATTTATTTATTAAAGAGTAAAATTTAAAGTAAAAAATAGAATCGAATTTGAAACATCAAAATTGAAAATAGACAAATTAATTATAAATTTAAAAAAGAAAATCAAAATTGAAAAAATAAAAAAAATGTTTAAAAATAATAAGAATTTAATTAAATTTTATTCTTATTCATTTATTAAAGAGTACAATTTAATGTAAAAAATAGAATCGAATTTGAAACATCAAAATTGAAAATAGACAAATTAATTATAAATTTAAAAAAGAAAATCAAAATTGAAAAAATAAAAAAAATGTTTAAAAATAATAAGAATTTAATTAAATTTTATTCTTATTCATTTATTAAAGAGTAAAATTTAAAGTGAAAAAATAGAATCGAATTTGAAACATCAAAATTAAAATTAAACAAATAAACTTCCTACTTAAAAAAGTCAAAAAATAAAATCGAATTTGAAAAATCAAAATTGAAAATAAACAAATTAATTTTAGAATTAAAAAAGAAAATCAAAATTGAAAAAATAGAATAAAAAGTTAAAAAACAAAATCATAATTGAAAAAATGAAATTTAAATTGAAAAATAAAATAAAAAGTTAAAAAAAAAATTGAAATTGAAACAATAAAATTAAGAGTAAAAAAATAAAATTAAAATTGAAAAAAATCCAAATTAAACAAATAATATCGAAATTGAAAAAATTAAGTCGATATTAAAAAAATATAAATGATTTTGAATAAATAAAATTGAACTTCAAGAATTAAAATCGATATTTAAAAAAATAAATAAATTTAAAAAACAAAATCATAATTGTAAAAATGAAATTTAAATTGAAAAAATAAAATAAAAAGTTAAATAATAAAATTGAAATTGAAACAATAAAATTAAGAGTAAAAAAATAAAATTAAAATTGAAAAAAATCCAAATTAAACAAATAATATCGAAATTGAAAAAATTAAGTCGATATTGAAAAAATATAAATGATTTTGAATAAATAAAATTGAACTTCAAGAATTAAAATCGATATTTAAAAAAATAAATAAATTTAAAAAACAAAATCATAATTGTAAAAATGAAATTTAAATTGAAAAAATAAAATAAAAAGTTAAATAATAAAATTGAAATTGAAACAATAAAATTAAGAGTAAAAAAATAAAATTAAAATTGAAAAAAATCCAAATTAAACAAATAATATCGAAATTGAAAAAATTAAGTCGATATTGAAAAAATATAAATGATATTGAATAAATAAAATTGAACTTCAAGAATTAAAATCGATATTTAAAAAACAATAAATTTAAAAAACATAATCATAATTGTTAAAATGAAATTTAAATTGAAAAAATGAAATAAAAAAGTTAAAAAATAAAATTGAAATTGAAACAACAAAATTAAGAGTGAAAAAATAAAATTGATTTTGAAAAAATAAAATTGAACTTCAAGAATTAAAATCGATATTTAAAAAACAAAATCATAATTGTAAAAATGAAATTTAAATTGAAAAAATGAAATAAAAAAGTTAAAAAATAAAATTGAAATTGAAACAATAAAATTTAGAGTAAAAAAATAAAATTAAAATTAAAGAAAATCCAAATTAAACAAATAATATCGAAATTGAAAAAATAAAGTTGATATTGAAAAAATAAAATTGATTTTCAAAAAATAAAATTGAAGTTTAAGAATTAAAATCGATATTTAAAAAAAAAATTTTTTTTAACAAAATCATAATTGTAAAAATGAAATTTAAATTTAAAAAGTGAAATAAAAAAGTTAAATAATAAAATTGAAATTGAAACAATAAAATTGAGAGTGAAAAAATAAAATTTAAATTGAGATAACAAAATAGAAATTGAGATAGCAGATTTAAATTGAAAAAAATGTAATTGAAAGTATAAAAATAAAATGAAATTTAAAAAAATAAAATTGAAATTAAAGAAATGAAATTCAAGCAATCGAAAATAATTACAGGAAAAATATATTAATTGAAAAAAAGAAATATTTGCAAGTCCAGAATTACTAATAACTGTCTCTCTTTTATAAACAACTATATTTTGAAAAATATTTGTAAATGCAAATTTGATATGCTGATTAGCAGTGCTTCATGCAAATATAAGCTGACTTTAAAACAATTAGATTTTAAAATGAGCAACTCGAGTTGAATTTAATACATAACTTTTTCAAATTAAAACTCAAGATATTCTTTTCTTCATACTCAACTTTCAATGTAAATTAAAACACCAGTTTTGTCCAATTTCAAGACAAAAATTAAATATCAGAAATAAGATTTTTCCACTCAAATTTTATTCTTAAAATCATAATTAAATAACTAACAAAATAATAAAAATAATAAAATAATAAAATAATGGAACAAAAAAATAATAAAATAATAGAACAAAAAATAATAAAAATAAGAAAATAATAAAATAATAAAATAATAAAATAATAAAATAATAAAATAATAAAATAATAAAATAATAAAATAATAAAATAATAAAATAATAAAATAATAAAATAATAAAATAATAAAATAATAAAATAATAAAATAATAAAATAATAAAATAATAAAATAATAAAATAATAAAATAATAAAATAATAAAATAATAAAATAATAAAATAATAAAATAATAAAATTATAATTTAAGAAATAAATTCTTTCATTTTTTTTTATGTTTATTTATTCTCTTTTTTTAGTCCCTTATTTTTTCGTAGTAATTTTCATTTAATTTTCAATTAAAATTTTGTTTATGTTTCAACTTTGCTTATTTGATAATTTCTAAGAAAAATCCTTAATTACGAAAACAAAAATTAAAAATTTTTTTTTCAAATTCTTTTAGAGCGTCCGCGTAAAGAAAAACCAGCAAAAAGTGTGAAGAATAAAGAAAAACAAAGAAGAAAAATGAAGACACATACGGGAATTATTTTAGCAATCGTAATTATTACGACATGCAGTCTGCACAGAGAAGTTGAAGGTTGGGGAGGTCTTTTTAATCGCTTTAGTCCCGAAATGCTCTCAAATCTTGGATATGGCAGTCACGGCGGATATCAGGGAAAATCGTCATATCTCCAGGTAAATTAAATATCGAAACCAATTTTCCGTAGCGAAATTAATTTCACACGAAACGAGAAGCGAATATAATATTCAAACAAGATATTTACCCGAAAGAAACAATTTTGTAAAAAAAGAATTAAAAATCTATAAAAAAATACAAATCTATAAAAGTAAAATCAAATTAAAGACAAGTTAAAAAAATTAAATTCAAATTTAGTTCAAATTAAAAATTAAAATCTAATAAAGAAACCAATATACTTTTTTTAATAACAATTTTACGATCTCAGTCATTTACAAATTATATTTTGATCGTAATTCCTTAAATTAATAATTATCAATTAATTCAAATTAGTAAAATCGAAATTTTCGATTTCAATTTTCAATTTACATTTTCAATTTAAATTTTCAATTTACATTTTCAATTTGACTAGATGAAAATTTTTTAATTTATTTTAACTACAATTTACGAAAAAGAAACAAGTGATAATTATATCCAAATAATTTATGAAGTTAATTTTTTTTTAAATTAGTTATCGATTTTCCACTAAAGCAGATTTTATAATAAAACTGGATGAAAGTGTTCATTTAGAAGAAATGTGATTACACTTTAAATTTCCTATTACAATGTCTACTAATTTCCTACACATTCAAGACTGTAAAAACACGACATTTTATGACGAGCATTGTTGTACCTTTAAAACTCATTAATTTCAATGTCCTGTGAATCAAATTTTATACACTGTCCTATTTATTTAACTAGAGAGAAGAATTTTATTAAAATAAATTAAAATTTACTTGCGTCAGAGAAAAATACACATCATAGAACTAACTAAATTATTTATTTCTTTCATAATTAAATTAAAGTAAATTAAAGTAAATTAAAGTAAATTTTTTATTGAACCAAAGAAAAATAAATTTAAACCGAAAATAAAAATTTAATGAAAAAATTATATGAACGAAAGAAAATTTATTTCAAAAACATATATTTAATTAAAGCAAATGAAAATAATAACAAGCAAATTTTATTTTTATAACATAAACTTTATTTGGTTCAATTCAATTTTATTTGGTTCAATTCAATTTCATTTGGTTCAATTCAATTTCATTTGGTTCAATAAAAAATACAATTTTTTCACCACATTTTTTTCGTTCAATTAAAACTATTTTTTTAAATAAATTTTTTTTGTCAAGTAAAACTATTTTTTTGAAAATTAAACATTTTTATTTAATATTATTTGGTTCAATTTAATTTTCTTGGGTTCAAAGAAACCTTATTTGGTTCAAATAAAATCTACTTGGTTCTGTCAAACTTTATTTAGTTTAAATAAAATACATTTCGTTCGAAACAAAATTGTTTGTGGCAATAATTTTTTTTTTAACCAAATAAAATTAGGTTAAACCCAAAAAAATTTGTTTGATTTCATTAATGTTCGCTTGAACGAAATAAAAAAGAACTGATCCAAACAAAATTTATTCCAAACAAATATTTTTAATTAAACTCAATAAAATTTACTAGAAAAAAAAATATATTCAATGAAGTCAAATAAAATTGAATGGTAGCAAATCAAATTCAGTTGAACCAAATACTATTACATTGAACTAAACAGAATTTATTTGAAAAGAATATTTTAAATTGAACCAAATAAAATTTAATTAAATCGAATAAACTTTAAATGAACCAAATAAAATTTAATTGAATCGAATGAATTTTAATTGAATCGAATGAATTTTAATTGAACCAAATAAAATTTAATTGAACCAAATAGTATTTATTTGAAGAAAATATTTTTAATTGAGTCAAATAAAATAAAATTGAACCAAACAAAATTAAATTGAACCAAATAAAATTTGTTTAAAAGAAAATAACTTTAATTGAAACAACTAAAATTTAATTGAATCAAATAAATTTTAATTTAACAAAATAAAATTTAAATGAACCAAATAATATTTATTTGAACCAAAAAGTATTTATTTGAAGAAAATATTTTCAATTGAGTCAAATAAAATAAAATTGAACCAAATAAAATTAAATTGAATCGAATAAATTTTAATTGAACCAAATAAAATTGAATTGAACCAAATAGTATTTATTTGAAGAAAAAAAATTAATTTGAATTGGACTAAATAGAATTTAATGGAACCAAATAAAATTCGATTGAACAAAATAAAATTTGTTTAAATAAAATTAATTTGAATTAAGACAAATACAATTGAATTGAAAAAAAAATATTTATTTGAAAAAAATATTTTTAATTGAGTCAAATAAAATTGAATTGATCCAAATAAAATTTGTTTGAAAAAAAGTAAATTTGAATTGAAGTAAATAAAAGTTAATTGAATCAAATAAATTTTAATTAAACTAAATAAAGTTTAATGGAACCAAATAAAATTTAATTGAATAAAATAAAAGTTTGAATAAAATTAATTTGAACTAAGACAAATAAAATTTAATTGAGTCAAATAAATTTTTATTGAACCAAACAGAATAAAAATGAACCAACGAAATTTTATTTCAAGTAAATAAATTTTCATTGAACCATATAAAATTTAATTCAACCAAAATATTTTCAATTGAACCAAATAAAATTTATTTGAAAAATAATATTTCCATTCGAACCAAATGAAATTTATTTGAAAAATATTTCCAATCGAACCAAATGAAGTTTATTTGAAAAAAAATATATTTTCAATTCAGCCAAATAAAATTTAATTTAATTAAAGTAATTTTATCTCAAGTAAAGAAATTTTAATTGAACCAAAAATATTCTCAATTGAACCCAAATGAAATTTATTTGAAAAAAGAAATATTTTTATTGAACCAAATAAAATAAAAATGAACCAACGAAATTTTATTTCAAGTAAATAAATTTTAATTGAACCAAAAATATTTCCAATTGAACCCAAATGAAATTTATTTGAAAAAAAAATATGTCTATTGAACCAAATAAAATAATAATGAACCAACGAAATTTTATTTCAAGTAAATAAATTTTCATTGAACCATATAAAATTTAATTGAACCAAAAATATTTCCAATTGAACCCAAATAAAATTAATTTGAAAAATAATATTTCCATTCGAACCAAATGAAATTTATTTGAAAAAAATATATTTTCAATTTATCCAAATAAAATTTAATTTAACCAAAGAAATTTTATTTCAAGTAAATAAATTTTATTCCAGTTCAAAGAATTTTTCCACATCTTCATTTCATAATAATAAACGAAGATTAATACTTTTTCCAACATATTCTCCACTTTCTCTATAATATTTAAATAAATGTCCTACAAAAATGCACTCAACCAATTGTCTTTAATTTTCCTGAGTACTTCACTAGATCACGATAAAGAAATTACCCTTTCACGAGTCAATTTTCATCAAAAAAAAAAAAAATTATTAAAGTCGTTCTTGAATAACGATAATGAATTACAAGAAGCACTTAATGATTAAAATATTAATAGCAACCTTCTTTAGAAAAGCAAATATTTCATAGTGTCATAAAAATGAAAAATACTCTCTCTCTCACTAATGTAGCTATAATAAAAAAAGGCAAATTCACATCAAAAACTTTCTCCATACGTGTCAACAGAATTGATAATAATTATTATTGGCCTCAATTAATTACAACTATATTCACCCACTATATAGAAAACACATTAATCTGTCAACCCTGAATCAAATCATTTTGAAATTAGATTGCCCACAATGAAAATTACGAATACAAAAGCACTTTATGAGTATTGCTTACGTCAGAGAAACGTATATACGTGAATATTCTATCGATTTCCAAGCCAATGGTATAGGAAACAAAAAAAAGCATTGATTTCTTTTCCTGAAGGGGTTAAAAAAAATATTTACCAAAGGGGTTTTTCCTTCGACCGAGATTACTATCTCCTTCTCTTTCTTCGAAAAAAAATTCGATTACTATCTCAATTTTCCATAACGAAAAAAATTATTATCACACACGGTAAAAAAAGTTTATTTAGAACTGCGATAAGTTTCGCTAAAATAGCGAAAGTCTTAACTAAAAAAAAAAAAATGAGGAGTAAGTTTTCAAAATCTAATAAATCCAAATTTTGTCATTTCGAGAAAATTAAACAAATGACAATTCTCACATAACCATTAAAATTATCTTTAATGTAGAAAAAGTGTAATAAATTATTCATTTTTTAAAATTTTTTCTAATTTAAAATGCTATGTTTGTAATTAAATTCTATTGTAATAGGGAATTTAAAGGTTTTAATAATTTTTTCTACTAAACAGATAGAAATTAAAAATTATCAAGGTTAGGCCAAATTTTTTTTTTAAATAAAAATTCTTTATTAATAATTTTTTTTCTTAAATTGAACAGTGATAAATGGATTTCTAAATATTTTAATATCACTGTTTTTCTAAAAATGTCAAAATAATCCCCAAGTGGATCGAAATGATCCAAAAATTAAGATCAAATGATGATTTGATCCACTTTTTGAGATCAATTCGTTGCAATTTGATACTTTTTAGGAAACAGTGATTTTAAATATGTGTTTATTTTGATTTTTTTTAAAAATGGATTTATCAACTTTTGAAAAATTGCTCCTCAAATAAACGTTTGATTAATCTAGCGAAATTTGTAGCTGTTCTAGATAAATTTTTTTTTTCCCTACAATGCGTACAATTTTTTTTTTTTTTTTGCTTAAAGCAGTGAAATTTTTTTTTTTTTTTGCTTAAAGCAGTGCAATTGATTTTCCCTTTAATTGTCACAATAATAAAAAAAAAAAATTTCCATCTAGCGATCTGGAATTTCGGAAGGATTAACTGGCAATTCTCTGGAGGAATCAGCTGATGAACCATGTTACGCAAGAAGATGTACAGCCAATGAGCATTGTTGCCCTGGTTCTGTATGTGTCGACGTGGACGGAAGTAATTACTTATTTATAAAAAAAAAATGTTTCGCGTGACCATCTAATTCATATAAAAAAAAACTGATTTACTAATTAATTTTACGAGCTACTTTTTTCTCTCTCTCTATATATATAGTAAAACTTTTTTTTAATCTTTTAATCAGAACTGAAAATAATTTATAACTCTTCAGTGTTCCCAGACTAAAAATACAGAATAAAAAAAAGAAATATTTTTCTCACTTTTTTTTACGACGCAATATAGTGTCCAATTAACAAATTATCGAATATTCATAATCTACGCTACGTATACTAAATTAGAGTACAACTCTGGAGAGAATATTTTTGATAATGATAGTCATTTGTAAATTGTAATAAAATTCTAATTATTTTAATTAATTCGATGTTATAATATATTCAATTCAATAAATTAATTCAATGTTATAATATATTCAATTTAATAAATTAATTCAATGTTATAATATATTCAATTAATTAAAATAATTATTGTAGACTTCTGGTGCTAAATAGTATTTTAATATATTTATTATTATAAATAATATAGTTTATAATTAACATTAATTTTTAATTATTGAAACTATCACTTGGGGAAATTTTAATAAAATTTAATAAACTTGACTCGGTATGATCGATAAATTCAACTCTATTATTAACATTAATTATTTATTTATTTATAATAATAATAATAATAATAATAATAATAATAATAAGGATAATAATAATAATAATAATAATAATAATAATAATAATAATAATAATAATAATAATAATAATAATGATAATAATAATAATAATAATAATAATAAGGATAAAAATAATAAGAATAACAATAATAATAACAATTATAAAAATAATAATAATAATAATAATAATAATGATAATAATAATAATATAATAATTAAAATAATTAAAATTCCAGGGATCACAGTGTTTTTTTCGGTAAAATTAACTAAAAAAGGGGGATTTTAATTTTCAAAAAAGAAACTCAGTTTAAAAAATTAGGAATTTTCAATTTTTCTTACTTTTTCTCTCAATTGTCGCGACTTCTTTAAATTAGAATTTTTTTGTTTAATTATTTCTGTTAATTATCATCTTCAGAGTTGACGAAGAAAATTAATTTTCTTTTTCCTTAATTTACAGACAGAACTTTGACTTTTTACTGACCTCTATAAAAAATAAATTCAAAGGGCGTTCAAATTGTAGAAACTAAAGACAATTTTTAAAAGTGAATATCTCATTAAAAAATTTTAAGGGCGCCTATCTACTTTAAAAATCAAATTAATTACTGTGGCTAACTTCCATCGTTGGTAATTTTAAAGAAATATCAACAAAATTCTTTTTAAAAAAAGTTCTTCAATTATTTTTGAGAACATTTTGGAAAATTTTCATATGGAAAAATTTTAATTTTATTTGCAATAAATTTTAAACTTTATACATGTAATAAAATTTAAATTTTACTTTAAAATAAAAATTCAAGAAAAATATAAACAAAAATGTAATTATTAGAATTATTCTTATGAGCTAATTTTTCAGAATATTAAACAGAATTTTTCGTCTGGTTGGGAAAATTTAATTATTTTACCGAATTTGTTATTCAATTTTTTTTTATTTTTTAATTGTTTACTAAAAATTCATTATTGCGCTTTAAAAGTTTTTTTAAGGAAAAAAAAGTTTAAGAAGTATTTAAAATGTTCGAGTATTTCAAAAATATTTTTCAGCAACAAAAACAAGAATTTTTCGTAACAATTCTAAAAAATTTGACATTTTCTCAATACTTTTCATAAAATTCCCTCGCATTTGCCTGCGATCTTTTTTCGCATAGTCTACAATTTTTGTAAATTTTGAAATAAATTGTTCTTAAAAATAATTATTTTCAAAACAATTTTTTCTATTTTCGATAAAAATTGTAAAAATAAAAAAATTCGATCTTAAAAATTTAATTTCATTTTAGAAACTTAAAAATTGTTCGAATTCCCAAAAAATGACAATTTCTGTAATTTTCTCCTTTTTAAAAAAGGGAAAGAATAAATTATACATAGTTTTAGGTGTTTCAGAAGATTTCATTAATTTAAGAGAATAAAAAGAGAAAAAAGAGAAAAAAAACGAACAATAGCTAAAAATGGATTAGGTTAATGGGTTATGTAAAAAAGAACTGTGATCCTTGCAGTAATAGTAAAACAAAATATTCAACTAATAACAAATGAATAATTGAATAAATTTACGTTAACAATTATCATTAATTTTTACACCCAGAAAAAAGGCAAAAAGAGAAAAAAAACAGTAAAAAAAAGTATAAAAAGCAATAAATTATTCGAGAATAGCAAAAAATCTCAAGTCCTCATTTACAGAGATTGAGAAACTAAAGGATTAAAAGATTAAGAAAAAATAAAAATTTTCCTAGTTTAAAAAAAATTTCCAGTTCCACAAAAAATTTTTTTCTACCACACAATTTGTATTTGGCGATTTTGAAGAATTTAACGAATTTTACTATACGATTAATATGAGTCGTATATATGAAGCGATAAAAAAAATACAGAGAGAAAGAAAAAATTTCAAATGAAATGTAAAAAAAAATTAAATTGTAAATAAATTTCCATGTATTTTTTTTAGTTATTGGATCCTGTCTCTTTGCATACGGATTAAAACAGGGTGAACTTTGCAGAAGAGACAATGATTGTGAAACTGGGCTTATGTGCTCTGAAGTAGCTGGAGGGGAAACTCGATCGTGTCAACCACCAGTAAATTCAAACAAACAATACAGTGAGTTTCTCCTTTGATTAATTATACATTTTGTTTTCAAATTACAAAAGAAAAAATTCAATTTACTGTAAAATTAATTACAATATTTCAAATTTCCAAAAGGGGAAATACGAGGATCGTCCACAACAGAATATTTAATTTCAAACGAATCTGTTAATTTGAGAGAACAACGCTTTCAATGTCTGCGAAATTATTATTTTAAATAAAATTTAAATTTGAAATAAAAAACAAATTTTCAGTAAAAAAAATTAATTTTACAAAAAATTTAATTTATTATTATTATTTAATATTTAGTTTAAAAACTATTTTGAATATATTCCAAGTTTCATTTAAACTATAATTTAATTTTTGTTTAATTCTACCTGACTAAGTGAATATAATAAGTAAATTATTACTTCAGGTTCAAACAAAAATTGCTTCAAGTGATAAATTTTATTCGATCCAAATAAAATTTGTGAGATTCAAACTAAAATTTTTTTGAAGTAATATAATTTATTTCAGGTTCAAACAAAAATTGCCGCAAGTAATAAATTTTATTCGAACCAAAGAAAATTTATGTGAGATTCAAACTAAAATTTTTTTGAAGTAATTAAAATTTATTTCAGATTCAAACGAAATTTTTTTTAAGTAATAAAATTTATTTCAGGTTCAAACAAAAATTGCTTCAAGTAATAAATTTTATTCGAATCAAATAAAATTTATGTAAGATTCAAACTACCATTTTTTTAAGTAATAAAATTTATTTCAGGATCAAACAAAAATTGCTTTTAGTAATAAATTTTATTCGAACCAAATAAAATTTATGTGAGATTCAAACTACAATTTTTTTGAATTGTAATAAAATTTATTTCAGGTTCAAACGAAATTTTTTTTAAGTAATAATTTTAATTTCAGGTTCAAACAAAATTTTTTCAAAGTAATACATTTTCTTTCAACCAAATAAAATTTGATGTAAATAATTTTTTTGAACCAATAGAATAAAATTATCCAAAATATGTTTAATAGTTAATTCAAATATAAACGAATTTTAATTTAATTTTAACTGAGGAAATAAATAAAATACATAAATTTTAATTTCAGGTGAAGAATGTAGTATGTCCGGCGAATGCGATATTAGTCGAGGCTTATGCTGTCAATTGCAACGGCGACATCGGCAATCACCTCGAAAGGTAGCAATTCAAAATTAAATTCCTTTTCCAAAAAAAAGTAAATAAAAATTAATTCAATTTACAAGCCTAAATTAATTAAAGACATAATTTACCAGCATAAATTAGTTAAAATTTACCAAATTCCTAATTTTCAAAAGCTAAAATCAATTTTTTCTAATTCCAATTTTTCTAATTTTTTTTTTAATCACAACTTTTTCTAATGATGTCAAATTAAAAGAAAAAAAGTTTCAAAATAATTGCAAAGGAACGTTTTAATACGTTTTTTGGTCTCAATTTAAAATGTTGAAAAATTAAGGAAAAAAACGTAACAAAATTGTTGCGAAGTAACAATTTTTGATTCCTTGTTTTGTCTCTGGATATCTTTAGAAAAACTACAACCATGAGTCGAAAAAAGCAAAAATTTTTAAAAATTAAATTTTTGCAAATTTTTGCAAATTTTTGCAAATTTTTGCAAACAAATTTTTTTCCTAAATTAAAAATACAACGAAACAATATTGCCAAAGAGCGCAAAAAAAAAATAATTTCCAAATTTCCAGGTTTGCTCCTACTTCAAAGATCCTCTCGTTTGCATCGGTCCAGTCGCCACCGATCAAATAAAATCAGTAATTCAATATACAGCAGGTGAGAAACGAATCACGGGACAAGGGAATCGAGTCTATAAACGAACTCCATTCGTTTAAATTTAAAAAAAATTAATAATAAAAATAATAAGAATAATAAGAATAATAAGAATAATAAGAATAATAATAATAATCTATTCCCTCTTCCCAAGATGCCCATAAAAGCTACAAATCAAATCCTATATACGATTGTAGTCACTAAACTCTTTTAAGATAAGTAATAATTTAGGAATATGGCATATACTAAACATATCATTGATTTTATTACTCTTATTTTTTACATGACCGAAACTGGGGCATGTTATACATAAATATAAGAATAAGATGAAAGTTTAAAAAAAAAGAAAAGAAAAACAATTGAAAGTTTCAAGAAAAAACCAAAAGGGAAAGATAAAAGAACAATTGAGAAACGACGAGTAAAAATACCTACACAAGACAAATAGATTTTAAAGAAGAAGAAAAAACAATTACTCGACTTTTAATCTTTCTCTTTAACGTGACTGAAGAATACAACACATATCAGAGTAGCTTAATACTCCTTAGCAACATAAGTGCATAGAGAATATATCGAGCAAATTTTTAGGGAATTTCTTCAATAATTTATTTTTTTATTTATTTTATTTATTTTTTTTTTTTTGAAGACTTCTTTATGATTTTAGAAACCTAAAAAACTGATTTTTTAAAGTGATTTTTTTTAAAGTTACTAATAAAAGTAAAAAATAATAGATAAGAAATAAAAAAAAAACTTTATACGATAAATTATTTCAATATTTAAATTCAGTACATCCAGAAAAAAAGGATATTTTTCACAGCTAAATGAAAGCAAATTTGTTACAAAAAAATTTTATTTGAGGTTTACCTGGATTTTAATTAATTCAAAGAAATATTATTTAGTTCAAAGAAGTATTATTTAGTTCAAAGAAGTATTATTTAGTTCAAAGAAGTTTTATTTAGTTCAAAGAAATATTATTCAGTTCAAGGAAATTTTATTTGGTTCAATGAAACTTTATTTGGTGCGAAAAAAAGTTTAGAAAAATTTATAAGTATTTAAAAATAAGTTTTAAAAATACTTCGATTCAAAGAAATTGTATTTGATTCAATAAAACTTTATTTGATTCAAAGAAAGTTTATTCGCTTCAAAAAAATTTTATTTACCTTAAAGAAATCTTATTTGTAGCAAATAAATTTCTACTTGATTCAAAGAAATTTTATTTACTTTAGAAAAATTTAAATTGGTTCAAGAAAACTTTGTTTGGTTCAATGGAAGTTTATTTCGTTCAAAGAAAGTTTATTTTGTTCAAAAAAGTTTATTTCGTACAAAAAAAGTTTATCTGTAACAAATAAATTTCTACTTGAAGCAAATAAATTTGTAATTGATTCAAATAAATTCTATTTGGTTTAATTAATTTTGATTTGAATCAATAAAACTTTGATTGCTTCAAAAAAAAGTTTATTAGGTTCAAAGAAAAAATTTTCACTAAAATAAATTTCATCACTAAAATAAATTTCATCACTAAAATAAATCTTATTTTTTACGAATACATTTCTACTTTGTTCAAACAATTTTTATTTGGTTCAAATGATTTTTATTTTGATCAAATAAATTTTATTTGGTTCAAATGATTTTTATTTTGTTCAAATAATTTTTATTTTGTCTAAATAATTTCTACTTTGTTCAATCAATTTTTATTTGGTTCAAATAATTTCTATTTTGTTCAAATAAATTTCATTTGGTTCAAATAATTTTTATTTTGTCTTAATAATTTCTACTTTGTTCAAACAATTTTTATTTGGTTCAAATAATTTCTATTTTGTTCAAATAAATTTAATTTTCTTTCAATAAATTCTATATTTGATTTAAACGAATTTTGTCTGGTTCAAATAAATTCTATTTGATTCAAATAAAATATTTCTCTGGATGGAAAATTAAATATAAATAAACTGCTATTTATTAAATTTCTCTTTTATTTCTCAAATTATTTTTGAACACGTAATGGGAAATTCTCTAAAAATTCTGTTCCTCAAACAGGTCTTAAATAAAGAAATTTATAATACCATTAATTTAATTTTATCAAATTGATGCGTTTAAAGTAAATTGAAAAAAATTGTTAAATTTCGTTAAGGTCAAATATTTTCTCATATAATTTAAATTCCTATTTATCTCATAAGTATTATTCTTTATTAATTAATAAGTAATAATTTTCTATTAATCAATAATTAATATTTTTCTATTAATTAATACGAAACTGAAGTTTACAACGTCACATCTGAAAAATCCAATTTTCAAAGTAACAAAAATGAAAATCCTACAGCTTTGACGTTGTGAACATTATTTTAATTAATTAATAATGAATTATAATTACAATTATTTAAGAGATTAAAACAAATTAATAAACAAAATGAAATTTATCTTTAAAAAAAACAATATAATTCCACAAAAAATTAAACTCTTGAAAGTAAATTTTCCTAAATACTCTTTATGTTGAAAAATTTTTCACGAGACAATTGTTTCTTTCTCAAAAAATATTTTTTCCACAATAAAAAAAATTCAATTTTTTCAATTCAAAGCATTTATTTTCTCATAAGTTCGATAGTAATTTTGTTTCATAATTTGTTTTTGTTTAAATAAAAAAACAAAAAAAATCAATATCAAACGCATAAAATAGAGGAGAAAATAAATACTGATAAAAGTTTATAAAATCCTGTAATTCTGTCGTTTTGAAATTTAAAAAATATATAAAACAAAATGAAATAACAAATTTTTTTTTCACATCAAAACGACAGTCAGTACAGCATAAAAGATAAATAATTTTTCTTTCATTTTCATCCAATTTTAAAATAAATACCTAGTAATTAGCAAGAAAAAAATATATATAAATTATCGTATTTTTCCTCAGAAATAAAAACAAAAAATGTTTACTTAAATAATTACCAAAAAAAGAAAAAACTATACTATATAAAAAAGAATATATTGTATAATATTGTTTTCGAAAAAACTTAAACTTTACTTAAAAATTTTATATATAATGAAACAAAAATATTTTGATTATAAATTACAAAAAAGAAATTTTTCACTAGATATAATCTCATAAAAAATTCCTCCAAAAAAAAGAAAATAGAGAAAAAATAAATATATTCAAGTAGTCTATAAAAATGATGAGAGGTAAAATGCTAAATGCCTTCACATAAATTTATGAAAGACCTAATAAGATATTTAATTATGTCTACTCATAATAAGTATAATACTTTATTCTCAATGTTATCAAAAAAATTAAACATTTTTTTCCCTTTCTCAAAAAGATGGCCGCTTTACTTTTTTTTCGAGAATAATTTCTCATTTTAAAATACGTACAATTTTTTTAAAACAAATAATTTTTCAAGAAGAAAATTATTTTTTTACACTATTTTTTATTCTTTATATATTTATATTTTTTTTATTCTTCGATTTTTTTTTGCTGATAATTTAAAAATAAATGGATAGATTTCAAAAAGTACAAATTGTAATTAAATTCTTTTGTCAAAGTAGCCATCTTTCTGATAAAGGTAGATTTTCTAAATTTTAATTAGTAAAAAGTCTAATAAGAGTAAAAATTTCCACTAATTCTTAGGAATTATTTTCTTACGATTTTATTTGAAAAATCATAAATAAAATAAAAAATTTTATTTAAAAAATCGTAAATAAAATAAAAAATTTTATTTAAAAAATCGTAAATAAAATAAAAAAATTTTAAAATGTAATTAAAAAAAGTTTTCAGAGTTTTACTAAAAAATATTCGTGAAAAGTTACAAAGATGGGAAATTTTGCAAATCAGTGGACTTTTCACAAATTCAAATTCAGAAAATAGTTACAAAAATATAATTATATATATATGCGCTAAGAGAAAATAATGAAGACATATCATAAAAAAAAATGCCTAATAAGCATTCATGGGATTTAAGAAAATAAATATATTTAAATAGAGAATATAAAAAGGAGCGCGAAACTCTAATATCTCCCTGATTAAAAGTTAATTAATGTACAATCGTCTGCAACATAGTCAAAAAAGAAACAAAAAATAAAAACAAAAGCAAAAAGAAAAATAAAAAGAAAAAGAAAAAATAAAAATAAAAACAAAAGCAAAAAGAAAAATAAAAAGAAAAACAAAAAGAAAAATAGAAGAAAAAAGAAAACAAAAATTATATATAAATGCCTAAAATGCATTTGGAATGTTTTAAACGTAGGCTACGAAAGTTACCCAGCGAAATGATATTCTATTAAAATTATATTTTTATCTTATATATTACTTACACACGTACATGTGCGCTACACTTAAGCTTTACATAAATATATAATATTTAAATATTACTCGGTATATTTTCTCGAAACGTATATATACATATAGAATATTTATCTTTGTATTGACTTATTGTCAAAAACACAGGTGCAATATTTTACCTTAACTTGACAGTTCGTCTTCCTTTTAATTAAAATTTATATATACAAAAAAAAAATATATATATATGCATATGTATAAAATATTTGACAAATTTTCAATATTTTTCATCTACTTTTTATTAATTATAGTAATAATGTTAGTTTTGATAAAATTAATTTTCGAAAACTTATTTTTAATATAAAATTAATTTTCCAAAACTTATCTTTAATATATTATTAATTTTCGAAATGTTTCACTATTTTTTTAAAAACTATTTTTCCCACTATTGTTTATAACAATGTACGTAAACTCGATACGTACCCGTCCATAAAAAAATACATATCATAGAAAATACAAATCATTAAGTTTAAAAAAATAATTTTTGAAAAATAAGTTCTAAAAACGATTTCTTAAAAAAATAAGTTGTAGAAACAATTGTTTTGAAAAATATGTTATATAAGAACAATTGTTTTAAAAAATATGTTATGAAAACAATGTTTTGAGAAATATGTTGTAGAAATAATTTTTTGATAAAATAAGTTCTAAAAACAATTTCTTAAAAAATATGTTCTAAAAACAATTTCTTAAAAAATATGTTCTAAAAACAATTTCTTAAAAAATATGTTCTAAAAACAATTTTTTAAAAAATATGTTCTAAAAATAATTTCTTTAAAAAATAAGTTCTAAAAACAATGTCTTAAAAAATAAGTTGTAAAAATAATTTTTGAAAATAATTTGTAAAAATAGTCGTTTGATAATATTCCCACGCAAAAATTATCTTTTACAATTCATTTACAGAAAAAGTGAAAATTAATTTCCCTTTTTTATGAAACAAAAAATTCTATGGTATAAAAATTATTTAATAAAGCAAAAAAAAACTTCTTATAAACATAATAATAACATATCAAAGAGAAATATACTCATAAATGACTGTTTAATTTCTGTAAAAATTACTATGAGTAATATTTACTTTTGTAAATATTACAACAGTAATTATAATAATTCTGTGTATAGAAAAAAGTGAACAAATCTAAAATTAATTTCAATCATTATTGACAATTATTTTTATAGAATAATTAAAGGGAAAAACAGGTGAAATTTCAATTTTTCGCTATTTATCTTGTAAAGGTGCGAAAATTTTTTTTCTGACAATTAGAATCTAAAATCAATCTCTATTTAAAAGAATTTTAAAAAAACTATTTAAATAAATAATAAATAAAATAAATAAATAAAATAAATATTTAGATAAATAATTAATTCACAAGTTTCTAACTGTTCGAAAATTTCGATTTTTAATTAAAAAGTTATTAACTAGTTCAAGAATTCTGTAATTTTTCCAAAGTTTCCAGTTCAAAGTGAAAAATTACAAATTGTTTTCTAATTTTACGAAAATTTCGAGTTTTAATTTTTAAAAATATGGATCAATATATAGAAATAACAGTATTTTAATTTTTCAACATATATTTATAATTTGAAATACTTAAATTTGTCGGAAAAAAAAAATTCTCCACCGATAAACAAGAAAAATTTCGATAGATTGAAATTTACCCTTAAATTCTCTGTTTAAATAAATAAAAAACCTTTCATTGTTGTTAAAGGAAGAATTTAAGGATTGAAATTCAAAAAGATTTGTTTATTACAATTACTGCTTTTTTCAAAACAAAAAAAAAGAAGAAGAAATCTATTCTGTAAGTTTTCTCCAATATAAATAAGACTCTCAGAAAATAATTGGAATTTTTACAAACTCTCAAAAAAACACAGGAAAATTATTTTTTTAAGAGGTGAATAATTGGTTGAACTGATTATATATCGCACAAATTGTAATTCCTGCGTAAACTATTGTACTTTTCTGCATCGAAATTATAAATTCTATAATATATTATTGATAAAATAATTTTCATATTTTTATAACAATATTTTTCTTAATATACTTGACTGCAATGCTATTATTAATTTTTCATACAAATAACTTCGATATGTGTTTAGAATTTAGTTTGTATATTTTTTGGAATTTATTTTATTTATTAGAGTATTTTGTTTATTTCGAATATTTTGTTTATTTTTAATATTTTTAATATTTCGAATATTTTCTTTATTTTATTCCTTTTAAATATTTTTTTCATTCTAAATATTTTAAATATTTTATTCATTTTAAATATTTTTAATATTTTATTTATTTTAAATATTTAAAATATTTTATCCATTTTAAATATTTTTAATATTTTATTTATTTTAATTATTTTAAATATTTTCTTTATTTTTAATATTTTATCCATTTTTAAATATTTTTAATATTTTATTCATTTTAAATATTTTTAATATTTTCTTTATTTTTAATATTTTGTTATTCTCTACTTTTTAAGTATTTTGAAGAATATTTATACAATTTTCTATTTAATGATTTTTTTAAGTATTCCATTTTCATTCAATTAATTTTCCTTCTTTTAGATTCAAAAATTTTGGTTTTTTTTTATTTCCTATTTCATCGATGCTGGATATGTAATGTGATAAATTTTTAGGTACGATATGAATGATAAAGATTTTCGCAGCCATGTCGGCTTTGAGTCAAAAAGTACCTCTTTAACAGATAAAAATTCCAATGCTCTTTAATGATACATATCTGTAAATTACACATGTGTCTGACTAAAAATGTGTATATGTAAACATTCACGAATGTAATTTAAAGAAAAAAAAAATTTCAAGATATAGTTGACCGTGAATTAAATTATAATCGTGCATCTGAAGGAATACAAAAAGAGGTTTTTGTTTATTTTTTCCTCTCCCTTCTTTTCCCCTAGTATTTTGATTTTTTAATAATTTTCTCTTAACTGTATTTAAAAAAATTTTGTTGAAACTCGTTTTCAGCACTGATTTTTTCCTATAATTTGGGAACAAAAAATTATATTCACTTCTATAATTTCAATTATTCTTTCATCTCGATTTTTACTAATCGAGTTTATTTAATTACATGTTTTCAATTATAATTATAATTATAACTTTTTTTAGGTTAGGAACGCAATGTTGCAAATGGACAAAATGCACATATTTACGAATTTTCTTTTTGCATTTTCATTATTACTTTCAGAAAATATATACTATATATTATATTCGGATATATTCGAATATATTCGGAAAATATATTCTCAATTATATAAAGATCTTGATGCTAATCGATAATATATGCCCGATTGAAAAAAATTTCATTCGATTCCGAACGAAAATTGACATTTCCTTTTTTTCAAAAATATTGCATTATTTTATCTTTTATCGAAAACTTTTACAACATATCAATAATTTACGCAAGGGAAAAGTTAATTGCAGTAAGATATTTATAATATTTGTTGAGATTAACACCAAATGGGAAGATTAAAATTTTTCCAAACAAGCGTCGCCCTTTCTTCAGTGGACGCCATGATGTCATGATGATAGTGATTTGACCGTTGACGTTCTACCACTGTTGCCAACCACTGTAAATTTTCTTTCTCTCGAGCGCGGGAATGTTCAAATCATAGTTTTTAATTTCACTCTTATTTACTGCATTATTCAATGAAATTTAATCCTCAATAAAAAAGCATTTTCCTAATTTTCATTGTTATTTTCAGTAAATATTAATTATCTCAGCAATTAAAATTAATTAATTCAAATTCAAACTTTAAAAATAATTTCTATTCCCTGTACTATTTAAATAAAAACCATTGCTAAACGTGCAATAAATTGAAAGAAAAAATTATTTACTTTTTCTTTATTTATATGCTTATTTAATTCAACTAAATATGAATTAATTCAAGTAAATGTTTATTAAATACAAGTGAATATTTACTTGAATCGTTTAAATATTTATTTAATTAAAGCGAGTAGGAAATATTTATTACTTGAAGTAAATGTTTACTAAATGTATGTAAATATTTATTTAATTCAAGTGAACGTTCATTTAATTCAAGTAAACATTTATTTGATTCAAGTAAACATTGATTTGTTTCATTTCCCTTGAGCGGGAAAATTCAAATTCAAACTTTAAAAATAATTTCTATTCAATGTACTACTTAAATAAAAACCATTATTAAGGATACAATAAATTGAAAGAAAAAATTATTTACTTTATCTTTATTTATGTTTTTTTAATTCAAGTAAATATGAATTAATTCAAGTAAATGTTTATTACATACAAGTGAATATTTACTTGAATCGTTTAAATATTTATTTAATTAAAGCGAGTAGGAAATATTTATTACTTGAAGTAAATGTTTACTAAATGTAAGTAAATATTTATTTAATTCAAGTGAACGTTTATTTAATTCAAGTGAACGTTCATTTAATTCAAGTAAACATTTACTTGATTCAAGTAAACATTGATTTGTTTCATTTCCCTTGAGCGGGAAAATTCAAATTCAATCTTTAAAAATAATTTCTATTCAATGTACTACTTAAATAAAAACCATTGTTAAACGTGCAATAAATAGAAAGAAAATTTTATTTACTTTATTTTTATTTATATGTTTATTTAATTCAACTAAATGTTAATTAATTCAAGTAAATGTTTATTAAATACAAGTAAATATTTACTTGAATCGTTTAAATATTTATTTAATTAAAGGGAGTAAGAAATTTAACTAAATTTTTTGTATTGATTCCAGCAAATATATTTTATTTAATTAAAGTAAACCTTTATTTATCAACAGACAAGTGATCAGTTACTTGAAACAACTAATTTTTATTCGTCACTCTATTAAAAAAAAAAAATAATTAAAAGAAAAAAAAATTGTTTTTAAATTATTCTCGAAATGAATGAAGAATAATAATAATAATTTAAGTTCAGTGACCTCGTGTGTATTTCTTGGTTGGTCAAACGATTAAAAGCGGGATGCTGCGCTCGTCGCCCCCGGAAATGAGTGAGTCGATTCGCATATCCGTTGTTCTTCGTCTTGTTGTATATCTTCATGGCGCTCTTGGACTTTAAATTCACAAAACGAGTCCTGCTTAATGAACGGGTATACATAGTTGCGTAGGCTCGATGAAGAAAATGCCATCTTGGTCTTATGGGGTGAGAATATGTGTGTGTGTGTGTGTGGAAGGGGGGCAAAGGGTTAAAACGGCGGGTGGCGTCGTCATGCGTCGTTTAAATTTGGAGTGTCGGGAATTGAAAATAGAACATAGTCCCCCCCCTCCTCCTCTCCCTCATACTGATGCTTATACCTTACGGATGTAATCCGACGTGATCCACCAACGTGGCACCCTCACCCTTTTTTCATTTCTCTCTCTTCTTCTTCTTCTTCTTCTTCTTTCTCTTCATTTTTTTTCTTTTCTTCTTCATCTTCTTCTTTCTCTTCATTTTTTTTTCTTTTATTCTTCATCTTCTTCTTTCTCTTCATTTTTTTTCTTTTCTTCTTCATCTTCTTCTTTCTCTTCATTTTTTTTCTTTTCTTCTTCATCTTCTTCTTTCTCTTCATTTTTTTTCTTTTCTTCTTCATCTTCTTCTTTCTCTTCATTCTTTTTCTTTTCTTTTTCCTCTTTTTCTTTTCTTCTTCCTCCCTTTCCTTTCTGCTTGCTCTCTTTCTATTCTTATTCTTCGTCTATTTTCTCTCTTTCTTCATCGTCTTTTTTTTTCTTTCTCTCATAAGTCTATTTACCATTCACTTTGTATTTATTCTCGAAATTCCTTGCCATTTTTACTCGATTCATTTAATTCATTTAATTCATTTAATTCATTTAATTCATTCACTGAAGAAAGAATTTATTTGATTCAAGTAAACTTTTACTTGTCCATTATTTAATAATGTTTCCAAAGTTTTTAAAAATTTTTAAAAATAGAATAATAATAATTAATAATTTGTTGAAATGAACAATATTTTTTTCTTTTAATTTGTGTTTTAGAAAAAAAGTATTTTTAATTTGATATTATAATTATAAATTTATAATTATAAATTATATATAATTATAAATTATAATTATAAGTTCGCAACGTTTATGATCAACGATTGAAAGAAAAAAAATTATTTTCTTACCAAAACGAATAAAATTTTTTGCTCACAAATATTTTTTATATGTAAATCAATATTCAAAAAATTAAACGTCCTATTATTTGTACAAGAATTTTTAAAAATTTGATTGAAAAAATATTTTTCTTCAGAAATCGTTGACTATAAACGTTGTGAACTTCACCAAAGTAATAAATAAAATAAATATTACAAAATTAAGTAAATGTTTAGCCAAATTGTTTTTTAAGTCAATAATTTTAAAAAATACTCAAGCAGAAGAAAAATGTTTGATAAAAATTGTAGAAAAATATTCAATATTTATTGCAGGGTTGCCACAAATATTTAATTTTATTTTTCCCTGACTTTTCCCTGATTTCCAGACAAAATATTCACTTTTTTCCTGACCCTAAAGAATATTCTGTTTTATTCTAAAAATTATTAGATAACCAAGAAAAAATGTTCTATTACATTTATTTACAAATTTCATTATTTGTAAAATTGTTCAAAAACATCAATAACTAAATTTTTTAAATAAGTATTTAATCATTATTATTATTTTTCTGTAAAAATAATAATTCTTTAAAACATTCAAATTCAAACCTTTTTAAATTGAACAACTTATAAGAATATTATTACAAAACATGAAGAAGACGATCACTCCGATTCGAAGACTCGGATAATAATAATTAATTAATTATTAATAATAATTAATAATAATAAAAATAATATAATAATAATACGCATAATTTTTTATTTTTTATACAATAATAATAATAATAATAATAATAATAATAATAATAATAATATAATAATAATTAATTAATAATAATTAATTTAATAATTTAAATTACCATAACATTTTTCAGAATAGGTTAATTATTTACAAAAATCCTAAAAAAATCCTTTGCAAGAATTCAATTATTTTTTACAAGCAGTAAAATTTCTCAAAAGAATTGAATTGTTTTAAAAAAATGTAATAAAATTCGTGGCAATAATTCAATTACTTTCATAAATAATAATAAATCGATTATCCGTCAATTCATTTTTAAATCAATTTTGTATTAGAAAATTCTAGAAAAATTCAATTATTTAAATTAAAAAATAAATCATTTATTGAATAAAATAGAATGTTCTTTGTTAAAATTTAATTCTCATAAAGAATTTCATCAATAAATTTTTAAATCTATGAATTTAATTTGACAAATTTTAATAAAATTTTTAAGAATAATAACATTTTTCAAGAAATTTTGATTAAAATATATATTCTATAAAAAATCATTAAAATTCTGCACAGAGTTTTGTTACTTATGAAAATAATTTAAATTTTCTTAAAATTTCCATAAAATAATTGAATATTGGAAAAAAATTTTATCATCTATAAAGTTACTTGAAATTTCAACAAGGAATTTTTTTTTAATTCTCGAACAACAATTGGATTTCTGCGAAGAATTTTTGTTACATTTTAAAAATAATTTAATTCTTCCAACGAATTTTATTCAAATTTATAAAAAATAACTGTAGTTATGTGGAGAATTTTATTATTTATATAAATAATTGAATTCTTACAAAGAATTTTATTCCAGTTAATAAAAATAATTGAAGAATTTTTTAAATAATTTATATTCTTCGAAAACTTTTATGAAATTTTGTATTTTAAATAATTGAATTCCTGTGAAAATTTTATTACTTATGAAAATAATGGAATTATTTTGAATTAATTGATTAAAATTGAATTCCTACAAAATTTTGCCAAGAATTTGATTAAAATTTTTAAATATAATTGAATTTAGATGAAGAATTTATTTAATTTATTTTTATTTATAAATATAATTGAAATTTAGAAAATAATTTAATTCTTCCAATAAATTTGAATTATTATGAATTATTCAAGTTTATATAAATAATTGAATTCTTACAACGAAATTTATTCAAGTTTATAAAAGTAATTGAACTTGAAGCAAATTATTTTTATTTTAATTAAATAAAAAATATTTCCATGATTCAAGTAATTTTTATTTGAATCAAATGAATATTTACTAGAACCAAGTGATTTTTATTGAATTCAAATAAATTGCAGTTGAAAGAGAAAATTTCAAAATTTAAAATTTAAATACTTTAATTCTTTGTATAACTTGGCTTAAATTATTATTGTATTTAATTCGAGTAAATATTTACTTGATTCAACGAGCTTTTATTTAAATCAATTAAATTAAACAGATAAAAAAGCAAAATGGATAAAAATTCTTTAATGCAAATAAATATTTACTTGTTAATAACAGAAAAAATATTTTTTACACAATAAAATTTTTTTTTTCATTCCGCATTTATCTAAAATGTAATTTTCAATGTTTATGTGAAAAAAAAAATTTTTTCTAAAAAGAATTACAAAAAATTTAATGTATCAAAAAATTTGCCACGTCTCTTATTATAAATAATAATTAGGATAAATATATTGAGATTCTAATTTACCACAGTGAGTGAGTAAAATATGACATGAGAACAGACACTTCTCCCACCCACTTTTGTGACAAGTTTACTGCCAAGATACTTTTAACGTTTTAACAAATTACTTTTTCCATTTTTCTCGTTTAGAAAAAGAACAAATTTTGTGGTTAACTATTTTTGTACTCTCGGAGTAATTATGCGGTACTTGTCAAATTACATGATTGATTAGAGTATGAAAACGATTAATTATGATAAATTTATAACAAATTGATAAAAAATAATAAAGTTAGTAAAATTAATGAAATTAATGAAATTAATGAAATAAATGAAATTAATGAAATTAATGAAATTAATGAAATTAATGAAATTAATGAAATTAATTAAATTAATAAAATTAACAAAATTAATAAAGTTAATGAAATTAATAAACTTAATAAATTTATTAAATGAATATTTAAGAGAAGGAATTTATTTGTTTCACAAGCAAAAAGAGATTTATTTTTTTTCCAACCAAATAGAAATTTGTTTTGTTGCAAATTATTTTATCATACAAAATAAATTTATTTGATTCAAATAAATTATCTACTGTTAAATTAATATTTACTTGAATCAAATAATTTTTATTTTAATGAAACAAATTGTATTGGAACTAATAATTTCAGTATTTGAAGCAAATTATTTGATTGGAGTAAATATTTAGTTCTCCTAAAAAGAAATTATATTTGATTCAAATAAATTACTTCGTTAATAATAGTTCAGTAATCGGTTATTTTAAATTACATTTGAATCAAATAAATTATTTAGTTAATACCAGTACACTGAAAAAAATTTAATTGATTCAAATAAATAATTGACTTATATCAATTAAATATTTACTTGAATCACATAATATTTAACTGAGTCAATTAAATGGTATTTGAATTAATAACTTCAGTGTTTGCAGCAAATACCATTTAATGGGCTCGAATAAATATTATTTGATTCAATGAAATATTTAATTGATACAATGAAAAAAAAATTTATTTGATTCAAATAAGCGATTATTTGACTATAGTCAAATAAATATTTACTTAAATCAAATAATTTTTATTTGAATCAAATAAACTGTCTTTGAATCAAATATTTCAGTATTTGAAGCAAATATTGTTTAATTGAAGCAAATATTGTTTAATTGAAGTAAATATTGTTTAATTGAAGTAAATATTGTTTAATTGAAGCAAATATTGTTTAATTGATTCAAATAAAAATTATTTGATTTAAGTAAATATTTATTTGATAATAGTCAAATAATCGGTTATTAATTATTTGAATCAAATAAATTTTTTTTCAGTGTAATAGTCAATTAATCGGTTAATGAATTAAATTTTTTTCAGTGTAAAGTAATCGATTTATTTGAATCAAGGAAACATTTAGTTGATAATAGACAACTAATCAATTATTCGAATCAAATAAATTTTTTCTTGTTCACCGTATAAAAATGTTAGCATTCTGTTGGAAAAAAATATTATATTTGATTCGAAGAAATTAATTTCTCTAGATGAGTGAAATTTTGTGCAATCAATTTTGAAAAAAAAAATTCAAAAAAATGATTGACAGAATAATAAATGATGTTTTCGTAAAATATTATCTTTACAGTCAACTGTTATATTCCTCTCTTCCAGTGGAAATCTTCATCCAGCGTATAACTTTTGGATATCAAAATCATTTCTGAGTGAACACTCTTGTCTCAAGTTTTTAGCACAAACAGATGTTATTTCAAAGAGTGTAGATATTAACCGAATAGTACGTGCGAGAATGCGAGCACGGAGGAAATCGCAAAAACAAAGAAAACAAGAGTCGAAATTAAATTAGGTTTTTATTTTTTTTTTAAATCTTTTTCGAATCTAGAAGAAGATTACTTTTCTCTCTCTACAACGAACTCTAAATAGAATTTTCCAAAAGTACTCTGGACAAATTTTACTTTTTACATTTATAATTACGTTTATTTATTATTTATCAATTGCAAACTCAAAAACAATTTTTTATTTGCTTCCAAAAT
This sequence comes from Leptopilina drosophilae, assembly GCA_032873175.1. Taxonomy (NCBI): domain Eukaryota; kingdom Metazoa; phylum Arthropoda; class Insecta; order Hymenoptera; family Figitidae; genus Leptopilina; species Leptopilina drosophilae. Next base: position 53,112,384 of record CM065480.1, read on the forward strand.
CATCAGGGAAAAAAAATTTTCAACCTGGAACAATGACAAAAATTCACTATATTAGCGAAATTTTTAGTTAACGCAATGAATACTTCCGCTATTTCAGCGAAAGTAATCTCTGTTCCAATTGAAGATTTTTATCCGTGAAGTTTATTTGATTAAAAAAAATTTTAATCAAAATAATATTTGATTAAAAAATAATCCATTTAAAATCAATATTTTTGTTTAAAAAATTTTTCACCTTTTGTAAAATAAAAGCAATTATTATATTTTGATCCAAATATATAGTGGAATAATTTTTTTAATTAATTAATTAATAAAATTAATTTAATTTAATTTTTATTTAATTTAATTTAATTTAATTTAATTAAATAAATAATTAATTAATTTTAATTTTTAATTTAATTTTTAATTAATTTAAAAAATTTTTTTTTTGGCGTTTTCACACCAAAATATTATCAGGGAATATACAAAATTGTCCGATGGAGAAATATACTAATTCATCATGACGCGTTGTGTATGGAGAATATAAAACAAGGGGAAAAAAATTGGAGATTTCAAATTTAATGAACAGGTTGAATTTAGCTTTCATTTTTGTGATGAAATTGATCGACGCATCCACTTGATAAATGCGAAAACGACTGTTTTATGTGGGTGACAGTAATTTATGACTGTCGGATGCTTCCCCCATGTCTATTTTTATCTCGAAGAACTTCTCAGATCCAAATTCAGATATTCTCAGATCTGAAGTTTATCAGATCCATCTCTCTTCCGATATGTGTCTATATATATGTAGGTAAGAGAAAAATAGTCTAAACATTTTTTTTCTCGCACTTTTCACACTATGGAGAAATAACAATTTCTTTGATTCAAATAAAATAAACAATCAAATTCAAATTAATCAAAATTGAATCAAATAATTTTTAATCGAATCAAATAAATTTTGTTTGAGTCAAATAATTTCAACTTGAATCAAATAATTTTTAATCGAATCAAATATTTTAAACTTGAATCAAATAATTTTTAACCAAATGAAAACATTTTGATTTGAATTAAATAATTTTTATTCGAATCAAAAGAGATTATATTTGAACCAATAATTTCAGTCTTTGAAGCAAATTCGATATTTCGATAAAATTGATTTGAAGGAAAATTATTCGATTTTAGTAAATATTTATAAGATAATAGACAAGTAAACGATAATATTTAAATGAAAGAAATTTTTTCAAGTTTATCTATTTATGAAAATTATAAACACAATTCTTAAAATTCAATTAATTTTGAATTGTTTGAGGAAAAATTAATAAATTATTCATTAAATTAATTAAAAAAATAAATAATTAAATTAATAATCTTTATGTTTATGTTTATGTTTTTCCCAACTTTTTTCAATAATTGTTCTTTTTTATTTTTTTTTTAAATTTAATACTTAATTAATGTCACAACGGTCATTAAAATTCTTGCGAAAAATTTTACAATTTATAGAATTAAGTAAATTTTTTATTTATTTTAAACAATTTTATCATAATTTTTGAAAATAATTGAATATTTGGAAAAAATTTTTAAAAGATTTTCAAAATAATTGTATTTAATCGAAAACATTTATTTAACATTTCAAAAATAAATGTATTTTGTTGAGAAATTTTATTAAAATAGTATTAATAATAATTGAATTCCTGCTACGAATTTTACTGTTTAAAAAATAATTCAGTTTCTCCGAAGAATTTTGTCAGAATTTTTGAAAATAATTGAATTTAATTAATGTTCTTAAAAATAATTTTATTCTTTCGAGAAATTTTTCCAAAATTAAATTAAAAATAATTGCATTCCTTTCAAGAATTTTATTATTAATGAGATAATCCAATTCTTGTCAAGAATTTAGTTTAATTTTTTTAAAAACTTTTCAAAATTCTGATTATTCTTTGAAACATTTTCTTTGAATTATTTTCAAATAATCTATTTTCTATAATAATTTTAATTAAAAATTTTAAAAGTTATTGAATGTTATGAACAATTTCTTTCAAGTTTTTAAAATTCTGTAAAAAATTCGCTTCCATTAAAAATTATTATTAAATACTTTATTTTTAAAGTTTATTAAAATAATTGTTTTGAAAATAATTGAATTCTTGCAAACAATTTTATTAATTATACAGAAATAATTTAATTCTTGCAAAAGAATTTTACTTTAAAAAAAAATAATTGAATTGTTTCTAAAAATTAGTTAAATGTTTGAAAAATAAATGAGTTTTTTCGAAAAATTTCACTAAAAATAGGAAAAAATTTCACTTAATCCTTCAGTGATGAAATTTTCTTAAAAATTTGACATAATAAAATTTTATATAAACAAATTGTGTCATTTTTTAATTTTTAAAGAAAATAATGTACGTATGAAAATAATTAAATTCTTGCGACGAGTTATTTTAGAATTTTTCATAATATAAACAATGATAATGAAATATTTACACTTAATATATGAATTTCGCAAAATTTGATTATGAATTTATCAAAAAAATTTATATTTGAAAATAAAAAATTCGGAATTTGCATTGAATTAAAAAAATAAATTGAATATTACGTTCTTAATATTTGCAGATTTGCTACACTGAAAAAAAAATTTATTTGATTCAAATAACCGATTATTTGTCTATAACAAAATAAATATTTACTTGAATCAAATAATTTTTATTTGAATCAAATAAATTGTAATTGAATCAAATATTTCAGTATTTGAAACAAATACTAATTAATTGATTCAAATAAAAATTATTTGATTGAAGTAAATATTTATTTGATTATAGACAAATAATCGGTTATTTGAATCAAATAAATTTTTTTTCAGTGTAGTTTATTAAATAAATTATAAGTTATAATAATTTTACTATAGTTTTTCAAAAATATTACTCAATTTTCAAGATATTAAAAATAATAATCATTAAAAGAAAAAATATTAAGAGTAAGAAATATTAAAAGAAGAAATATTAAGAGAAGAAATATTAAAAGAAGAAATATTAGAAGAAGAAACTTCACAAGAAGAAATATTAAAAAAAAAGAAACATTAAAAGAAAAAATACTAAAAGAAGAAACATTAAAAAAGAAGAAACACAGTGAAAATTACAATTGCGCAGGAAGAAGAAATGAAGAGAGCAAAATTTAGAAAATCTATCGACAAAAATTGGCGGGAAAATGAGGTCAACGATGAAAATGGGTAGTTACTGATTGTTTAGTATATAAACGACCGGCTGAGTAGTTTAAAACGGAAGCAATACTTTCTCAGGCCAGTGGTTCAGTGCAATTTAATGGACCAATATCGTAAATTCTCACCGTTGATTGTTCGCAGACTTCCAGAAACATTATTCCCTATAAAAACATATTTACATCTTCCTTGTATGCTAAAATTAAGTTATATATTCTCTATTCCAAATACCACTAGTTGGAAGAATTTACAAAAAAAACAAAATTTTCTACAGAATAGAGAAAATTTACTCTTTAAAAATTAAATAATTGAAGAATGATCTGAATAATTAAAAAGCAGAAATTAATTAAAACAAATAGCGAACAAATTTATCATTATCCAAATATGCAGAAAAAAAAAATTTATTTGATTCAAAATTACAGATTTTCTATTATTATCAAATAAATACTTTACTTGATTCAAATTATTTTTAGTTGAATCAATTAAATAATATTTGCTTCCAATACTAAAATATTTGCTTCGAATACAAAAATATTTTATTCAAATATTAAAATATTTGATTCAAATACTAAAATATTTGATTCAAATACTAAAATATTTGATTCAAATACTAAAATATTTGATTCAAATACAATTTATTGGATTCAACTAAAAATAAAGAAATAGTTAAATCTACTTTTCAAAATTAAACAATTGAAAAAAAATAATAATTAACAACTGAAAAAATAAATAATTAAAAATAAATAGTAACAATTATTCTTCATTGCGAAATAACAAAAATTTAGCCAATAAAATAGTGAAATTTCACATCTTCTCAGGATGTAAATTTTTATTTATTTTATTAGCTAGATTTTTTTTTAAATATTAATACTTAATAACTGAAAAAATAAATAGTAACAATTATTCTTTATTGCGAAATAACAAAAAATCTAGCCAATAAAATAGTGAAATTTCACATCTGCTCGGGATGTAAATTTTTATTTATTTTATTAGCTAGAATTTTTTTTTAATAATTTTAATTTTTAATTTTTAATTTTTTTTTACTTAATAACTGAAAAAATAAAAATAAAAATAAATAGTAACAATTATTCCTCATTGCGAAATAACAAAAAATCTAGCAAATAAAATAGTGAAATTTCACATCTACTCGGTATGTAAATTTTTATTCATTTTGCATCGTGTAAAAAAGTAAATTTCAAAAAAAAAAAAAAATGAATTTCAAAAATGAAAATAAAATGTAAAAATGACCAAATGTCAGGGCTAATTTCCGGAAGTTCCGGTGCGATTGATTTAATACTTGACAGAGGGAGATTTGCCTTATGAAAGGATCGGCCATCCGATTCAGGAATAATATTTATTTTAGGAGCTACAAATTTTGGAAAAACGCCAACTTACAGTTGCGCCCAGTCGTTATGAAAAACATAAATCTGTCGTTTCTATATTACATTGCACACGGTGACACAGCAATTATAAAAAAAGAAACTTACGAAAGATAAAAATTATTACACTTACATTATAAATTCAAAAACTGGAATGTTGTCTTAGGATTTTCTTTTCAAACGACACATTTATCTTTTTCACTTTGATCTTCTTTTTTTCTCTCTTCTTTAGTGCTTGTGTGCGAGCGCGACTTTTGAATAAATATTTCCTACATTCGCTATTTTCTAAATTTATAGAATTTTTTTTTATTGAAATAATAAAAATAAAATTATCTCCAATTGAAGTCTCATGTTTTTTTTTATATTAAACGTTAGGAATTTTTGGAAGAAAGTTAAGAATTAAAATTTTTTCTTTATAAGTCATAAAGGTTTATTTTCATATTGTGTTTAAATAATTTCACAGTTTAAAAATTCTGATAAAATGATAGAAAAAGTATTTTCATTTTTCATAGAATGAAAAAAAAATTAATTTCACTCAAATATAATTTAATTTATTGAAATAAATCTATTTGACTGAGAAAATTAATTAATTGACTCGAAAACATTTATTTGACTCGAATATAATTTAATTGACTCGAATATAATTAATTTGACTCGAATATAAATCAATTTACTCAAATAAATTTGACTCGAATATAAATTAACTGATGGAAAAAAAAAGTTTTTCACTAGAAAATAATTTAAATAACTTGAAATAATTGAATTTAGCTCAAATCTAAATTAACTGACTTAAATATAATTCAATTTCCTCCCAAAAAAATATATTTGACTCGAATGTAACTCAATTGACTCGAATAGAAATTAATTTACTCGAATAAATTTATTCCACTCAAGTATGAATTAATTTGATACAAATAAATTTATGTCACTGAAAAATAATTAAAATGAATTGATATAAATATAAATAATAATAAAAAATATAAATATAAATAAATTGATTGAAATATAATTAGTTTGACTACAGAAGAATTTATTTGACTCGAATATAATTCAATTGACTCGAGAATAAATTAATTGATGCAAATAAATTTGATTGAAAAATAATTTAAATGACTTGAAACAAATTAATTTGACTCAAATGTAAAGTGATTGACTTAAATACAATTTAATTAACTCCAAAAAAATTAATTTGACTCGAATAGAAATTAATTTACTCAAATAAATTTATCCCACTCAAATATGAATAAATTGATGCAAATAAATATATGTCACTGAAAAATAATTAAAATAACTTGAAATAAATTTATTCGGGTCAGATGTAAATTAATTGACTCCAAAATAATTAATTCAAATAACTTGACTCAAATATAATTAATTTGACTACAAACAAATTTATTTCAATTGAATATAAATTAATTGACTCGAATATAAATTAATTGACTCGAATATAAATTAATTAACTCGAATATAATTTAATTGACTCGAATATAATTCAATTGACTCGAGTATAAATTAATTCATGCAAATAAATTTGATTGAAAAATAATTTAAATAACTTAAAACAAATTAATTTGGCTCAAATATAAATAAATTGACTTAAATACAATTAAATTGACTCCAAAAAAATTGTATTTGACTCGAATATAGTTTGATTCAAGAATAAATTAATTGATGCAAATAAATTTGATTGAAAAATAATTTAAATAACTTAAAACAAATTAATTTGGCTCAAATATAAATAAATTGACTTAAATACAATTAAATTGACTCCAAAAAAATTGTATTTGACTCGAATATAGTTTGATTCAAGAATAAATTAATTGATGCAAATAAATTTGATTGAAAAATAATTTAAATGATTTAAAATATATTAATTTGGCTCAAATATGTAGAAATTGACTTAAATACAATTTAAGTGACTCCAAAAAAATTGTATTTGACTCGAATATAGTTTGATTCAAGAATAAATTAATTGATGCAAATAAATTTGATTGAAAAATAATTTAAATGATTTAAAATATATTAATTTGGCTCAAATATGTAGAAATTGACTTAAATACAATTTAAGTGACTCCAAAAAATTCTATTTGACTCGAATATAATTTAATTGCTTCGAGAATAAATTAATTGATGCAAATAAAATTCTTTGATTGAAAAATAATTTAAATGACTTGAAATAAATTAATTTGGCTCAAATATAAAGTAATTGACTCAAATACAATTTAAATGACATTAAAAAAATTTATTGGACTCGAATATACACAAATTGACTCAAATATAATTCAATTTAATAAAAAAATGTATTTGACTCAAATGTAACTTAATTGACTCAAATATAATTCAATTTACTCCAAAAAAAAAATGTTTTTGACTCAAATGTAACTTAATTGACTCGAATGCAACTTAATTGACTCAAATACAATTCAATTGACTCAAATACAATTTAATTGACTCAAATACATTTTAAATTAGTCGAATAATGATAATAATAAATAATATTAAATATAATGAGTAACAATAATCACAAAAATAGGCTATAAATATCGTCATGAGATTTGATTCAATCGCAATCAAAATAAATCAGGGAAACACTGCAGCACACTTCTAGTTATACACACAGACATAATTTATATTCGTATGGAGATTTAGTTAAGAAAGTTTTTAAGGGGCGCTTGCGCACGCAATGCGTCTCGACGTCCACCGACGCCTTCTTGAATGAAAATCAGAAGTCAGTTAGGTTTTGGATGTCCTCCCTCGCACTATCTTGGATTTTTACACCCCGAACCCCCCCACACCCAAAAATTCTCTCCTCCAATTTTTCCCTTTCAAAAGTTCATTTTACTTAAAAAAAAAAAAAAAAAAAAAAATGTACATTTCGTGATATTGATTGTAATCATTTTTTTTTGCTTTCTACATTTTCCAATATATAAATAAGGTAAATTGACGTTTGGTTTTTGTTTTTAACAAAGTTTTTGGAGTTTTTTTTTTACTTTAACACAAATTAGTTTTATTTTTAAAAAAATAATTTTTATTTTTAAAAAAATAATTTTTAATGTTAAAAAAAATAATTTTTAATGTTAAAAAAATAATTTTTAATGTTAAAAAAAATTTATTATTTTAACAAAATTTATTAATTAAAAAAAATGTATTACTTTTAAGAAATTTATTGTATTTTAATGAAATTTATTTTTTATTTTAACCAAAATTTAGTTTCTATTTTAACAAAATTTGGTTATTTTTACTTTAACAAATTGTTAACAACGTTTCATTTTTTTACTGTAGCAAAATTTAATAATATTTCTTGTTTTTATTTTTGTTTTTTCACTTTAGAAAATTTTTATGTTTTCTTCTTGTTTTTATTGACTTTATTTTTAACCGAATTCAAGTTTTTATTTTGAAAAAATTTTTTTCTTAACAAAATTTATAGTTTTTTGTATTAAATTAATCCTCCTTTGATGATTTGTTAACTAATCTAATAACTTGATAAAGTTGATGATAGTTTCCTTAAACTAATTATTCGGTTGGGAAAAAAATTCCAATTTATAAATTTAATTTTTACAATATTTCACTTTAAATAAATAAAATAATAATTTTTTTTATACATTTTATACGTTAAACTTTAAATTAAAAGCAATTGATCTATATTCGAGGCTAACATTTTTTTCTGTCACTAATTTTTAATAGTCAAGTGAAAATAAAATTTTTCAACCAGTATTTTAATTTTTTTGCCACTAACTTTGAAATTATTATTCACAATCTATTCTTGTTTTTACGAAAAATGCCCTTTTTTGTTGCAAATTTCTTTAACAAAAACTACTTTTTTAATAAAAAAATTACTAATTAATAAAATTATTAATTATTATTATTAAACTATTAATTATTATTATTAAATTTTTAATTATTAAATAATAATTATATTTAAATAATAAATAAAATAGTGGAAATTATCTTCGAAATAATTTTCAACTTAGAAACAAAAAAACCTGTAACAAAAAAATTCTTTATTTCAATGAAAAAAAATATATTTGATTCAAATAATCGATTACTTTTCTACTATCAACTAAATATTTTCTTGATTCAAATAGTCGATTATTTTTTTATTGTCAACTAAATATTTACTAGATTCAAGTAATTTCTATTTAAGAAGGCTAAATATTTACTCGAATCAAATAATTTGTTTCAAATACTGAATTTATTGATTCGAATCAAAAATTTATTTCATTTAAATAAAAATTATTTAATTCAAGTAAATCATTGATAATTATTAATTATTTATATAAATGAACTAATTATTTAAATTAATTAATTATTTAAAATAAATACATTTTTTTACTGAAGACAAAATTATATTTTCTAACTAAATTAACATTAATTGAATTAAATTACTACACTTAAAAAAATTTATTTGATTCAAGTAAATATTTACTTGATAATAATAAAATAATTAGTTATTTAAATCAAATATTTTTTGTTTTCAGTGTAAATAAATTAAATTATTTAAATTAACTAATTATTTAAATTAATTAATTATTTAAAATAAATACATTTTTTTTACTGACGATAAAATTATATTTTCAAACTAAATTAACATTAATTGAATTAAATTACAACACTTAAAAAAATTTATTTGATTCAAATAACCGATTATTGGACTATAAAAAAAATAAATATTTACTTGAATCAAATAATTTTTATTTGAATCAGTTAAATAATATTGGCTTCAAATACTGAAATATTTGATTTAAATACAATTTATTTGATTCAAGTAAATATTTACTTGATAGTAGTAAAATAATCAGTTATTTGAATCAATTAAATAATATTTGCTCCAAATACAATTTATTCGATTCAAGTAAATATTTACTTGAATCAAATAATTTTTATTTTAATCATTTAAATAATATTTGCTTCAAATACTGAAATATTTGCTTCAAATACAATTTATTTGATTTAAGTAAATATTTACTTAATAATAGTAAAATAATCAGTTATTTGAATTAAATAATTTTTTTCCCAGTGTAAATAAATTACATTAAATTACTAAAATAATAAATGAATAAACTTTGAAAAATTAAGGAAATTAAAAAACATTAAAAAAAACTTAATGATAAATTAAAGAAAAATGAAAGAAAAAATTAAGGAAAAATTAAATTAAAATTGAAAGAAAAAAATTTTTTTTTTGGTCCAAACTCGAGTGTAAATTTTGCAAGTGGATTGAAATAAATTTTGGAATATAAATAAACATGGGAATATATAGAAAAGATGGAGTGGAATTTCTTTAGTATCATCAATCACATCTTTATCTGCTTTTCACTCTCGTAGTCTGCGAGATGTGCGAGACTGACAATTTTTCAAGTGAAATAACAAAACGTGTTGGAGACTATATGGTCACGCGGGCAAAACACGTCTTCTAACTCTATAATAATCTCCTGGTAGAACCGTTAGAGTACCCTCGGGGCATGTAGCATGCATTGTAAACATGCCAACTTGTCGTGTGTCGCGTGTGCGTTTGCGTTTGCGTTTGCATTGCGTTGGTGGATATGCAATGGAAATAAAATAAATTTTACAAACGCCGCGAGTATTCTTAATCCCTTGAAAAGCGCATAAACATAACAACAACAAGCATCAGTCAAGGGAAATTCATCCTTGCGCGTGTATTAATTCTTCTCTCCCCCTTCATTCTTCTGTACAGTCATTCTTCACAATATTGAAATGTACGAGGAGGCAAAATTGCCAAGACACGTTTCTCCTGATTTTCACTTGCAAATAATTATATTATAATTATATCTCGAATAATATTTTTTTAAACTAATTTTCTACTTATTTTTTTTCTGATTCAATTTTTGGTCATTAATTTTTTCATTCAGTTTTTCTAATTATTTTTCTAATTCACTTTTGATAATTGATTTTTTCATTCAGTTTTTCTTATTATTTTTCTGATTCAATTTTGCTAATTAATTTTTTCTTTCAGTTTTTCTAATTATTTTTCAAATTCAATTTTTGGTCATTAATTAATTCATTCAGTTTTGTAACTTATTTTTCTAATTCAATTTTGCTAATTAATTTTCTAATTCAATTTTGTAACTTATTTTTCAAATTCAATTTTGCTAATTAATTTTTTTCTTTCAGTTTTTCTAATTATTTTTCAAATTCAATTTTTGGTCATTACTTTTTTCATTCAGTTTTTCTCATTATTTTTCTAATTAATTTTTACTTTTACTTTTTCTAATTATTTCTCTAATTCAATTTTTGGTCATTACTTTTTTCATTCAGTTTTTCTCATTATTTTTCTAATTAATTTTTACTTTTACTTTTTCTAATTATTTCTCTAATTCAATTTTTGGTCATTAATTTTTTCATTCAGTTCTTCTAATTCAATTTTGCTAATTAATTTTCTAATTCAATTTTGTAACTAATTTTTCAAACTCGATTTTTCTAATTATTTTCCCGAATAAAATAGACTTTGAAAAAAATAAAATTGACTCAAACATAGTTAAATTGACTCAAATAACTCTATTTGACTGAAATATTAATTAATTGACTCAATTATATAATTCAATCTAGTGAAATAAATCTTTTTGACTGAAACATAAACTAATTAACTCTAGTGTAATTTAATTTTATTCAAAATACTTGATTTGACTCGAACATAAATTAATTGAATCGAATATAATTTAGTTGATTCGAATATAAATCAATTTACTCAAATAAATTTGACCCGAATATAAATTTACTCAAATAAATTTGACTCGAATATAAATTAACTGATGCAAAAAAAAATTTTTCATTGAAAAATAATTTAAATAACTTGAAATAATTGAATTTAGCTCAAATATAAATTAATTGACCAAAATATAATTCAATTTCCTCCAAAAAAAGGAATTTGACTCGAATATAACTTAATTGACTGGAATAGAAATTAATTTACTCGAATAAATTTATCCCACTCAAGTATGAATTAATTGGATGCAAATAAATTTATGTCACTGAAAAATAATTAAAATGACTTGAAATAAATTTATTTGTGACAGATATAAATAAATTGACTGAAATATAAACTACTTTGACTACAGAAAAATTTATTTGACTCGAATATAATTCAATTGACTCGAGTATAAATTAATTGATGCAAATAAATTTGATTGAAAAATAATTTAAATGACTTGAAACAAATTAATTTGACTCAAATGTAAAGTGATTGACTTAAATACAATTTAATTGACTCCAAAAAAATTTATTTGACTCGAATAGAAATTAATTTACTCAAATAAATTTATCCCACTCAAATATGAATTAATTGATGCAAATAAATATATGTCACTGAAAAATAATTAAAATGACTTGAAATAAATTTATTTGGGTCAGATGTGAATTAATTTACTCAAATATAATTCAATCAAATAATTTGACTCAAATATAATTAATTTGACTACAAAAAAATTTATTTCAGTTGAATATACATTAATTCACTCGAATTTAATTTAATTGACTCGAATATAATTCAATTGACTCGAGTATAAATTAAGTCATGCAAATAATTTTGATTAAAAAATAATTTAATTGACTTGAAATAAATAAATTTGGCTCAAATATAAATAAATTGACTTAAATACAATTTAATTGACTCCAAAAAAATTGTATTTGACTCGAATATAGTTTAATTGACTCGAGAATATATTAATTAACCCAAAAAAATTAATTAAATGAAAAAAATTTTTTTGTCCTAAATATACAGTTCAATTGATTCAAAAATAAATTATTTCCCCCAAATAAATTTACTTGGCAAAAATATAAATCAATTGACTCAAATAAATGTTGAGTCAACAAAAAATTTACTCGACTCGAATATAACTCAATTGACTCGAATTTCATTTAATTGATTTAAATATTAATTAATTTACCCAAATTTGAAAAAAATAATAATAAATCTAAATAACATAAATAAATATTTTAAATAAAAATTTAAATTAAATAAAAACTTTTGTCATCTCTATTTTAGAATGGAATTCTAATTTAATCGGAGAAGTTGTAGAAAATAAATTTTCGAATAGACGCAAGTTCGATTTTCAATTTATAGGTGGACATAATTTTCATTTTAGAATTCTAATAATAATAATCATATATTCCACTGATATTTGGATTCATATCAAAATCTGATTTTTTTCTTTTTTGTTCTTGCGCCTATATTTTTGATCTACCTTTAATATTCTTAATAGCCTACACACATAATACCGAGAGTAGTTCTGAATTTATGATTCTAAAGGGCCGGTTGACGACCTCTGGATAAATTTATCCATTATGGCTGTTGTGACTGGACTAATGACGAGATGACGTCAAAATTTTACCCCTATTTGCAGAATTCCGCGAATGTGAAACTCATTTTCCTCTAATATTATTTTATGATTCATAAGTACCACTACTATTAGTACTACTACTACACTACTAGTACTACTATTATTATTATTAATAATAATATTATTACCACTTTTATTACTATTATTTTTTTTTACTATTTACTATTATTAGGTTCAATTGACTGCAATTATTATTATTATTTATTATTATTATTTTTTATTATTATTATTTTTATTGTTATTGTTATTTTCAATTTTCAAAATGTTCTTTTCAATTTATTATAAGACAAATTACAACATTTTTTATTTTCAAATTTAATTTTGTGCATAAATTCGTAATCGAAACTTGAAAGATTTACTTATTAAGTAAATATTTAGTTATTATTTTTTCTATTTATTTTTATTATTATTATTTTCAATTTTTAAAATGTTCTTTTTAATTTATTATAAGGCAAATTACAAAATTTTTTATCTACAAATTCAATTTTGTGGATAAATTCATAATTGAAATTTAAAAAATTCACTTTTTAAGTAAATATATAATTATTATTGTTTCTATTTTAAAAAATTCTAAAATATCTCTTTGGAAGAATTCAAATATTTTCAAAAGTATTAAAATTCTTCGCAGAAATTACATTATTTTCATAAATAGTAAAATTTTTCGCAGAAATTACATTATTTTCAATACAATTTTAATAAAATTTCACGAAGGAATTTAATTATTTTCTGAAATTCGCATAAATCCATTGAAACAATTCAGTTATTTAGTAAAATATTTCCCAAAATTTAATTTTTTTGAAAATAATTCTAAAAGTTATTTAATATCGAAAAATCAATTATTTCTAAGTTTGTCTGTAAAATTAATTTTCAAAATTCAATTATTTTCCAAATTTTCAAGAAAATTCTCGTGAAATATTAAATTCTTTTCTTTAAAAATTAAAAAAATGACACAATTTGTTTATAAAAATTTTATTATGTCGATTTTTAAATAAAATTTCATCACTGAAGGATTGAGTAAAATTTTTTTCAATTCTTTAATGAAATTTTTCGAAAAAACTCATTTATTTTTCAAACATTTAATTAAATGGAAACAATTCAATTATTTTTTCAAAATAGTAAAATTCTTCGCATGAATTAAATTATTTCTGTATAAATAATAAAATTTTTCACAAGAATTCAATATTATTTTTTAAACAATTTTAATAAACTTCAAAAAATAAAGTATTTAATTATAATGTTTAACAGAAGCGATTATTTTAAAAAGCTTTAAAGAAATTTTGTATAAAATACAAGTACTTTCAATGTTTTCAATTTAAATTTAAAAAAAAATAGAAATAGATTATTTCAAAAAAAAAAATTGAACATATTCTTCAAAAGATAATAAAGATTTTAAAAATTGTTAATAAAATTCTTTGCAAGAATTAAATTATTGTGATGAATAATATAATTCTTGGCAAAAATTGGATTATTTTCATTAATAATAAAATTCTTTGCAAGAATTCAATTATTTTTAATTTAATTGAAATAATATTTAATTGATTTAAACAAAAGGAAACATGAATCAAATAATTACCCCTTATTAATTATTTTTCATGAAAATATCAATTTGACTAGTTCAAGTTTGCTAATTAATTTTCTAATTCAATATAATTAATTTGACTCGAATATAAATTTATTTACTCATATAAATTTGACTCGAATATAAATTAACTGATGCAAATAAATTTTTTTCACTGGAAAATAATTTACATAACTTGAAATAATTGAATTTAGCTTAAATAGAAATTAATTGACTTAAATATAATTCAATTTCCAAAAAAAATGTATTTGACTCGAATCTGACTTAATTTACTCAATTATTATTATTATCAAATAAATACCCTTTATTAATTATTTTACGTGAAAATATCAATTTGACAATATTTTAGAAAATAATATTCAATGAAAAACAGAAAAAAAGCAATATAACAAATTTTTTTCATCCACTGGTTTTTTTTTCTTTTTCTAGAACCTTCCTAGAAACATTGAAAATAATTGAAATTTTTGCAAATATCGGTATTGAAACGAACATAAACAGATCTGTCCAAACATTTACATTTCAAACTCTAAAATTCTTGAACTAAATTTTACCCTCGTCTATTTGATTCTTTCTTACTTATTTTTAACTATTTTTCAATTTACAAAATTACTGTTTTAAGAAAAATTCTTCATAAATATTAACATAAAGAAAAATTAAATTAATTAAATATTTTCGAACTTCAACTGTCAAATTTCAATTTCAGGGAAAAAATACAAAAATTTGAATTTTTTTCAATTTTCTTTTTTTTGTTATTCCTTCACTTCTCTTTTCTTTTCGTTTCGTTTCGTTTATTAAAAAAATTAAAATGCGAAGGTAAAAATTTGATTTTTTCCTTGGATTCCCCTTTTTTGCACTTATGAAAAGGAAAGTGACTTTATTTAATTTTATTTCATCCCGAAGTGAGAGAGGAAAGTGGTTTCTTAATGACTTTGTGAATTCTTCTATTTTCTATAAGGGGTAAAGTAGAGTGACCTGCAATTCAACGAATCATGAACTCAGAACAGGGCCATTTGCAATTTTCTTCAACGCCATAACGTTGAGACGCGCCAACTTAAACAAACCGTTGGCCAGAAGATCCAGACGCGTGTTCGGTTTCTGCGTGAAAGAATAAACAATCAGTCTCTCTCTCTCCCTCTCTGCAAGAAAGCCAATAAGCACAATTATTATCATATAATTTCATATTTTACAATTCCCTTTTTTCGGTAATTTTTTATTTTCCAAATATTTTAATAATAATTAATAACAATAAGAATAAATAAAAAAAAATAATAATAGTAAATAATAAATAATTAATAATAATAAAATAATAATTAATTAATAATATTGTTAATTATAATAATATTTAATAATAATTATTTTAATAATTATTATTTTAATAATAATATTAAAATAATAATTCAAAATTTTTAGTGTTTTCGCGTTTTCTTTTTTCCGTCTCGTAAATTTATTTCGCAACTAGTTTTCTTTTCGTTTAATTATTCGAAAAAATAGTAAATTAATAATTTGATATTCGAATCATTTTTTCCTAAATAAGGGAGAACTGAATAATTCATTAAATATAAATAAATAATTAAAAGTAAATTTTAGAAGGCATTGATCTCGATAGAATTTACAGTTGAAAATAATTAATAATTATTAATTATTAAACAATAATAAATGGAAATTACTAATAATATAATTAATATAATAATAATAATAATAATAATAATAATAATAATAATAATAATAATAATAATAATAATAATAATAATAATAATAATAATAATAATATTAATAAATAATAACTTTGAATAAAAATAATTTGCAATTTAAATCATTCAAAAAAGATAAACTAATAATTAACTAAATATTAATAATGGTTTAGTAATAATTAACAAATAATGATAATAATAAAAATAACAATAAAAATAACGATAATTAAAGTTAGTATTATAATACTAACTTTAATAATTTGTTTATTAATAATTTAAAATTCAAAGCATTTTCCCCTTTGAGAGAAAAATTAATAATAATTAACTGCAATAAATTAATTAACTTTTGTTAATCAATTTATTGAAGTTAATTATTATTTATTTTTTTATTCGAATAATAATTTGAAGTTCGAATAATTTTTTCTATTAAAAATTAATAATAATTAACTTCAATAAATTAATTAACTTTTGTTAATTAATTTACTGAAGTTAATTATTATTAATTTTTTTATTCGAATAATAATAATAATTTGAAGTTCGAATAATTTTATCGATTAAATAAACGAAAAGTTTTCTTTTCGTCTATTTCATCGAAAAGTTGCGAAATAAATATGAGAGACGCAAAAAAAGTAATGAGCAAAAAAAATACGAAAAATTGTTTTTAAAAAAAACTTTTGAATTTTTTCCAATAGACTTATTTCTTTTTTTTTCTTATTTCTTATTTTTTATGTTTTATTTTTTTTACAAATAGAACGAAGGGAAGTGATGCACGAAGAGACTATTTTTAAGTGCTATAAAAAAGTTTCTATAAGACACAGCTTAAATAAGAGTCACCTTTCCTCGTAACAGCTGTAAAGTCCATTTTTCACGGACACACTTTATACACTAATAATAACCAACGTTAAATCGTTTATTGAATATAACAACATCTGCGTGCTGGAGAGAAATCTTTGATCAATCACGTACCTCTCTCGTCAAGGAAATTGAATACTATTATAAGTATCACAAAATTAGTTTCAATTTTAGAAAAATTCTCGAAAAAACAGTCTAGACAAATATTTCCATTTTGCTGATATTTTAAATTGGACGGAATTTACAATTTTTTTAAATAGTTCTTAAAAAATTCGAATCGTTTTAATGAACGAAGTAATTTTTTTTTAAAGAAATAATTAATTAGAAAATTATAATTAGAAAATTTATTAAATTTTTTAATTTATCAATATAATTCAAAAAATTTGAAACCCTTCAAAGAAAGAAGAAGTTTTTCTATGAATATTTAATTATTAAATAATAATTAGAAAATTATAATTAGCAAAATTATAATTAGCAAAATTACAATTAGCAAAATTACAATTAGCAAAATTATAATTTGCAAAATTACAATTAGCAAAATTATAATTAGCAAAATTATAATTAGCAAAATTATAATTAGCAAAATTATAATTAGCAAAATTATAATTAGCAAAATTATAATTAGCAAAATTAGAATTACAAAAACTTCAATTACAAAAAATACAATTACAAAAATTATAATTAACAAAACTATAATAGCAAAGATTATAAATAACATAATTATAACAAAAAATTATAATCATCAAAATTATAATTACAAAAAATTATAATTAAAAAAATTGTAATTCAAAAATTACAAAAATTATAATTAAAAAATTGTAATTTAAAAATTACAAAAATTGTAATTAAAAAATTATGACTACAAAAATTGGAATAACAAAAATTAAACTTCGGAAATTATAATTAGAAAATAAAATATTGAATAATAAAAAAACAAACGTAAATTAAACATTCAGAACTTGATAAAATATTTTTTACCACTTTACACAATATTATTTCAATAAGATTTATAAATTTTAATGCAAATTAATAAATTTCCTTCATTAAAGCGTTCAAAATTTTTTAGGCAATTTTTTCAGAGAAAATTAAGAAATATTTTTCCTGCGAATTTTAATTAGTAAAACTGTTTACCAATAATTTTAATTAGTAGGTAAGTGATTTTTTGCCTTTGAATTAGTAAATTTGACTAATAAATTAATAGAAATTACTATTTTTTGGTAAAAACAATTAATTCAAAAGCAAAAATTAGTAGAAATTACTATTAGTCAAATTTAGTAATTCAAAGACAAAAGTTACTGGAAGTGACAATTTATTAGTAAAATTTACCAATTTAAAAGCGAAATTTAGTGAAAATTATTATTTATTAGCAATTTTTACTATTTTCAAGCAAAAAGTCAGTCGGTAATTAAAATTACTAAATATTTTTACTAATTAAAGTTCAGAGAGTTTACATTAAAAAAAATAAATATTTGATTATGATAAGAAATAACAAAAATAAAATTAGAAAACAGTCGAATTAGAAAACTATTATTTTTTATTATTATTAATATTGATTTGAATTTATTATTAATTAGTTATTTTTTTATTATTATTATTGTTATTATTGTTATTATTGTTATTATTATTATTAGTTATTATTAATTTATTTCAATTTCGTCACAAAGCGTAAGAAAATAAAGAAAATCGCTTAACTTTTTTTTGTCGAAATATGTTTAGTTTTCTTTTTGCGCATTTTGCACCGTAAAAAATAAAAATTCCGCCCCTAAGTACTTTGAAATATGCTTTAAACGAAAAAAAGTCGAAAAAAATGAGAAGCAAAAAAAAAAAAAAAGAATGTGAAATAGAATACATTTTCCTTTTGTTACCCTCCTAAATACATGTAATGTGGATTTACAAACGAAAAGCTTTGGCAAACGTAAACTCCCATTTGTGCGTGAATCACAAAGGTTTCGTGTTGGCGCTAATTGTTTGGACAGACGTTTGCCACCAAGAGAATTGCCCGACTAAAATACAGCTCATGATGAAAGCCGATTTCAAACTCGCGGGTATACAAATGCTTTTACCTACGCGCTCTTTTTTTCCCTTTCAATTTCTCAATATTTACAATCTGCGAGTTCAAATAAATATTCACTGAAAAAAAAAATTTATTATTTTATTTGCAAATTAAATTATTCACTAATTGACTATTGTCAATATTAAATATTTAGTTGAATCAAACAAATTTCTTTATTTAAAACAAATAATTATTTAGAGTTGAATTAAATAATTTCTATATTTAAAAGGAGTGAATATTTACTTGAATCAAGCAATTTCTAGTTAAAATAAATAAATATTTAAAATTCAAGCATATAATTGTTTTTGAGTCAATAAAATGGAATTTTCTTCGAATACTGAAATTATTTATTCAAATACAATTTAATTGAGCCGAATAAAATTTTTATTTAAACTGAATTTATTCGAATTAAAATGAGATTATTTGAATTTATTAGAATTAAATTAAATTTATTCGAATCAAATTTGTTTTGTATTAATTAAGTCAAATTTATTCTAATTAAATTGAATTTCTTTAAATTAAATTGAATTTCTTCAAATTAAATTGAATTGCTTCAAATTAAATTGAATTTCTTCAAACCGAATAAAATTTATTCGAATCAAATTAAATTTATTTGCATTAAATTGAATTATTCTAAATTAAATTGACTTTTTTTAAATTAAATCAAATTAATACGAATCAAATTAAATTTATTCAAATTACAATCGTTTTGTTTTTATTAAGTCAAATTTATTCGAATTAAATTGAATTTCTTCAAATTAAATTGAATTTCTCCAAACCGAATAAAATTTTTTCGAATCAAATTAAAATTACTTGCATTGAATTGAATTATTTTGAATTAAATTAAATTTTCATAATTAAAACAAATTAATACGAATCAAATTAAATTTATTCGAATTAAATTGAATATTTTCAAATTATATTAAATTTATTCGAATTAAATTGAATTTCTTCAAATTAAATTGAATTTCTTCAAATTAAAATGAATTGCTTCAAATTAAATTGGATTTCTGTAAACCGAATAAAATTTATTCGAATTACTTGCCATTTATTGGCATTAAATTGAATTATTTCGAATTAAATGGAATTTATTTAAATTTAATGAAATTACTGCGAATTAAATTAAATTTATTCGAATCAAATTGAATTGAATTTATCGAAACTGAATAAAATTAGTTATTTAAATTAAACTACATTTATTCGAATTCCATGGAATTTTATGGAATTACTCGAATTGCATTCAATTTATTAGAATGAAATTAAATTTATTCGAATCGAATTAAATTAATTCTAATTAAATTGAATTTATTTAAACTAAATCAAATTATTTATTTGAATTGAACTAAATTTTTTTTCAAATTTTACGGAATTTGCTAGAGTGAAATTGAATTTATTTATATGAAATTGAATTTTTCGAATAAAATTGAATTTATTTAAACCGAATGAAATTTATTTGAATCAAACAAAAAATTATTTTATTCAAATAAAATATTCAATAATTCATAATAGTCAAGTTATTTATTGAATAAAAAATTTTTTTTCAGTAATTTTCCTCTTACGGAATTTTTCTAAAAATTTCGGCATTTTTTGTAAAAATTTTAAAGCTTTAAAAAATTTGGTAATAATAAAACATTGCATAAAAAAACCAAACTTGTAAAATTCTTTGTGTCCCTTTTATCGAGAGTCGACTGTTTGAGTTCAACTTTAACGTTTTTTCAGTATTTTTTTTTTGACACGAGACAAGCACAAAAAAAATTCTGAAAAAGATCAAAAAATTCTCTAACGAAATATTTATAAAAATTCTGTTATTATTCGTAAATATAAAAAAATAATATGTAAATATAATCATATAAAAAATAAAACAAAAAACGAACGTAAAGTCAAAATGTATAAGCATTCGATAAAAGTTCCATGCAGAAAGTTACAAACCCAGCAAAGATTTAATAAAATGTATTTAAATATAAATCTAAATAATATAAATAACATAAATATTAAAAGCTAAAATATAAAGTACGATATTACCGAAAGTTACATAACTTTGTTCTTAATATAGCCAACATTTGCTGGATCTTAGCCATTTTCATATAGACCCAAGAAGTAAACGTATGGACAACCGTCGGCATGGTGTCGCGGAAACGTTCAGCATCGTCGAAATAATCGTTAAATTTAAGCTGAAATCTCCGCTCATAACTTAATTATGAACCACATATATAGAGTATATCCACACACACACACACACAAACACACAGCTTCTGTATCCACATCATTAAAATTCAATTTTCATTTTTTCCCCTCTTGTCAAATATTTCGCTTGCAAATTCTCTCCTATTAAAAAGAGAAAAAAATATATTAATAATAATATCTGCACTATTATTTTTTTCTCAAACATCGAAAATACTAATTTTTCTACATAACATAGAATTTATATTTGTGGAAATATTTATGAACCTTGGAAATTTGTAAATAGGTATTTTGTACACGTGCAAATCTCTCTATGAAGTGTGTGCCAAATTTTCGGAAACCAAACTGCACGTCCAATTATTAAATTTTTTTTTTTATTCTGTTTACTTGTTTATCATAATTTTGTATTGATTATATGAGAATATATTACTTTTCTTACAAAAATTGTCGATTTGGAATATTTCAAAAGAATATTCCATTTTAGAAATATTTACTAAATATTTATTAGAAATATTAAAATAGACGTTTGAAATATTGTCACTGACAATAGAAATATTGCACTGGAATTTTTGAATTTCGAATACATTTTTTTGGAGTAATGTAGGAATATTCCTTTGGAATGTTTTAATTCAAATATATTAGGAATATTCCATTGGAATACTGTAATTGAAATACAGTAGAAATATTCCCTTATTCCACTGGAATATTGTAATAAAAAATTGAAATACGGTAGGAATATTCCATTGGAATTATTTATTTGGAATATATATTTTTTTGAGTAATGTAGGAATTTTCCGTTCGACTATTTTAATTGGAATTCATTAGAAATATTATATCTTGTAAAATATATTATTATTATTATTATATTATTTATTATATATTATTTAATATATTATTATTATTATTAAAATATATTATTATTATTATTAATATATTATTTATTAATATATTATTATTATTATTAATATTGTTATTATTATTATTATTATTATTATTATTATTATATATTATTATATATTATTATATATTATTATATATTATTATATATTATATTATTATATATTATTATATTATAATATTGTAATTAAAAATTAAAATACGGTAGGAATATTCCATTGGAATTATTAAATTGTATTTTTTTTAGTAATGTAGGAATTTTTCGTTTGGAATATTTTAATTGGAATACATTAGAAGTATTGCAATTGGAATATTGTAGAAATATTTTAATTGAAATATTCGAGGAATATTCCAGTGATAAATTCCTACTAGTAAAATTGATAATAACTAATATTTGTACTAAAATATAAAAGAAATATTTTCCGAGAATATTATAGGAATATTCGATGGGAATATTATTTTTCTTAATTTTACATTTTCAGTTAGACAAAAATTGATGACTTATTAAAATATAATAGAAATGTTTCGATGGAATATTCCTGGAATATTAATGGAATATTCATATACATAGATACAAAAAAATTAAAAAATGGTATTTTTTTAATCGTAAATAATAATAATAAATAATAATAATAATAATAATAATAATAATAATAATAATAATAATAATAATAATAAATAATAATAATAATAATAATAATAATAACAATAATAAATAATAATAATAATAGTAATAATAATAAAATAACTAATTAATAATAAATTCAAATCATTATTAATAATAATCTAAATATTAAGCTTTTAAAAAAATATACACAAAAAATAAAAATTGAAATAAAAATAAAATTGTGCAATATTTTTTCAGCATTTTTTTTTTTGTTTTCTTTCGTTTTTTTGCAGAGAAAAAGTGAGGAGTCACGTAAGAGTAGCGTGAAAGTGGGGTAAGTACTAAAATTCACCGAAACACTGAATGGGATGAAAATGTTGTCACGAGTGTTGGTCGAGGGTGTGTCTTTTTCCGCTTTGCTGCCGCTGCAATGGAGTTCGCCAGCAAAGGGGAACAGGCCGATCCTCCCACACCAAGTGAATGACTCTAAATGTTGTCAGTCATTAAAAATTCCCAGGAACAATTCTCGCCTATCCATGTCTGCAAACAATTTATCATATCATTGCTATCGGAAATACAGAAATTTGGTAAGACAAATTCAATTACATATTATTACTGCTTTCTACTCTTTTATTTAATTACAGTTGGTTATTTACATATTTATTTATTCATTTGATTATTTATTTATTTATTATTTAGTTTCTTAGTTATTTAATTATTAAATTGTTCATACTTAATTATTTTTTTGTTATCAACTTTTTTTTTATTTTTGTTAAATTATTTCTTATTTATTATTTAAATAGTTATCTAAATTCATTTAGTCATTTATTATTTAAATAGTTATTTAAATTCATTTAGTCATTTATTATTTAAATAGTTATCTAAATTCATTTCGTCATTTAATCATTTAAATAGTTATCTAAATTCATTTCGTCATTTAATCATTTAAGTGACTAAATTAATATTTAATAATTTAATTTAACAATTATTTATTTATTTATTAAATATTTATTAAGGAATTTATTTAAATTAGTTAGTTGCTTATTTACTATTGTACTATATTTCTTTAGTTAATTTATTATTTATTTACGTACTGCAGGAAAAAAAATCTTCACTTGGAACAATTATAAAATTTACTATATTAGCGAAATTTTTAATTATTGAAAAATAATTTCGTTATTTTAAAGAATACTTTCGCTATTTAAGGGAAAGTAATCGCTGTTCCAGTTGAAAGTTTTTTTTCGTGTGTGTTATTCATTTCATTAGTTATTGACTTATTTATTTTGTTATAGGGCGAATTTAATTAATATTTATTATTTAATTATTTAACTTCATGTTTATATTCAATTGTTTATGTAATTATTTATTTTCTTATTTATTTTCTTATTTATTTTATTTATTTTCTTATTTGTTTTCTTATTTATTTTATTTGTTTTATTTATTTTCTTATTTGTTGTCTTATTTATTTTCTTATTTGTTTTCTTATTTATTTTCTTATTTATTTTCTTATTTGTTTTCTTTTTTTTGCTTATTTGTTTTCTTATTTATTTTCTTATTTGTTTTCTTATTTGTTTTCTTATTTGTTTTCTTATTTATTTTGTTATTTACTTTCTTATTGATTTTATTTTCCATTTAGCTTTTTTATTTCTAAATTTACGTTATATTATTATTATTATTATTATTTTATATTTATACAGATATTAATTTCCCAGACAGCAATGTGTTTAGTTCCGCATTTATTTTCTCCTAATGAATAAGAAATAATTTTTCATCAACTAATTGCGATAATAAAGTGAATTTTATGATATTTATGTGCGAGGGAAATTTTGTGCTCTCTCACACATACTTATCTTTTTCTTCTCCCTCCCCCCGTTGGATGAAAGGAAATTCTCGGTTGTCATCCAAGCGTTTCTATTCCTTCGGATTGACTAAAACATTTCTCGCGAGGATTAACAGCCCATTCCGAGCGACTTTGAGGTATATTTTCGTTTCGCAGTAGTGTAGTCGTCGTCGTCATCGTCGTCGTCTCTTCACCACCCTCGCCTATAATATAATATTTGCCTCTGAAACACATCTTTTAACAACGCACCAACCGACGAGACTAATGTCAAGAAAATGCAAATCCCTATTTACATTATTTCTGAAAAAAAATGAATAAAATAAAAATTACACTCCTATTTTTATATACTTTATTTTAAACCAATAATTCTTTTTCGAACATTTTTATTAGCAGCTGAATAATAATTAACGGTGTTCAAATTTTTTTTGCAGAATTTTGATATTTGATAAACATTTAGTAATAATAAATTTTATTTAATTTCGTGTTAATTTGACATAAAATTTTTTGGAATAAGTTTTATTAAATTTGATCTCAATTTGATGTGAAATTTTTTGGAATAATTGCATTTAATCAAAAACTGTTATTAAATATTTTTTAAAAATAAATACATTCTGTTGAGAAGTTTTACTAAAATAGTATTAAAAATAATAGAATTTCTGCGAAGAATTTTGCTGTTTAAAAAAATAATTCTCTTTATCCGAAGAATTTTATCGGAATTTTTGAAAATTGAATTTGAATTTTTGAAATAATTGAATTTAATTAATGTTTTTAAAAATAATTGTATTCTTTCGAAAAATTTTACCAAAATTAAATTGAAAATAATTGCATTTCTTTGAAGAAATTTTTTATCAATGAAAATAATGGAATTCTTGCGAAGAATTTTATATAAAAAATTTCACAATCCTGATTGAATTTTTCAGAAGAATTTTTTTTGATTTTTTTTTTAAATAATCTATTTTCTTTATTTTTAATTGAAAATTTTAAAACTAATTGAATTCTATAAAGAATTTCTTTTAAATTTTTAAAAATAATACTCGCTTCTGTTAAAAATTGTATTACTTTATTTGTTGAAGTTTATTAAAATTGTTTTCAGTATAATTGAATTCTTGTGAAAAATTTTATTATTTATACGGAAATAATTAAATTTTTGTAAAAGAATTTTACCTTTTTTTTAAATTTAATTATTTGCCAGAATTTATTAGTTTATTTAAGTTTGGAAAATAAATACATTTTTTTGTGGAAAAATTTTATTAAAAAATGAAAAAATGTTTACTAAATCCTTGAGTAAAATACTATTAAGAAATTAACGTAATAAAATTTTTAGATACAAATTATGTCATTTTTTTAAAGAACTTATATAAAAAAATGAAAAAAAAAATTTTTTTAATAACTTTAATTGAAAATTTTTAAAGTAATTGAATTTTGTAATGACGTTCTCTTAAGTTTTTAAAATAATCGCTTCTGTTAAACATTATAATTAAATACTTTATTTTTTGAAGTTTATTAAAATTGTTTTA
Organism: Leptopilina drosophilae; assembly: GCA_032873175.1. Lineage (NCBI taxonomy): Eukaryota > Metazoa > Arthropoda > Insecta > Hymenoptera > Figitidae > Leptopilina > Leptopilina drosophilae. The sequence goes on from CM065480.1 coordinate 53,138,518, forward strand.
AAAATAATATTGAATTCTTGTGAAAAATTTTATTATTTATACAGAAATAATTTAATTCATGCAAAGAATTTTATTATTTTTAAAAAATATTTGAATCGTTTCCAAGAATTTATTAGAAGTTTGGAAAATTAATGAATTCCTATTAGAAGAATTTTATTATTTATATGTGAAAATAATTTAATTATTGACAAAAATCGTATAAAATGTTTTTAAAAAAATTAAATTTCTGTGAAAATTTTTTTTATTTTGGAAAATAACTGAATTCTTCATAAGAATTTTATAAAAATTGTTTTAAATAACAATTTTTTTTGAGTATGACAATATTATGAAAATTTTAGTTCAAATAATTGAATTCTTGTAAAAATTTTTTTATTCGTTAAAATAATTAAATTTTTGCGAAAAATTTTACTATTTTGAAAAATAATTGAATTGTTTCCAAAAAATTTATTAGATGCTTGAAAAATAAATGAGTTTTTTCGCAAAATTTCATTTAAAATTATAAAAAATTTTACTCAATCCTTCAGTGATTAAATTTTAGTTAAAAATTAACATAATAAAATTTTTATAAACAAATTGTGTCATTTTCAAAATTTTAATGAAAAAAATTTAATATTTCACGACAATTTTCTTAAAAATTGGGGAAATAATTGAATTTTGAAAATTAATTTTCCAGACAATCTTAGAAATAATTTATTTTTTCGAGATTAAATCACTTTTTGAATTATTTTCAAGAGAATTGAATGTTTGCAAAAACTTTACTGAATAATTGAAATATTTCGATGAATTTATGCAAATTTCATAAAATAATTGAATACTTTCGTGAAATTTTATTAAAATTCTATTGAAAATAATGTAATTTCTGGGAAGAATTTTACAATTTATGAAAATAATGTATTTTCTGCGGAGAATTTTAATATTTATGAAAATCATCGAATTCTTCAGAAGAGATATTTTAGAATTTTTGAAAATGGAAACAATAATAATTATATATTTACATAATGAGTGAATTTTTCAAATTTTAGTTATGAATTTATCCAGAAAATTAAATTTGTAAATAAAAAATTTTGTAATTTGCCTTATAATAAAATAAATAAATTAAAAAGAACATTTTAAAAATTGAAAAAAATAATAATAAGAAGAATGACAATAATAATAATAATAAAATAGTAATAATAAGAATAATAATAATAATAATAATAATTATAATAATAAAAATAATAATAATAATAACAATAATAATAATAATAATAATGATAATAATAATAAAAATAATAATAATAATAATAAATAATAATACTAAAATATCTTTTGCTAAATACTAATCTTCAAAAAAACTTATGTGGAATTTAATAAAGTTACTTTCGAATTGAATTAATATTTTTAACATTTGCTATAATTGTACTAAATTTCACATAAGTTTTTTTTAAATTCTAGTATTTTTTATACAAAAATTTCCCTCTGTGGCCCTTTTTTCTCAATTTGTAAAATACTTTTACAAAATTTATTTTAAATTTTTTCTGCATGTACCAATATTAATTAATTAATTAATTCCTACAACGTTATTTAATTAATTAAGAAAAAATTGTTGAAACGAAAAAATAAATTTTATATCACAATATAAAGACACTTGTGTATAGTATTATGTAGTACAAGTAGTAAGTCTTAAGTAGTAAAAGTCCCGAGTGGTCAGACGTGTTTCAAATAAATTCAAATTTCCAGTTGCATTCGCATAGTTATTGAATGAAGAAAATATGTATATACACACACGTTTTTGGAATTTTCGCTGAAAATAGAAATTGAAACTTGTAAACAATTTATATAATTCGAAGCAATCGGCTTTTGATTATGACATATGTATTTTGAAAAGGGAAACAGCCAAATACAATATTTGCATTGCCAATCATATGTCAAGAGCTTAAAGCAGGATTACATTTACGCTTCGTTTACAATTGTCATCACTTGTTCATGACAGTGTTAAAGAGGCCTTGCAACTAACCGTGAAAATATATAGGCTACAAGAAATAGAGCGTGATACATTATTTGCCCGTGAATAGAATTTTGCCGTTGCAAAAAATTTTCGAATTTTCTTCTATTTTACACAAAAAATTTCCGAATTTTCTTCTATTTTCCACAAAAAATTTACGAATTTTCTTCTATTTTCCACAAAAATTTTACGAATTTTCTTCTATTTTCCACAAAAAATTTACGAATTTTCTTCTATTTTCCACAAAAAAATTTTTTTTTTCATTTTTGTATATAAGTTCTTTGAAAAAATGACACAATTAATTTCTAAAAATTTTATTACGTTAATTTTTTAATAGTATTGTACTCAATGGTTTAGTAAACATTTTTTCATTTTTTAATAAAATTTTTCCACAAAAAAATTCATTTATTTTCTAAACTTAAACTAATAAATTCTGGCAAATAATTAAATTTAAAAAAAAGGTAAAATTCTTTTACAAGAATTAAATTATTTCTATATAAATAATAAAATTTTTCACAAGAATTCAATTATACTGAAAACAATATTAATAAACTTCAACAAATAAAGTAATACAATTTTTAACAGAAGCGAGTATTATTTTTAAAAATTTAAAAGAAATTCTTTATAGAATTCAATTAGTTTTGAAATTTTCAATTAAAAATAAAGAAAATAAATTATTTAAAAAAAAAATCCAAAAAAATTCTTCTGAAAAATTCAATCAGAATTGCCAAATTTTTTATATAAAATTCTTCGCAAGAATTCAATGCTTTTCATTGATAAAAAATTTCTTCAAGGAAATGCAATTATTTTTAACTTAATTTTGGTAAAATTTCTCGAAATAATACAATTATTTTTAAAAACATTAATTAAATTCAATTATTTCAAAAATTCAAATTCAAATTTCAATTTTCAAAAATTCCGATAAAATTGTTCGGATAAACTGAATTATTTTTTTAAACAGTAAAATTCGTCGCAAGAATTCAATTATTTTCATTGATAAAAAATTTCTTCAAAGAAATGCAATTATTTTTAATTTAATTTTGGTAAAATTTCTCGAAAGAATACAATTATTTTTAAAAACATTAATTAACTTCAATTATTTTCAAAAGTTCCGATAAAATTCTTCGGATAAAGAGAATTATTTTTTTAAACAGTAAAATTCGTCGCAGAAATTCAATTATTTTTAATAGTATTTTAGTAAAACCTCTCAACAGAATATATTTATTTATAAAAAATATTTAATACCAGTTTTCGATTAAATACAATTATTCCAAAAAATTTCACATCAAATTGACATCAAATTAAATAAAACTTATTCCAAAAAATTTTATATCAAATTGACACCAAATTAAATAAAATTTATTATTACAAAATGTTTATCAAATATCAAAATTCTGCAAAAAAAATTGAAAGCCGCTAATTATTATTCAGCTGCTAATAAAAATGTACGAAAAAGAATTATTGGTTTAAAATAAAGTATATAAAAATAGGAGTGAAATTTTTTTTATTTTTTTTTCAAAATTCAGAATCTATTTTAACTGTATTTTAAAAACTTGAGAGAAATTCTTCGTGAAATTCAATTGCTTTCGAAATTTTTAATTAAAATTATCGAAGAAAATAGGTTTAAAAAAAAAATTCAAAAAGTAATTGTATTAAATTTTCAAAGTGCGACTCGTCATGTTTTACGAATACAGTATTTGTAACTGTAAAATTAAAGTGTCTAGTAAATCAGTGGGAATTTTTGAGAACATTCACTTCAGCTCTAAGTGATTCGTATTTGCTTTGCGAGACACTTATATACCTTTTGAACGTTCAAGTTTTACTTTCGGCATTTTCTACCTACTGTTTCTATTTTTATAATAAAATATATTTAAAAGAAATAATACTTTTAAATAAATTTTATTATAAAGTCACTAATTCGTCACTAATTCGCAATCACTCTGTAAATTTGAATTTGTAAAAATTATTAATTGATATTATTATTATTATTATATTATTATTTTATACTATTATATTATTATTATATTATTATTATTTTATATTATTATATTGTTATATTATTATTATTATTGTTATATTATTATTATTATTATTATTATTATTATTATTATTATTATTATTATTATTATTATTATTATTATTATTATTATTATTATTATTATTATTATTATTATTATTATTTGTACTAGACAAAATAAACGCGCGTGAAATTTTCTTTTCCATTTTTACTTTCAAAATTTGCTTTTCCAAATTTAACGAAAATTCTCAATTTCTTTAAAAATATAACTTTTCCCACCGTCTTTCATTAAATTTAATTATTTGAACAACTCGTATAGTAAATGCCAAAATATATTTCTAACAGCAACTTGAATTAAAATTCAAAAATTTATTTCAATAAAAGTTGCCAAAATTTTCAATTGTTACAATTTTTTTAAACTATTTTCAGAAATAGAAGTATTTTCAAAAAAATTTACTTCAATTTTTTCAAGAAACAATTTAACGAAATTTCTGAATTAAATTTTTCAAAACTAATACTCTTTATGAAACAAAAGTTTAAAAAACTTATTCAAATTTATTTTTCCCCAGGAATTAACATTCAAAATAGTTTCAATAAAAAACCTCATGAAATATAATTCTTACCAAAGATTGCAACTGCAATTCATTCAAAATTCAATGATTTTCTTTTTAGAATTTTTCAATAAAATTATTGAGAAACTTTAATAATTTTTAAAGACAAAATAATGTTATTAATAATTTTTTTAAATAAAAATTTAAAGATTTTTAAACTCTTGCTTCCTTTAAATTTACAAGGTTTTTTAAAATACTATTAAGAAATATTTAAATACTTTGAAAAATTTTATTAATTCCTAAAATTCTTGTTATAACGGTGAAAATATTTAATTATTTCTCAAAATGTTAACTGAAATTTTTGTCAAATCAATTCCAATCAGAATTCAACTACGGGAATTGAATTATTTAAATAGAATAATTTTTGTAAGTTCATAATGTGATATAATTTCAAAAATATAATTATATTTATAGACAATTATTGAAAACAATTAAAAAAATTTTTAATTACAACATTGTTATAATACAACGCTAACTTCAGATGAGGACAGATTATTATTATTATTATTATTATTATTATTATTATTATTATTATTATTATTATTATTATTATTATTATTATTATTATTATTATTATTATTATCATTATTATTATTATTATTATTATATAATTATTATTAATTAATTTTAATTAGTGAATGACTTCTTGCTTTTGAATTAGTAAATTTTACTAATAGGTTAGTAATAAAAATTACTATTCAGTGGAAGAATTTAAATTTAGTAAATAATTAAAATTTAATTATTATTTATTATTATTATTTATTTTATTATTATTTTATTTTTTAATTTTATTTTTTTATTTAGTAGCAAAATTTACATTTAGTAAAAAATTTGCACTTAGTAAAAATTAATATTTGGTAGCAAAGTTTACATTTAGTAAAAAATTACTATTTGGTAGTAAAATTTACACTTAGTAAAAAATTACTATATGGTAGTAAGATTTGTATTTAGTAAAAAATTTACACTCAGTAAAAAATTACTGTTTGGTAGTAAAATTTACATTTAGTAAAAAAATTACTATATGGTAGTAAGATTTGTATTTAGTAAAAAATTTACACTCAGTAAAAAATTACTGTTTGGTAGTAAAATTTACATTTAGTAAAAAATTACTATATGGTAGTAAGATTTGTATTTAATAAAAAATTACTGTTTGGTAGTAAAATTTACATTGAGTAAAAAATTACTCTTTGGTAGTAAAATTCACTAATTCAAATACAAAAAGTCAGTCACTAATTAAAATTCGTAACAATTTTTACGAATTCAATTTTAAAGAACAGTACAATTTTTTACAAATTCAAAGCCAGAGGCTAAATGTACAAAAAATTCTTTCCCAATTTTTTTTTTTCTTGACTTTTAGAAAAAAAAAAGTGACCGAAAAGCATTTTGTTGATACAAATGACACATTTGATGGAGGCAACTTCTGTATCTATATAGTTTTAAAGCCACCCTGCGAGCCATTCATCAGAGGCTGAAGCCTTGGCTGTCAGCGACGATTTAAACTCGTCAGATGCATTCTGTCAGCCGTTAATCGCATCTTCTATGCGCCATCCTAAGAAAACTTTCTCTCTCTCTCACTCGATGGAAATTCTCTCTTATAGAGTGTTTCTATATTGGCCCTTAGGACCGATGCTTTGACGGTTATTTTTGGGGCAACTGTAATATATCCGTTGGCAATATCCACCGCGGTGGGAGGAACGCGCGCGGGAACGGAAATAAAGTGTCGAAAAGAAAAGAAAGAAACAAAAAGTAAGCAAAAGGAAAAAAAGAAAATCCACACCTAGTACACAAGCAGTCAACGTGAAATTATGATCAAAGCTGACATATCAAAGTGCGCAACGATTGTGCCCGTAATCTTTTTTTTTCCCCCACAAATTTATCATTTTTTTTCTTATTTACATTTTACACATCCGGAGAAGAGTTTTTTTTTTAATCAAATGTATTTAGTTGAATTAGTCGAAGGCGAATTTGTCACCAACCAATTTTAAACTATTTTTTTATTTACTATTTTTTATTTGCAAAAAATAATTTTTCTGTTTAAAAAAGACGAGAATTATTATTATTCATTTTTATTATAAGTATGATTTTTATTATCATTATTATTATTATCATTATTATTATTATTATTATTATTATTATTATCATTATTATTATTATTATTATTATTATTATTATTATTATTACAATTATTTATTTTTACTACTAGTATAATTTTTATTATCATTATTATTATTTTTTTATTTCTTATTCAACAGTGGAATTTTTTTCGAAATTTTTTCCCAATGTTTTCGAATAAAAATTGCGCGCATTTATAATAATAGAAACAAATTAGTGAATATTCATAAAAATGTGCTACGAAAATAAACTCTTTTGCATATCAGGTATCTCTACATACTGACAGTAATTGCGGGACATGGCAGGCTCTCAAATAAATCTACAGTCCCTTACAAGCCCCGACTTCAAACATACAATATGTACCTTAGGTCGTGAAATGTACTTTGTAGACAAAACGTCTTAGAAAAAACGAAAAAAACAAAAAAAAAAAAAAGAAAGAAACAAGACAAAAGGAAGTCAAAACATAGGCTTCATGTTGTTCTTTGGCGTCGATTCAAGATAATGATTTAACACTAAACGAGCATTATACAATATTTTCCTCCCCTTTTTCTTGCATCTGTATTTTTAAATCTGATTCCTCTTTAGCATTTCTTATAATAATCACTGATTTTTTATTCGAAAATAATATTCCACAGTAATGTAGATATAATATAGAAAAAAAATTAACAGAAACTAAGAACAAAATAATGATTCAATGAAAATTGTAAAATTTTCGAATATTTAATTTCTTGTATTAATGTTAAACTTAATTTATAGTTAATTATATTTTGGATTAATTTTTCTATTTTTTTTTAAATATTTAATGTTCTTTGTGACCTAGTTTACTAAATGTGTGTGTTTTTAACCGTCGATCGTAAAGACACGATATCAAAAGACTTGATTTACGAGATCCAAATTTATAGATAGAGCAAATCTGCGTGGATCTGGTTCTATTCGTGAGTCTCGTGTTTTATGTCGTTCAACTCTCGAATTTACGAGAAATACACGAAAACTATTATAAATATAAATCCGAAGGGAAAATATTTTCGAAACGCTAAAAAATGTTTTTTTTTTTAAACATTATAAAGAAATGAATTTATTCGATGCTGGGAAATTTGTAATTTAAACGAAAAATTATTCAAAAATCGAAAGAATTATATTAAAAACTCGGAAAATGTATTTAGAACTCAAAAATCTATATTTCAAACTAAAAATTGTATTTCGAACTCGAAAAATAATATTCAAAACGAAAAACGGTATTCAAAATTTGGAAAATTGTATTTAAAATTCAAAAACTGTATTTTCAACTAAAAATTATTTTTAAAAATAAAACTTGTAGTTCAAAGTCGAAGAATTATATTCAAAATTCGAAAAACTATATTTAAAACTAAAATTTAAATTCGAAACTCTAAAAATCATATATTTTCCACTTTTCTTTTAAAAATACCAAAAACGCAGCATTTTTATAATAAATTCTTGCAAATTTTGTATTTTTTTAAGTATTTAACGCTCAAAAAAAATTATGTTTGTATCAAAAACTTGAATTTATTTTAAAAAACTTATTTTTAGCGTATTTCAATGAAATTTTGTTCAACGCGAAATATTATTCAATATAAATAAAAATTTCCTCCATTTTAATCAATTTTTTGCCTTCAAAGAAGGAATTTCGTCAAATAAAAGAAATTTTTACCTGAAATCCAAACAAACTTTTGGTTAGCAAATTATTCATTTGCCTATTTTAATAAAAATTTAGTTGCTAAAAAAAAATTTTTTTCGACTGGAATCTTAACTCCTTAACATTGTATCCAAAATCCAATTTAATACGAATTTGTCTTCTTCCAATGGAGAAATTATCGAAACAATAGTAGAAATAAATTTCTATGTAAATTAACGAATAAATTCTTATATAAAACATTAATTCTGTTCACTAAAACAATTTTTTAACAAACAAAAAATTGCCAAGAAATAAATTTTGTAAACCCAAAAAATTTATTAACTAATAAAAATTGTCAAGAAATAAATTTTGCTAACTAATAAATTTTGTTAAAAATAAAATTTTGTTAACTAATAAACTTTGTCTAGAAATAAAGTTTGTAAATCAACAAAATTTGTTAACAAATTAATTTTCTTAACTAACAATTTTTGTTAACTAATAAATTTTGTTAAGAAATAAATTTTTCTAACTCATAAATTTTGTTAAAAATAAAATTTTGTTAAAAATAAAATTTTATTAACTAATAAACTTTGTCTAGAAATAAAGTTTGTAATCAACAAAATTTGTTAACAAATTAATTTTCTTAACTAACAATTTTTGTTAACTAATAAATTTTGTTAAGAAATAAATTTTTCTAACTCATAAATTTTGTTAAAAATAAAATTTTGTTAAAAATCAAATTTTGTTAAAAATAAAATTTTATTAACTAATAAACTTTGTCTAGAAATAAAGTTTGTAATCAACAAAATTTGTTAACAAATTAATTTTCTTAACTAACAATTTTTGTTAACTAATAAATTTTGTTAAGAAATAAATTTTTCTAACTCATAAATTTTGTTAAAAATAAAATTTTGTTAAAAATTAAATTTTTGTTAAAAATTAAATTTTGTTAAAAATCAAATTTTGTTAACTAATAAACTTTGTCTAGAAATAAAGTTTGTTAACCAACAAAATTTGTTAACAAATTAATTTTTTTAACTAACAAACTTTGTTAACTAATAAATTTTGTTAAGAAATAAATTTTTCTAACTCATAAATTTTGTTAAAAATCAAATTTTGTTAACTAATAAACTTTGTCTAGAAATAAAGTTTGTAAATCAACAAAATTTGTTAACAAATTAATTTTCTTAACTAACAATTTTTGTTAACTAATAAATTTTGTTAAAAAATAAATTTTGTTAAGAAATAAATTTTTCTAACTCATAAATTTGTTAAAAATCAAATTTTGTTAACTAATAAACTTTGTCTAGAAATAAAGTTTGTAAATCAACAAAATTTGTTAACAAATAAATGTTTTTAACAATCAATTTTTGTTAACTAATAAATTTTGTTAAGAAATAAATTTCGTTAATAAACAAAACAAGAAAAAACTCAATAATGAAAAGAAAAAAAAAACAAGAAGAAGAAAAATAAGCAACTCACTTAAGATCTCATGCGATTGTCCTCCGGATTCATTTTCGAAAATTCATAATTCTCGTGGGTGGAGTTATGAGATTGGACGACATAGCGTGACAGAAAATTTGGCTCGATACCCTGGCAACGTGGTACTAAACTAAGATTGCGTGACTTTCCTGGAAATCCAACGAGGATCACAAAACGGAAGTGATGGATTTCAAAAACGTGTTTAGCTCAAGGTTCATTTAAATGATATTTCTCCTTTCCGGTGTATTTTCATTTTTTATATTGTCACAGTTTTCCAAAATATTCTGTATATTAATAATCACTCTTCCCAATACCAGCATCTTAAATTCCCTTTTCTTCTCACAGGAAAATTCTGAAAAAATAAAAATTGTCAACGAAAAAAAATATATGGTACGTTTATAAATAGAATGACCACGATTGATTCCTTTTTACCAATTTAGAACGTAATTTTGAGCATTAAAACAGTCATATATAGGCAACAAATAAATAAATAAGTCAATAAATAATAAATAAGTCAGCTCTCGTGGAATTTGCAAATATTTTCCGCTTCTCCAGCTAAAATAAAGAGCTTTTTCAACTTGGAAGTGTATTGTAAGCAATTTATAAGTGCGTCAGAGTTTATATTATCGCACGCATCTTCTTGTGAATGCTGATTATTCTTTTCAAGATAAAACTCACGCGCGTGAGTTTATAAGAGGAGCTTAACTTCAACATTGCGGAAGGGAAGCGGAGTTTTAAATTAACCAGGGATAATCCTCCCTATTTTCAGGTCGACTTATAATGTATAAACAGCCTCATTGGTCCAGCTTTACTTTACAGATTTATGTTGCATTCGTGACATTTCACTTCTCATCTCCAGACTCATCGCAACCCTTCACTTGTGCGCCTTCACTGCGAAAAGAGGAATAATGAAAATGAAAACATGCACACGAAAATTCCACAAGCAAATACATGAAGTACAACCAAAAAAAAAATAATAATAATAAGGCAAACAATAGAAAATATAATAACGCTAAAAAAATATAATAAAAAAAGCTAAAAAAATATAATAACAAAAGCTAAAAAAATATAATAACAAAAGCTAAAAAAAATATTATAACAATAGCAATAAAGAATATAATAAGAAAAACATTAAAAAATAAAATAACAAAAGCAAGTTATTCAGTTTATGATCATTTAGCTTTGGCAATATAATAAATACCAATTGTTTTAATTTTTTTTCTCTCGAGAACAAAAAAAATATGAATTTTTTTTCAGAAAAATACAAATAATTGAGAATTATTTACATCAAACTTTGGTATTTTTGGCAAATTTCAAAATAAATAGTTTTTTTTTACTTTTTTCTGAAAATTTGAATAAAAACAATCAATTTTTTCTTGAGATATTTTTCTGTACAAGAAAAAACAAAAAAGTTATCAATTTTTTCCGTAATGAACAAAAAATTCAGATTTATTTATTCCAAATTTTTGTATTTTTGGCAAATTTAAAAATAAAGTTTTTTTTTACTTTTTTCTGAAAATTTGAATAAAAACAATCAATTTTTCCTTGAGACACTTTTCTGTACAAGAAAAAACAAAAAAGTTATCAATTTTTTCCGTAATGAAAAAAAATTCAGATTTATTTATTCCAAATTTTTGTATTTTTGGCAAATTTAAAAATAAAGTTTTTTTTTACTTTTTTCTGAAAATTTGAATAAAAACAATCAATTTTTCCTTGAGACACTTTTCTGTACAAGAAAAAACAAAAAAGTTATAAATTTTTTTCTTAAAGAATAAAAAATTCAGATTTATTTATTCCAAACTTTGGTATTTTTGGCAAATTTAAAATAAAAAGGTTTTTTTACGTTTTTTCTGAAAATTTGAAAAAAAACAATCAATTTTTTCTTGAGATACTTTTCTGTACAAGAAAAAACAAAAAAGTTATCAATTTTTTCCGTAATGAACAAAAAATTGAGATTTTTTTATTCCAAACTTTGGTATTTTTGTCAAATTTCAAAATTAAAAGTTTTTTTTTACTTTTTTTTATAAAAATTTAATTAAAACCAATCAATTTTTCCTTGAGATACTTTTCTGTACAAGAAAAAACAAAAAAGTTATAACTTTTTTCCGTAAACAACAAAAAATTCAGATTTATTTATTCCAAATTTTGGTATTTTTGGCAAATTTAAAAATAAAGTTTTTTTTACTTTTTTCTAAAAATTCAACTAATAACAATAAATTTTTCCTTGAAATACTTTTCTCAATAACAAAAAACAAAAAAGTTATGATATTTTTCCGTAAACAACAAAAAATTCAGATTTATTCCAAACTTTGGTATTTTTGTAAAATTGCAAAATCAAAAATTTTTCAGGAAAAACAGTACAATAACAAGTACGAAATACAATAAGAAGAAAATGGTAAATACAATAAAAAAAAGTACAATATTCTCCGAAGAAAGATTATCTTAGAAATAAATCACTAATTCAAGTTTGTATTATTTTTACCCTTTTTACCTTTTAAATTAAAAAAGCGAGTCGTTTCTGCTTAATTGTGTAGAGCAAGGATCAGTATTTTTAATTATTTTATTATTATTTTAAATGTACCAAGAATTCGTTTTTTATATCAAGAGTTAAATCCCATATTGTTTATTTGTCCTTTATCGAAAACAACAAACATAACCTCAAATTTTCGCACGTCCCTTTCTTCGGAAAGCGACACAAATAGAAAAACAATAACAGTAAAAATAACAATATTGCTTAAAAATAAAATATTAGAAATGAACAAAAAACAAAAAAAACCATACACTTTTGTGTTAATGATTCATAAAATATTGAATGTACCTGTCAACAAAATTAGTTCTGATATTGTATACGAAAGAATTTTGAAAGAAAATTATGAGTTATAAATGTCAACATAAATTTCACATTCCTTGACACTTTAACAGTAATTTGGATAGTAAACAGTTTGTCACGATTAATATTATACATTTACCTTTTCTTTTTTTTTAATTTCTTTTAAAGCTTTCAAATTACGTAAAATACTGAAAAAATTAATTTTTGAAAAAGAAAATAAACGCCTAAAAATAGCAACGGAATTACACGGTATGAAATTATGTTGCCTATTCTGAGGCGCTAGTTCAACTATCGAATATCGAAAAAGTAATCTATGATGATTTTTTATTAAGAAAGATTGAAACTATACAATTCTTGGCTAACGTTTACTATTTTTTTTACAACTTTTGCTAATATTTATCCAATTTATATTAGAAATCTTTCTTTTTTCTCATTAATTTTCTTTTTCTTACGTTTGTAAATATTCGGAGAAATTCAAAAACTCCCGCGCAAATGTTGAGGGCGCTGTTTCGCCATGAACTGCGCGACGCTTTGTCATTTCCGGTCTAAAAATTACATTAAAAAGAAAATGGCAGTTGCTTGCACAGTGTTCTGTTTATTTACGTGCTATTTATCTCGAAAGTGAAGAATTTTATTAATTTCCTCCTTGAAATAAACAGGGTTTCAACCCTCGCTTATAACAGATGCGAGTTTTTCATAAAAGGTGCACGTCTCAAGTGCTTAAATTATTTCAATTACCTGAATTTCGTGATAAATTCATTGTTCATAACAAGCTACGTCGTTTTGCGTTTCGAACATTAATAATAGTGTCGTCATCCTAACCTTAAGTTTCATCTCTATATACTAATATTTTCAGAATTCTCAAATTTTCCCTGCAACAAATTGCAAATTAATGTTTGTCAACATAAATTCTTCATGATGCTATGTCGTCTCAGGAAATGAATGTTAATTCAGGAAATGCCACAACCATGACAGACGAAGTACTGCCGGCGAGTTTAGAAAAACTCGAAATTGATCGAATCTCATTGTCCTGTACACAGTAAGTTCTTTTTTTTTATCTTTCTTTGTGATTCGAAAGAGAATGTGTTTTCGGGTCTTTTTGGACGTTGAATTGCAAATGTTGTGGTTCGGAAATTGGTGCAATTTTTCGAGAAAGTCGAGAATGTTCGCGGTCTTTGTTTTCGGGGGAAAAAAAAGGAAAACATTTATAACCTTCGGATCCCTTCACCTTTTGTTTCGAATGACCTTTGGTAAAAAAAAATGTCTTCGTTTGTGAGTCTTGCTCTTTTTGTTATTGTAAATAAGTTGATGACATTCTTGATATATGAGTCATTTTCGGATGTTTTAAATTTTGCTTTCTTTGTATTTACGGAAGAGTAAAAAAGTCTGAAAACTGATGTTTTGATGTGAATGTTTTTTTTGTCGCGTTGACAAATATTGATTTTATGTATGTTAATATGTCCTGCCTTGTGCATTAATATTTAAGTTTATTTACCGAATGGTATCCATGGAGGCTTTTTAAGGTCAAGGTGATCAAGGTTGACGGGGACATTTGGTTTTCTCGTTGAATTTGCAATTGTCTTTGAAATAAAATCTGAACGAAAGGACTTTTGGAGTAATTTACAATTTAGTAACGAAGTCGAAGTCCGTAAAGTTTATGAACGAAAATAATTAATGCATTCTAGTAATATTTTTAATTTCATATTTAATTGTAAGAATAATTTAATTTAATTGTAATAATAATTTAATTTAATTGTAATAAATAGTTATCAAAATATAAGCATCAATCTTTCTATTGGAAAAAGAATTCATTCTTTTTTCTAAATTTGGAACAATATTGCTGCGTCATTTTTAATTGATTTACTAAGTGAAACTATTTATCGTTGATGAACCTTATGAACTTGAATTTAGTGCAATTTCTATTTGAAAATATCAAAAATAGAATTTTCCGTTAATTTCGTTTTTGTTTTCTTGCAGCAATAACACGATGGATAATCAAAAATCAACGAATCCATTTCGTATAACAGTTAAGGGTTTGCAGACCGATACGAGTTATTTGTTTCGACGGAAATCAATGCCAAGCAGGCCGACACCGTCAATTGTGAGTCCACGCGGTATAAAGAGTACAACGAATTTTAAACCATCAAAAAGTGAAAGAGTACTTGATAAGCCGAAAAAGAATTGCATCATTCGCGAGGCGATTCTCACGTTAAATTCCACGGGCAATGAGAATGCGAATAATTTACTTCAGGAATCATGCAGGCTCAGTATTCCTTGTAGAAATTACAAAACATTTGGCCACGGCTCCGTAACAAAGGACTTTAAAGCGCTTAAAATTACCCACGAATTGAAACAAGTGAAAGATGATACGAGTATTGTTCCGGAAAATTATCAAGCAGTTAGTTTTCAACGTGCTCGCAGTAATACAATGCCGAGTTTAAAACGAGGACCGGGTCCTGGTGGTGGTAGTAGTAGCAGCAGCAGCAGTAATAATTCAAGTGGTATTGTTAATAATAGTGTAACCGATGTTCAAAATTCTCTCGGTCAACCCTCGAGTTCAAATACATGCTCGGTGCAAGCGAGAATATCACCCCCGCCATGTGACGTTACCATCGATGAACTTGCCAGCTATTTCGAGGAGTTTGTTCATATTCCAAAGAAGATGTCACACATGGCCGAAATGATGTACATTTAAAACGTTTTTTCATTTTTAAAAAACAAATTTTACGAATTTCTCTTTTTCTTTTCGTCGAAAGTCCGTCGAAAAAAGTATCGCGCGTTTATAAATATGATTTTTTTCTAAATTATATTTAAGAAAATACATCTGAAATTTTGCAAATTTTATTCGATACAAAACATAGAATAGTTTCATACCGAATTTCTTACATGAAAAGAGAAAATAAAGAAAATTGTCCGACACCAAATTTTTCTTGGTGGCGCAAAAATTCCTGTTGTAAATTACGTTTTGAAAAACTGTTTCAATTTCATTGTGTCTAGAGTGTAATATTAAAGACTTGTCTAGATTTTGTATAGTAAGATAGATAATACTCGAGAATAAAGTTTATAAAGTCAATTATTCATGTATTACTTTCGAAAATTTTCAAATTCATCATAAATTTCATATTTTCGAATTTTTTAATCTTCAATTCCTAAAAAATTCGAACTTTCAAACGAACACATTTTTTTAGTAAAGGAAAAAATTACTTTGTATATTAAAATTTACTCTAAAACTGTTACTTTATTTTTTCTTTTACATTTTATACATTTTATATATTTATTCACGTAATAGGAAGAAAATCCAACGAAACAAGTTCATTCGAAAGTTTAAATTTTTGGGAAATCATTCTAAAATTATCATCAATTATTTGTACGAATGGTACTAAATTTTTAGAAAACGTCTCCGTATTTGTATAGAAATAATTTTATCGGCAAAATTAATTTTAATTTCATGTAATATTGCATAATTATTGTCTTATTGTTAATAATTTGTCCAAAAAAAAGAATTGTATTTTTTGAATCAAAATTCAAAGTATTAACGTATTGAAATATTTTCGATAATTTTAAATTTGTTTGAAAATAATTTTTAAACATTGAAAAATGAAAAATACATTTTTTGTATTCTTTATTCCGTCTGTTTTAAAAAAACATTTTCAACTCATTGGAGATAAATTCACAAACATTAGGAAAACGTTATGAAAAAAATATTTTCAAAGAGTTGGCAAATATTTTTCTAAAATAAATTTCTTTTAACTGAAATCTGAAAAATAATACAAAACCATTTTAAAAGTAGTTTTGAAAAATATTTTTAAAGATAATATTTAAAATTATTGAAAATAGGTTGAAAAACAAAAATGTTTTTTAAATAAATTTTAAACAAAAACGTTTAAGATGAAATAAAAGTATAATTATAAAAATAATTTGTAAATAATTGAGAATACATTTAAATCAATATTGAAGAAAATTCCTGGCATTTTAATTATTGCATTTTCATAAAATTAATTTTCAACCTCGACTTCGTTTCCGTAAAAGAAAATTATCACGCAAAGTTCCTTCGAAAAGAATGTTTCGAAAACTATTTCGGAATAAAGTGAAAAATGTTTCAAATTATTATTAGAACGACTTCATTAAAATATTTTTAGAATATCAATTTTTATTTGAAAGCTTTTAAATTAGATTAAGTTCGTTAATTTAAATAAGTGAATAAAATATTTTCAAATAAAGAATTTTATTTAATATTCTACATTAATAATAATCGTTAAAATAAAATAAATAAATTCTTGAGCAGAATTTTTGAAAATTCTAATTATAATAATATTAAAATAATAATAATAATAATATTCTTTTGAAGAATTATATTAATATTTTCAAAAATGTAAACAGTAATAATAATTAATTAATAGTAATTGAGTTTTTAAATTGTTTATAATGAATCTACTTTTCATAATAAACATTTGCGAGTTATTTAATAATCAAATTAAATTGTTTTCATTTAGATAAAAAATTATATAAGAAAGTGTCAAAAAATTTAAATCAATAATTATTTTTAAAAAAATGTATCCAAATAAATAAAATGGAGTCAAATAAAAAATTTCTTAACCCAAAAAACGGGGTAAAAATAAAGAGGCAAATATTTCCATTAGTGTCATACATAATATATTTAAATCTGCATAGGCTTAGAATAATAATTAATAATAATAATAATAATACAAAGTAATCGTTAAATTACTTAAAGATAATAAGCTTTGGTACGTAAACAATGACGACAGTATATCGATCTTGATTTGAATAAGATGTGTAATGAGGGAAAAAGTCTTTAATGAAAACCAAGTCAAAATCATAAAAAATATCCCTCTAATATTGTTTTTTTTTCTTTTCTTTTCTTTTCTTTTTCATTTTCGTGCGCGATGGCCTCGAGGTCTGTCGCTATATCACAGATTTTTCGAAAAAGTTCTCTTTGCAGCAAGGCCATCAATATTTGTCACATCTGTCGGGGCATCTAATTCTCTAAGTATTCTTTTTATAATTTTCAAATCAAATCAAGTTATTTAAATTCTTAAGTACTGCGCTTGTAGTTTGTAGAATTTCCTAATTATCATAATAGCAGCAAAAAGAGTATTTTTAAATACACATTGCCATTAAGATTTTCTACTTCTGATTTTTTCCAACAAAAAAAAAAATTAGTTTTCTCATTTCAAATTTAATGATGAAAAGTTACAATCGAATTTACAAAAAATACTTCGTTCAATCTAAATCTGATTTGTATTATTATTATATGAAACTAGAGTGATGCGAGACCATATTTTTCCCCCCTGCGTTCGAAAATCACTCTCCGAGGATTAATTTCAACATATAGGAGATTGTTATATAAAAATATTTTAACAACATTACATATTTTCGATTGAAACTTCTCGTCTTGATTTGAATGTTTTTTTTTTTAATAAATCATTTATAAAACTGTACAACTCAGAAAAAAAAATTCGTAGAAACTAGAGAGAGAAAAAGTTTGTCCATCTTTTTTTTTGTCTTGTGGAGGGCGATAAAAACACTGGATATTTTTTTTTACAATATCGACGGATATGAAAAGGGATTCTTTGTTTCTTATAAAATAATCCACGTATGTACAATTTTTATAATTGAGATCCTGCATTGAATGGAAGGTATTACAGCGCTACATTATTCCAATAGCGAGGGAACTCTACAAAAATTTCAAACGTGGAATGCAATGCAGACATTTTTCTTTTTCTTTTAAAGTAAAAAATTTACAAAAGTTTATACATTGGTTTCTTTTTTCGAGTAAATTATCATTTTTCTTCTAAAGTAAAATTCTATATAAAAAAAAGAATAAATAAAATTAAGACATTGAGTCGTAATATATAAAATTTTCGTTTGCTATTTCATTTCTTTTTTTTTCTCAGACTAATTCGTCATCAAAATGCATTTAGAAAACAAAAAGTTTTGTCTAAATCCATCATTTTCTGTAAGCGTTTACAGAGTATTTTCTTAAAAGAGAGCATTTTTGCATTAAATCTTCAGTCAATCTGGAAAATATTCAGACTTTTAGAATTTTTTTTTCGATTTTTGAAAAACGAATTTTTTTGGAAAAAGGGAACAATTTCTATGAAATCGAATTTGTTTCGAAAAGTTCGCTTTTTGAATTAATTTTCGGATCACGAAAAATAGTGGTACAGTTGAAAAAGTACAATTTTCAGAATATAGTTTTTCAGTATTAAAAATATAAATCGTAATAAATAATCATTGAATTCTTGTATTATTCGAAATTGGACAAATTTATTTTCAATTCAATTGAAGAATTTTTTTCTAAATTTAATTATCAAATTCTAGTTTTTGTTTCGAATATTGTTTCTAATTTTCCGTGAAACAAAATTGAAAATTGAAAACTATTCAATTCTTAAATGTAAAGAAACAAAAATTGCAAAAACTAGGTTGAGTCTCATTTTTTTCTTTCCTTTCATAATTCACAGCAAACAATTTTTTGCAAAAACAAGAAATTAACTGAAAATGTCCACCAATCGCACCATTATTTTCTCAACTGTCTTAAAATTCAGTCATTAAACAGGTTATTATTATTATTAGTTTTTAATCCTAAAAATCTACAGCAATACTAAAATCTGGATTTTAGTTTCGAATAACACAGCAACATTTTGGTCGGTATAAAACGCTCATAGAAAAATCGTATTGGACGTAGATGCGACTACTCTAGTAATTCGGTACGCTTGCTGCGTAACTATTTTGCCTTTTCGATAAATATTAGCGGTAATAATAATAATAAGAAGAACAATAGAATACAGAGTTCTACAATAATTGGATCGTCGCACTCGTAGCAAATCATTATCAATCTATAAACTTGTTGTATAGAGATACGACTATACGAGAAACTTCGATTCGAGCTCTTCCCTCTTAAAAAAAAATTAATCGTCGAAATTTACAAATTTTCCCCTTGCTCAACAATTTTTCGTTTAAAAATTAAAAATCCCGTTTTTCTTTTTACAACACAGACACGTGTTTCTAATTTCGTTTCCATTTTTCATTCATTTCGTTATCAATTTCTCTAAATCAAATTATCAATTTCTAGAATTCAAATTTTTCCTGCTTTTTTCAATTCGATCTTTTTTTGTTGCAAATTTCTTCGATTCGAACTTTAATCGAAATTTATTGTAAATTTCTTCAATTCAAAATTTTTGTTATTCTAAATTTGTTCAGTTTCTACATTTTTTTTTTAAATTTCGATACTTTTTTCTTAAAGTAATTTTTTTATTTTACAAAAAAAATTTTTTCTCTATTTTAAAAAGAGAAGTCACCCGATTCGCAAGATCCGTGCCTAGAGCCTATCTAATTTTAATGCTGTTATTTGTTATCCAGTAAAAAATGTACAATTTTCCAGGTATTTTGTACGAGTAACATCGATGACTTAAAAGTTAATTTTCGCAATTTTTGTCTCTCAACTATATAAGTTCTTGAATGCAAAAAAGAAAATTCACTTTACGCTCGCACTCACATACTCTTATCTAGTTTATTAGTAACTTTTTCGACCACTTCGACAAACAAATTTAACTCTCAACCACCCGGGGGGATTTATTTCTTGTTAAAAAATATTTTTGTCAATTTGTAATTTAAAGGAAAACATTTTTTCCCCCCATTTCGAAAATAGCAGACTCGAAAAACTAGTTCTCAGTCTAATTTTTCTATTCAATATACATATATATTATTTTATAGATAAAATTCTTTTAGAAACAAATAAACTTAGACGAAAACACACAGTATTGACCAGGAACTAGTTTTTTTTACTAAGAGAAATTTACGAACGAAAAAAAAGAGTCAGTTGAGAGTTAAAGACTCGCTTTTGTTAAAGACTTTTGTCTAAAAGATTTTCCTTTTCAACGGATATTGACCGCTACAATCATATAAATATAATATAAATCTATCGCAGGGACAAATGGCAGGATTGACAATAAGTTAATAAAAAAAAAAAAGAATTACGGTTCGTATAGAAAAAAAAAATTCAATCTACCATGCCTTGCTTCGTATACCGACCCATTTTTATAAAAAATTCCCCTCCCCCCCTTGAATTGTAGAATGAAATTAATTTCTTCCATTTGTAAATTTTAAGGAAAAAAATATTTCTTACGATCTTTGAAAATATTTTCAACTTTTCTAGGAACTAGAGCCTTTTTTTAAAAATTTTTCTCTACTTTACAAACACTATTTTAGTATTTGCGCCCTGAATTGCGCGCTGAAGGAACCAACGATACGAATAGACAAGAAGAACAAGAACAAGAAGAGAAAAAACAATTCTGAAACTTTCTCAAGCCTTGAGAAGTTCGAAAAAAATATTTCTGAAATCTGAGAGGCAATTTTTAAGTTTCAGAGAAAGAATTGAAGGAAATACGATTCGAAAACAATTCGAATTTCCAAAAAAAGTGTGTAATTTTCATTTTTCAACGGATTGTGTCTCCTTTTCATTAAATATACATTCATATTTATTTTTATATTTATATATATATATATTTATAAATTGTAACCGTTCTCTAACCGACTAACCTGCGGTTATACAGTAAACTAGTTCATTTATTTGTTCACGTGTAAATTTTTTTTTCGACTCTGTCGATGCTACTCTCTAAAAAGGTATGTAAATTTTTTTTAAAACGCATCTCATACGCTTCCAAAAATGCATCCATCGCAAAAAAAAAATTAATGATTCTGTTGGCACCCACTGAAACTCGTGGAAAAATAAATTCTTTTCCCAAATCACAAAAAAATATTTCGAAAATAATTATAAATATAATTATAAATAATTTCCAAATTATCTCCAAAAAATGTCATCACTTTTCCACGACTGTCAGTCATTCTTGTCAGTCAGGTTTTTTTTTCTCATTCACTAGGGAAAATTTTGCTCCAATGAAAAATATTATCTTACGGGGAAAAAAATTCCTAACGAAGCAAAATGTAGAAAAATGTTCATGGCACGTTATTTCGAATCACTCTGTCAAAAAAAAAAAGTTCCGATTTCTGGCAGCAGCAAGTGTTTTGTTTTTATTCGTGAAAAACTCACTGAAAAAATGTGTCGGAGGAGTTTTTTGAAAAATTCCACCCCGTCTAATAAATTGTGTTTTTATCGCTTTAACAACATTACGAGTTGTTTTTTTCTTTTCTTTTTTGCGAACACACTTTCAACAATAAATACCATAAAACTCCATGGCACAATTGACGTGCGCCGGATGAAAGTGACCATGCGGCACCATGTGACTTTGCATGTGGGCCGTGTATCAGTCTGTTGGCGGTTCTAGATACGGAATTTCACTTGTGACATTAAATGACTCGAAATAGTGATTGAGAAATTCGAACGTGGGTCGTTTCTCGGGTGTTGCGTCCCAGCATTGTAACATTAATCGATAGATGCTATCCGGAAGGGGATGATTCACGGGCTTCGGCATTCGATAGCCCTTGTCCACTTGTTCAATCACTTCTCGACCGTGCATTCCTAAAATTTAAAAAAATATCAATGTTAGTATTAATATTCACTGGAAAAATATAAACAAGGATCACAGTAATTTTTTCATGAATTCTTAGGAAAAAGGGGGTGTTTTATTTTTACAAAGTGAATTTAGTTTAAAAATCAAAGATTCATTCCAAGTAAAGAATAATTCAACTTTGGTGAATGAAGTTCATTTTTAAATTCATTTTTTTTAATTTTCCTCTCAACAACACTAATAAAATCTATATTAATAAAGTTCGTGATCCGGTAATTTGTTCGCAGTTTGAAGTCAGTTGTTTGCTATTTTTTGCTTCTTAAATTTAGTACTTTTTCTTTTCAAATATTTTCAATTTTAAAATTAATAATAATTAATATAATTAATAATAATATTTCAATAAATTAATTTTACTCATTAATTAATCATCGAATTATTGCAAAGAAATTTACCAAAAAATTTGATAATAATAAAAATGTTCAAAAACAACTTTCTAAAAATGTTATTAACTTCTCGTGGAGAATTTTATTAAAATTTTTAAAAATCCTTATTAAATTCTTTTGAAGAATTTCTTTGAATTTTTTTTTAAACCACCATCGGTTTAATTAATTTGTTTCTTTAAAAATTTTCATTATTTTGAAAGCAATTGGATTTTATTAAAAAGAGTTTTGTAAAAATTGTATTAACAATAACTGCATTCTTGCGAAGAAATTTATTACTATTTATAGAAATAATTTTATTATTCCGAAGAATTCATTAAAATTTCAGAAAAAAAATCACTTTTATCTTAATATTTGAAGAATAAAATTCTTTCGAGAAATTCTATTAAAATTGTTTTGAAAATACTTGGATTTCTGTAAAGGATTTTAATATTTATACAAAAATAAATGAATTATTGCTAAGAATTTTACTATTTTTGAAAATAATTGAAATGTCTTGAAAAATTTGTGAAAATTTTAGGAAATAAATAAAATTTATGCAAATATTTAAAACGATTTGAATTCACCCGCTGAATTTAATTAAAATTGTTTTGAAAATAATTGAATTCCTGCAAAGAATTTTACTATTTATAAAATTAATTGAATTCTTGCGAACAATTTTAATATTTATAAGAATAAATAAATAAATAAATTGAATTTTTTCGAAGTGTGTTAGAAATTTTTCTAAAAATTAATCTTTTCAGAGGAATTCATTTAAAATTCTTATAAAAATAATTGAGTTTTGTAAAGATTTTACTATTTACAAAAATAATTGAAATGTTTCGAAGAATTTATTAAAAATTTGAAAAATAATTAAATTGGTATGAAGCATTTTATAGAAATAATTGAAAATCATGAAATTTTTTTTTCTTTTTAATAAACATTTTGACAATAATTGAATTATTTTTTAACAATTTAAAATTCTTGTTGAAATAGAATTTTATGGAGATTTTTGAAAATAATTTTATTCTTTTGTGTAGTTTTATCTAAAATTGAATTAAAAATAATTTAATTCCTTCATAGAATTGTAGTATTTATAAAAATAATTGAATTGTTTCGAAGAATTTATTAAAATTTTGAGAAATAATTAAATTGGTATGAAGAATTTTATAGAAATAATTGAAAATCATGAATTTTTTTTCATTTTAATAAATATTTTGACAATAACTGAATTATTTTTTAACAATTTAAAATTTTTGTTGAAATAGAATTTTATGGAAATTTTTGAGAATAATTTTATTCTTTCGTGTAATTTTATTTAAAATTGGATTAAAAATAATTTAATTCCTCCAAAGAATTGTAGTATTTATAAAAATAATTGAATTGTTTCAAAGAAGTTATTAAAATTTTGAGAAATAATTAAATTGGTATAAAGAATTTTATAAAAATAATTGAAAATCATAAAATTTTTTTTTCTTTTTTACAAATATTTTGACACTAATTGAATTATTTTTTAACAATTTAAAATTCCTGTTGAAATAGACTTTTATGGAGATTTTTGAAAATAATTTTATTCTTTTGTGTAGTTTTATCTAAAATTGAATTAAAAATAATTTAATTCCTTCAAATAATTGTAATATAAAAATAATTCAATTGTTTCGAAGAATTTATTAAAATTTTAGGAAATAAATAAAAGTTATGAAAATATTTACAAAGATTTGAATTCATCAGAGGAATTTTTAATTAAAATCGTTTTGAAAATAATTAAATTTCTGAAAAGGATTTTACTATTTATAATCATAATTGAATTCTTGCAAAGAATTTTACTATATTTGTAAAAAAAATTTAATTACTTTAAATGATTTATTAAAATTTTAGAAAATAAATCAATTTCATCTTAATATTTGAAAATTAAAATTCTTTCGACAAAATACTATTAAAATTGTTTTGAAAATACTTAAATTTCTGTAAAGGATTTTATAAACATAATTATTTATAAACATAATTGAATTCTTGCGAAAAATTTTACTATATTTATAAGAATAATTTAATTATTTCCAAGGATTTATTAAAATTTTAGAAAAAAAATTTTTTTTTCGAAGTGCGTGTTAAAAATTTTTCTAAAAATTGATCTCTTTATAGGAATTCAATTAAAATTGTTTTAAAAGTAATTTAATTTTTGTAAATATTTTACTATTTACAAAAATAATTTAAATGTTTTAAAGAATTTATTATAATTTTAGAAAATTATTGAATTCTTTCGTGAAATTTTATTAAAATTTTTGAAAATATGAACAGTAGTAAATAATTTTGTTCTTAATGAGTGAATTTTTTAAATTTTCACTATGAAATTATTTTAAAAATTTATATTTGAATATAAAAAATTTTGTAATTTGCATAACAACAAAAAATTTAAAAACACGTTCCAGGCGCTTGCGCGCGTATAACATTTGCTAATGAAATAATAAAATTAAGATAGTTTAAATACTAAATATAATTTTACTAAATTAAATTTATTTATTGAATAAATTTAAATAATTTAATAATAAATTTAAATAATTTATTAATAAAAATTAATTTATTAATAAAAATTAATTGATTAATAAAAATTAATTGATTAATTTAAAATTAATTAATTTAAAAAAGTTAATAATTTGAAAAATAAAAAATTGCCAGAAGAAGAAAAAGGAAAGTGATTGAAAAATAAATGGAGAAGTGTGAATTAAAAGACGGAAATTTACCGGGATATGGAACTTGTCCGTAGGTAAAGAGTTCCATCAGTAGAATTCCATAGGACCAGACGTCACTCTTAATACTAAATCTTCCATAAACAATAGCTTCGGGTGCTGTCCACTTCACTGGAAATCTGCTTCCCTGCTTCGGACAATACTCATCGTCCTCAATGACTCTCGCGAGACCGAAATCACATATTTTCGCCTTATTTTTCTCCCCTATTAATACGTTTCTAGCTGCTAAATCTCTGTTAATGAAAAACAATGCGCCAATTAATTAACATACCAATACATCAAAATTTAAATACAAAAAAAGGAAAGATTGTTTTCCTATATTTTTTTTCGACTAATTTACTTTTTCTATTTACTTTTTATTCGAAAAACATTTACGATTACATCGAATTAATAATATCAAAACAGTTTAGTTTACCTATGAATAAGTTGTTTACTTTCGAGATGTTCCATGCCAGAGGCGACTTGCGCGGCAATGTAAATGAGATCCTCGAATTGCATATATTTACCATCGCCCGTTCTGAGGAAATCTAACAGACTACCATTGCACATATATTCCTGTACAATGTAAATTGGTTCTTCCTTGGAACAAACGGCGTAGAGCGCAACGAGATGTCGATGCCTGAATTGTTTCATAATCGCTGCCTCTTGGAGGAATGCCTCGGTTGACATTGTACCGGGACGTAATGTTTTCACGGCGACTTCAATTTTATTTCGCCATTTTCCATAGTAGACTTCGCCAAAGTTTCCGTGACCCAATTTTCTTATTAGCTGAATTTCATTTCGATTTATCTCCCATTTGTCCCGCAATTCTGGACCCAGGTCCCACATGTCGGGCTGTGGCTTTGGACATGGTTTCGAAAGAACGTGGCAAAGACCCAAGGCATTTTCTATTTTGAAAAAAAATTTTTAAAAACAAAGAAAGAATTAATTTTTCCCTCTCGACAAAATAGAATTCAGAAACAATTTCTCTTTTGCACAATCAGATATTTTTCTTTTGCAAGAGAATGAATTTTTTTGAATGAAAAAAATGGAAGTTTTCTTTTTTTTGGAAAATTAGAAAGAGATTATGGATATTTTTTAGAAATGAAAAATTTCACTCACTACTGTAAGCCATGACGAGTGCAGGTAACGTGGGGAATGTTTGATTCGTGGCAATGAAAAATCCGCCATTATCCAAGGGTTTAATTTTGTAATGTTTCACGTGATGACCTCTTCCCTCCTCCCAGTCCTTCACCGATAAACTGTAACCCCTTGGATTGTGCTCGCTGGGTCTGACTAGGAAAGTGCCACGAGGATTTTCATCGACCAAAAGTAACTTGCCAGCTTCCTTTCTGGAGACGTTTTCGAAGAACCAACTGAAAATATCAAAATTTTAACTCTCAATCGAAAATTTTCGAAATAAAAACAATTTAATTTCAAATAATCACAGGATTCCAACAATAATTTAATTTTCCTCTTCCCTGAAGCTAAAGAAAATTTATAATTCAGTCCAAAAATTATTAAAAAAAAGTTCTGTTCCATTTATTTACAAAATTCTTTTCTCTTCTTTAAAATTAATCATCATCGACTGGAATTTAACGAAATGTTTCCCCAAAAATAGAATTTCTGCGAAGAATTTC
Source organism: Leptopilina drosophilae (assembly GCA_032873175.1). Classification (NCBI taxonomy): domain Eukaryota; kingdom Metazoa; phylum Arthropoda; class Insecta; order Hymenoptera; family Figitidae; genus Leptopilina; species Leptopilina drosophilae. The sequence goes on from CM065480.1 coordinate 53,165,460, forward strand.
GTTTCCTTTGAAAATAACTGAATAGCGATAAAAATTCATGGACATAAAAAATTAGTGAAACAAAATTAAGATAATGAGAAATAAAATCTTTGCTTTTGAAGGAAAATACTAATAAAAAAAAAGTGAATTTCTTACTCTTCGCTTTCTACTGAACGTTCAACGGCGACAAAGTTCCAGGGGATGAGACCCTCTTGAAGAGTCGTGAGATGGAGAACTTTCCACCAATCGGGTTCCGAGTCGTCCAGGACCTCCATGCGATCGCCCTTGACGAAACTCACATCGGTGCTCTCTCGTGCCGTGTAATTATAAAGAGCAACGACAATTTTATTCGCCCTTTGCGAATGTGCTAATGAAAAAAAAAACAATTTTTATAATTATTCAACAGTCCATAAATAATTCACCAAAAAATTATTTCCTCTTCTTAGATTAAATTAAACTGAATAAAGTTAACCAAAATTTTAATTAAACCAAATTAGTTAAATTAAATTTTAGTTAAACTAAATTAAAAACTAAATTAAAAACTAAATTAAAAACTAAATTAAAAACTAAATTAAAAACTAAATTAAAAACTAAATTAAAAATTAATTAAATTAAACTTTAATTAAGACGAAGTTCAATTAAGAGATTAAGACAAATTTCAATTAAAATAAATTTAAATTAAATTTAATCAAATTTTAAATCAATATTAATATAATAAAAAATAATTCCTAATTATATTAATACTAAAATTATAATTAATTCCCATGACGGTCGACTTTCGATAAATTGAATCTCAAAGGACATGGAAAAATTCAAATTTTCTAAGAATATTTTTACTATTTAATTAATACTAAAATACCTATTTCTGGTAATATTTTTAGCAGAAAATTCAATCTATCGAAACTTGACCTTATAATATTAATTATTAAAATATAAATTAAATTATTAAATAATAAAATATTCAATGAATGAAATAATATTAATATTCATCGATTCATTGAACGAGAGGTGGGGAAAAAATTCAGTAAGCTTTCTATTTGAACGCAGTAATGAAAAAATGAGCCGAAATCATAATCATCAAAAATACGAAGCAAGAAAATTGATAAAAAGCTCTCTCTCCTCAATCTCTAGACAATTTCAAACTAGACTAATTTCTAATTAAATTAATTAAATAAATAAATAGAAAATTTCTAATTAAATTAGCAACATAATAAATTTCACAATCCTGTGAAGCAACATAGTAACAATGAAATGAAACATTTATAAATTAAATTAATCACATACAAATAATTAGCAATATTTTCAATACACAAATATAATGAATTATAATTAAATTTTTAATACACAAATATAATGAATAATGATAAAAATTTTTTAATACACAGATAAATTAATTATAATTAGCAATGTGAAATAAATTTAATTTTAAATGACAAATGAATGTAATGTAAAATTATGACATGCTCGCATTTTCAATATTTCTCTCCAGCTCTTTTGTTATTTTTTTTTTCTTTTTCTTTTTTTTTCTTTTGGTTTTAAGAAGGGAAAACTTCTAACTTCTGGATTCGGAATAAAGTTTATGTCTCGGGAACTCGCGGTACAACTTTCAATATGAGAGGAAAACTCGGCAATTTGTTTGCAACTTTTGAATTTGAAGTTTAAACAAGCGGTAATTCATTGTTCAGATCTTCCATTAAGGTAAGTCAAAATAAGTTTAATTCTTATACTTGACGCTAAAGTTTTATCCTCAATTTTGTTCTCGGGAAATCGATATTGGAGTCGTTTTAAGGAACACGTTTTATTTTACTATTATTTGCGAGGAAATTTTTACTACTGTTTTTTTCGAGATTTACTTTCTTTTCTAAAATGGAAATGAAAATTCAAATTTTCAAACAGAATTCAAATTCAATGGGAAAAATTTCTATCCTGACTTTGGATTTAAAATAAAAATTGTACTTTACACTCGAAAAAATATTTATTTAATTTCAAGTAATAAACGATTACTTATCTTTATCGAATTCTTATTTTTTTATTTTACTTTTTTTCATTTTTCATTTCAGTTTTCTACAAAATAAAATTCCAACTTTTTTAGTTTAAATTCTTTTTCCAATTTTTTTTTATCTTTTAGTCAGTTTATTCTCAGACAATTCAATTTCAATTCTTCTTAAATTAAATTACTATTGTATTTCCTTCAATTGTGGAAGTTATTCGTTGAAATGCAATTTATTTGCTTCAAATAGGCGATTTTTTACCTTTTTGAAATAAATATTTGATTTTTTTTTATTTTAGTTTCTCTACAAATTTTTATTCTAGTTTTCTTCAAACAAATTTTTTGTTTGTTTTCTATTTTAATTTTTTTTTCTAATTTTTCTTTTAGTCAATTAATTTTTGTCAGTTCAATTTCATTAGTATTTTAATTAAATTTCTGCTGTATTTGAATTAAATATAAAAATTATTGTTTAAATAGAATTATTGTTTAAATAGAAATTATTTGATTTAAATAAATGATTACTTTTCTTTATCAAATAAATATTTGATTTTATTTTTATTTTATTTTAGCTTTTTCCAATTTTTATTTTAGTTTTATTCAAACATTTTTTTCGTTGTTTATTATTTTAATTTTTTTTTCTAATTTTACTTTTTGTCAGTTCAATTTCAATTTATTTTCAATAAAATTTTTGCTGCATTTAAATCAAATATTGAAATTATTGTTTTGAATACAATTTATTTTATTCGAACAAAAATTATTTGATTTAGAAAAAATTTTTACTTTCAAATTACTTGATTTAGGAAAAATTAAAAAAAACTATCAAAATTTTTAAATTTAAATTTTTACCTTAAAAATTTATTTTACAAAAGAAATTCAAAATTCAATAAAATTAAACGATTATTTGTCATTTGAATCAAATAAACTTTTTTTCTATGCGAAAATTCAGAATTTTTTTCCTTAAACGATTTTTTGGTTTATTAATTTATTTCTAATTATTACGTCCCTAAAATTTCGAACGTTTAAATAAACATTCATATTTTTATTATTTATTTTTCTATTTTTTCTACTCTCTATATTTTTTCACTCTATTTATTTCATTTATTTCAATATTCTTTTATAGTCCAATAATATTAACATTTTTTTGTACGAAAAAATATTTTTGTGTCGAATATTCAAAAAATTGATTTCTTAATTAAGTAAATAAAAATTTAACAAAATAATTAATAATTAGTAGATAATAATTTACATTAATTTTCTTTTCATTTATTCAAAAAGCATTATTTTTCCTTTGTGTAGAAATAAATAAATTGTAAATTTTACAAATATTCATACAGAAAAGAATATTTCGTTTATTTGAAAATTCAAAAATTCAAGGAAATTATTTACAGTGAATAAAATTGAGCATTAGTAGTAAAAGTCAATTTAGTCCAACGTAAATTCTTTGTAATGTTTCTAATGGTATGAAACAATGTAAAATTGTAACAACAGTAGTAAAAGTAGTACTAAAGTCAGGCAGAAAAGTTTCTCTAATGAATGTGAATTTATAATATTGCAAACTTTTTGTTTCTCTTTTTGATACTCTTTCTCTTTCACTTTTTTCATTTCCCTTTGAATTTTTATTTATTTTTTATTTTGAAATAATTTTTAATTAACTTTTAATATTATTACTTTTTAGTTACTTGTTTTTCTTTTCGGACAAAAAAAGACTAAAACTTATTTTTTATTTTCTAATAATTTTAATTAACTTTTAATATTATTACTTTTTAGTTACTTGTTTTTCTTTCCAGACAAAAAAAGACTAAGTTTTATTTTTTATTTTCTAATAATTTTAATTAACTTTTAATATTATTACTTTTTAGTTACTTGTTTTTCTTTCCAGACAAAAAAAGACTAAGTTTTATTTTTTATTTTCTAATAATTTTAATTAACTTTTAATATTATTACTTTTTAGTTACTTGTTTCTCTTTCCAGACAAAAAAAGACTAAAATTTATTTTTTATTTTCTAATAATTATTAATTAATTTTAAATTTTATTTTTTTAGTTGCTTATTTTTCTTTCCAGACAAAAAATGACTAAAATTTATTTTTTATTTCTTAATAATTATTAATTAATTTTAAATTTTATTAAGTTACTGGTTTTTTTCCTGACAAAAAACTGAAATTTAGTAATTTTCCCAAATAGTAAAAATAGAAAAACTCCGTTTTTCGTCAGATGGAAAATTTTTTCGAAGTTTTAGTAAAAAAGAATGCGTCTATTATTTACAAATATTATATTATTTATTTAATTCCTGGTGAAAAAAAAATGTTCGTGCTTAAAAGAAAATTTTTTCTTTCCAAAAAATGAATTACCAAAAGCTAATAAACTTAATGTTGAAAAATAACATTAAAAATTGATGGCAAAGCAGAAAAATAAAATCTCGAAGAATTGTATATACGATAAGTATGGATGTAGATGTATATATACAACCTCGTAAATAAAATTAGACAAACAAAATAAAAATACACACATGCAGGTACTATGACAGGCGAGCTTGATTTACGGGGTTGATGTGGAATCTGAAGCTTACAGGGTGTGGGCCTCGGGCGAATAATATCCGCCCTGGCCTGAACTCCTCTCTGATTCGGATCGGCAGTATATCGGTCCAGGGAGCCTCCATTGCTGTGCTTTGAACTTAGCCCAGTGTCAGCTTTTTTGTACCCTAAAAACACATTTTCTTACAAATAAAAAAAAAAGTTCGTATTAAATTTAATTTCTCCTTCCATTTCTTATATTTATTACTATTATTACTATTTTTATGTCCCCTTGTCATTTATAAATAAATCATTTATTACCATTTTTTTAAAACTCAGTCGCAAACATACAAGAGCAGGAAAAAATGAACAAATTTTTTTTTCTAATTAATTATTATTACTATATTTTTAATTTTTCTTTTGCAGATAGATAAATAAATTATTATTAATTTTTACGTACTAATTTTTAATTATTAATTGCTAATATTTAACTATTAATTATTATTAAAATATATTGAATATTAAAAAAGTATTTGTAAAAAAAATTTATTTGTAAAAAAATGTATTTGTAAAAAAAGTATTTGTAAAAAAATGTATTTGTAAAAAAAATGTATTTATATAATATTTTGTAATTTATTTTTGTAATAAATGTATTTACCAAAAAAATTAAAAATTGGATGAATTAATAATGAGAAAAGAAAATAATAAAATCAAATAAGAAAAAAAAATTCAAAGGATATTTTCCCCCTTTTTTTGCTCGAGTGAAAAAGAGTCTTTGAAAAAAGTCTGTGTTAAATTTTATTTGAGCATCTGTCTAGTATCATTTACGAGACGCTGCTGACTAATCTGATAAAAAAGTTTTAACTTTGAGTTAACGTGAGTGTCGAAGGTTAAAGAACCAATTGACCTCATTTTTCAAATCTAATTATCTAGCTTTCCAGTTTAAATGAAGATGTTCCAATCACAATTACAAATTACTGTAAATAGTAAAGTTCAACGCTTCAAAAAATTGTAGTCATAATATATATATATATAACAATTTTATCAACTATGTTGCTTATAAATTTAAAGGAAGTTATGAAGTACGCAATTTTTATTATCTAAAACGACGATTTTTTTTCTTTTATTTTTTTAGTAACATCACTGATATACGAATCGAAAATAAAAAAATTTATTTTTATCCTTCAAGTAATTTTTATTTGCATTAAAGTATTTTTGTTTCAATTTTAGGTAATTGTCATTTGCCTGGAGTAATTTTTGTCTTTATTAATATTAAATAATTCTAAGTGTATCGAATTATTTTTATTAAGTTTCAATTTAAAGTAATTTTAATTTGGTTTCAATTTCAAGTAATTTCCAGTTGTGACAAATAATTTTTCATTGCTTCAATTTCTATCAATATTCAATTTTTTCAATTTCAAGTTATTTCCAATTGTATCAAATTATTTTTAATTGTTTCAATTTCAAGTATTTTTCAATTGTTTCAATTTCAAGTAATTTTCAACTATTTCAATTTCAAGTTATTTCTGAATCTTTTAATTATAAATAAATTTTATTTATTTTAATTTCAAGTAATTTTTAAATATTTCTATGTCAAGAAATTTCAATTTTATTCAATTTCAAGTAATTTTCTTCAATTTCAAGTAATTTTTTTCAATTTCAAGTTATTTCCAATTGTATCAAATTATTTTTAATTGTTTCAATTTCAAGTAATTTTCAATTTTTTCAATTTAAAATAATTTTCAATTATTTCAACTTCAAGTCAATTTTAATTGTTTCAATTTTAAATAAATTTTAATTATTTCAATTTCAAGTCATTTTTGATTATTTCTATTTCAAGTAATAATTTCACTTTTTTACAATTTCAAGTAATTTTCTTTAATTTCAAGTAATTTTTATTTGTTTCAATTTTAGCAATGTTTATTTGTTTCAATTTTCGAGGAATTGTTTTAATTTAAAATAATTTTAAATTTTTTTAATTTGAAATAATTTTTATTGCTTTCAATTTCAAGTCATTTTGAAATATTTCTATTTCAAGTAATTTTCTTTAATTTCATGTTAATGTTATTTGTTTTAATTACAATTTATTTTTTTTTTAATTTCAAGTAAATTTGATTTGTTTCAATTGAAAATAATTTTTATTTGTTTTAATTACAATTTATTTTTTTTTAATTTTAAGTAAATTTGATTTCTTTCAATTGGAAATAATTTTTATTTGTTTTAATTTAAAGTAATTTTTCATTGTTTCAATTACAAATAAAGTTTATTTATTTCAATTTCAAGTCATTTTTAAATATTTCTATTTCAAGTAATTTTAATTTTTTTCAATTTCAAGTAATTTTCAATTATTTCAATTTCAAGTAAATTTTAATTGTTTTAATTTTAAATAAATTTTATTTGTTTCAATTTCAAGTCATTTTGAAATATTTCTATTTCAAGTAATTTTCTTTAATTTCATGTTATTGTTATTTGTTTTAATTACAATTTATTTTTTTTAATTTCAAGTAAATTTGATTTGTTTCAATTGAAAACAATTTTTATTTGTTTTAATTACAATTTTTTTTTTAATTTCAAGTAAATTTGATTTCTTTCAATTGGAAATAATTTTTATTTGTTTTAATTTAAAGTAATTTTTAATTGTTTCAATTACAAATAAAGTTTAATTTTTTCAATTTCAAGTAATGTTCAAATATTTTTATTACAAGTAATTTTTTTTAATTTCCTCAATAAATAAATTTACAAAAAAATCGTCTCAGGTAAACTTTGCGTACTTCCACGTCCTGAATCTAAAAGCATAAATTCGAATTTAATCAAATGTGCACAGAAAATAATAAAAAGTATAAAAAAACACCCCCGAAAAGAATATTAGAGAATAAAAATGTTTTCAAAAATCGACCAAGTTAGAGACAAATTTTAAATCATCCACAATTTTGTACACACAATTTTTTTTCATACACCAAGTGAAAAAATTCGAATTTAATCAAATGTGCACAGAAAATAATAAAAAGTATAAAAAAACACCCCCGAAAAGAATATTAGAGAAAAAAAATGTTTTCAAAAATCGATCAAGTTAGAAACAAATTTTAAATCATCCACAATTTTATACACACAATTTTTTTTCATACACCAAGTGAAAAAATTTATTTTCAACCAAACATAATTTATTTCAATTTAAATTTGATTCCGAGCTAACGAGACTTTATTTGTTTCAAATAAATTTTATATTTGTTCCAATTAACAGTTTTTTTTTGTTTTAAATAACAATTTATTTTTGTTTCAAATAACAGTTTATTGTAATTTTAATTAAAATAAATTTTTAAGTTTTAATTTTTTTTAATTAATTAATTAATTTCATTTAATTTTTTTTAATTTTAATTAAAATACATTTTTAATTACACTTTTATGTAATATATTCAATTTATTTATTTATTTAAAAAAAAAATTTTTTAATTTAAAAATAAAAAAAAATAAAGAAAATCTTTATTTTATTTATTTAAACCAAATAAAATTTCTTCGAAAGAAAGAAACAAATAAATTAAACCTGGTTTGAATAAAATTTCCCTCTGGGTGTATAATATTTTTTTTAATTACATACAATATAATTAATATAATCAATATAATAATAGAAAATGTTTACAAAAAAACAATAAAATGGTGGAGTGAAAATGAAATTTCTCCAACTGTAGAATAAAAATAAAAGAAAAAAGGGAGAAAAAAATATTTACCGATTGGTTGAGGCTCCTGCCGCTTGCTGCAACACTTGCCCATTTTTGAATCCTTGTCGGATGCTGACCGATCAGAATCTAGGTCTAGACGCGAATTATGCTGGAATTTCCGTCTCCCTGAAGTGTCTCCATGTTGCGTTTCAAACGACGCCCGTTGTATGGGTTCACAAGTTTTTGGCAAATGGCCATTCAAGACCACCTCGTTATTCTATCCATCGTTGAACGCCGACTTGTGCGCTTTTCTTGCACCTGAAAACGAGCAAATAAATCAAAAATCAAAAATTTTACGATTTAAAATTAAATAAAAATTTTCATTTTATATTGTTACAAATTTTTCAGCACAATAAATTTTTCTTCAAAAAAAAAAAAAAATAAATAAATAAAATCACTCATTACTTAAAGTCTTCGAAACTATTTTCTTTTTTTTTTAATTCCAATCGAATTTTTTTGTCTTTTAATTCCAATTGATTTTTTTTTTTGAAAGAAAAAATTTATTTCATTCAAATGATCAATTACTTGGGTTTATTATTAAATAAATAATTATTTTTGAATCAATTAAATTCAAAATCGAATGAATTCTATTTATAAAGTCCAAAATCAAATTAATTTTATTTATTTAAATAAATTAGAAATCGAATTTTACTTATTCAAACAAATTCAAAATTCGAATAAATTCTATTTATTAAGTTCAAAATCAAATTAATTTTATTTGACCAAATAAATTCAAAATTGAATATATTCTATTTATTAAGTTTAAAATTAATTCAATTTTATTTGTTCAAATAAATTCAAAATCGAATAAAATCAATTTATTAAGTTCAAAATCAAATTAATTTTATTTGATCAAAATCGAATTAATTTAAATTATTCAAATAAATCCAAAATCGAATTTATTCTATTCATTAAGTTCAAAATCGAATACATTTAATTTATTCAAATAAATTCAAAATCGAATAAATTCTATTTATTAAGTACAAAATTAAATTAATTTTATTTATTTAAATAAATTAGAAATTGAATTTTACTTATTCAAATAAATTCAAAATCGAATAAATTCTATTCATTAAGTTCAAAATCAAATTTCATTTATTTATTCAAATAAATTCGAAATCGAATAAATTCTATTTATTAAGTTTAAAATTGATTTTATTTTATTTATTTAAATAAGTTCGAAATCAAATATATTTTATTTATTCAAATAAATTCAATTTATCAAGTTCAAAATCAAATTAATTTTATTTATTCAAATAAATCCGAAATCGAATAAATTCTATTTAATAAGTTCAAAATTGAATAAAGTTATTAAGTTTAAAATTAATTTAATTTGATTCCTCAAATAAATTCAAAATTGATAGATTCAATTTATTAAGTTCAAAATCGAATAAAATTAATTTATTATGTTCAAAATCAAATTAATTTTATCAGTTCAAAATCGAATAAATTCTATTTATTACGTTCAAAATCAAATTAACTTTATTTTATTTGTTCAAATAAATTCGAAATTTAATTTATTTTATTTATTCAAATAAATTTAAAATCAAATTTATTTTATTTATTCAAATAAATTCAAAATCAAATTAATTTTATTAATTCAAATGAATTCGAAATCAAATTAATTTTATTTATTCAAATAAATACAAAATTGAATAAATTCTATTCTTTAAGTTCAAAATTGAATAAAGTTATTAAGTTTAAAATTAATCTAATTTTATTAATTCAAATAAATTCGAAATCCAATTTATTTTATTTATTCAAATAAATTCAAAATCGAATAAATTCAATTTATTAAGTTCAAAGTCAAATTAATTTTATTTATTCAAAATCGAATAAATTTTATTTATCCAAATAAATACGAAATCGAATAAATTCTATTCATTATGTTTAAAATTAATTTAATTTTCTTTATTCAAATAAATTTAAAATTGAATTAATTTCACTCTAATCAATAATTTCGCATTATTCGAATAAAATCAAGAATTCTTCTGCAAATGAAACGCAAAAAAAAATTGAAAGTAAATTCTTAATCAAATAAAAATGAATTAAAATCGAAAATCGCAGTAAGACTTTTCGCTTCTAAAAAGTAATTCAACAAAATTTAATTCTCCCCTTTTATAGTCCTCTTCTTGTTCGTGTTCAATAAGTCAAGTACGCCCTCTTTTCGGAGTCAAAAACCATATGCACTTGAAAAGGAGAATATAAGGATCTTTTGCGAATAAAAGAAAGTGCCCTGAGGAGTTTAAAATAAAAAAAAAGAAAAAAAGAAAAAAGAAAAAGAAAAGTAAAAAGGCGAAGAAAAGTTTCGTCTTGAATGTTGATGCACTTCAGCATCACCATCCTACTAAATGTATATAAAAGCCTCGACATTGCAAGTGCGTCGACCAAGCGTTTCGTAGAATAACGTCGCTTTCAATGATGCGTTTCTTGCACGTAATCGCTTGCCACTCGTTTTTGCCGTTTATTCTCTGGTTCAGTGATAAAGAGTACTTTAGCGAATGTCAGAAACATCCTGTCTTCAATTTTCATCTCCTACATATTCTTTCGCTTAAATTTATTTTTTTTTTTATAAAAATGTGTGCAAAAAATAATCAGCAATCAATCTCGCTCAATACTTATTGATTGGAATAAATTATATTCTTCACTCTAATTTTTTTTTGAAAGAGAAATAATTTCTTATCGTTCGATTCAAGTAGTTAAATATTTATTAATTTTATTACTTAATTTATTATTTTACTATTACTTTATTATTTTTTTTATTTATTTTTAATTAATTTTATTTATATATTTATTTATTTTATTTATATATTTATTTATTTATTTATTTTATTTATTTATTTATTTATTTATTTATTTTATTTATTTATTTATTTATTTATTTATTTTATTTATTTATTTTATTTATTATTTTTTTTATTATTTATTAATATTTATTAATTCTAATATATTTATTGATATATTTATTAATATATTTATTATCGGTCTTTTTCAATTTGAACTCTTTTTCAATTTTTAAAATCGAAATTTAAAATTTTTATTACATTTTGGTGTTAATATTTTCAATTATTAAAAAAAAGAAGAATTATTTTTGAAATGAAAAAGTATTTATTTTTGAAATGAGGTTTTTTGAGCTTTTCGCTTAAAAGCTTTTTTTGTATAAAAATTTCAAGGGCAAAATAATAAACGAAGTGAATTTTAGATGTGCATTTTCTTTAATACTTTAATACCCGATATTCTTTCTTTATCAGAATATGAGTGGGAGTGTGTTATATAAAATGGATTGAATCGGGAAAATAACAAGATTTCTTGGGAATAAATCTAGAAAAGACATTATTCGAGAAGATATTTTTTTTCATTTTTTTCTTGAAAAAAAAACGAAATAGAAGGAGATGAAGAAGAAATCCAGAAATACAAAATTTAATAATAAAATTTAAATATAAATTCTAATAATATAATAATAATAATAATAATAATAATAATAATAATAATAATAATAATAATAATAATAATTGCAATTTATTCCTAAATTCAGAATAGTTTAAAGAATTTTCAAATATTTTTTGAAAATAATTGAATCTTTTGAAAGAATTTAAAAAAAAGCTCAAAATAATGTAGTCAATCGAAAACATTTATTGAAAAGTTTTTAAAATAAATATATTCTGATTAGAAATTTTATTAAAATACAATTAAAAGCAATTAAATTGCTCTGATTAATTTTAATAGATTTAAAAAAAATAATTTAGTTTTTCGGAAGAATTTTATCAGAATTTTTGAAAATAATTGACTTTAATTAATATTTTGAAAAATAGTTGTATTCTTTCGAGAAATTTTACTACAAGTAAATTAAAAATAAGTGCAATTCTTTTGAAAAATTTTATTATTACTAAAAATAATTGAATTCTTGTAAAGAATATTATTAAAAATTTTCAAAATCCCGAGAAAATTCTTTTGAAGAATTTCTTTGAATTTTGTTAATTAATTTATTTTCTTCAATAATTTTAATAGGAGATTTTGAAAGTAATTTACATTTATTAAAGAATTTCTTTCGAGTTTTTAAACATTTTGTTAAAAATTTTTGTTAAAAAATTTTGTTCAAAATTACAATTATATACTTTATTGTTATTGAAGTTTATTATAATTATTTTAAAGAATTTCTTTCAATTTTTTTTTAAATAATCTATTTTTATTAATACTTTTAATTTAAAATTTTGAAAAGAATTGAACTTTATTAACGAATTACTTTCGAGTTTTTAAAATAATCACTTTTGTAAAAAATTATAATTAAATACTTTATTGTTATTTTTTTAATATTTTTAATATTTTTTTTATTTGCATTCATTGAAGTTTATTAAAACTATTTTAAAGAATTTCTTTCATTTTTTTTAAATAATCTATTTTTATTAATAATTTTAATGGAAAATTTTGAAAGGAATTGAATTTTATGAAGAATTTCTTTTGAGTTTTTTAAAAATAATAATCGCATATGTTAAAAATTATAATTAAAACTTCAGTTAATTAAAATTATTTTAAATACAATTGAATTCCTGTGAAAAATTTTATTATTTATAGAAATAATTGAATTCCAGCGAAGAATTTTGCTATTTTTAAAAAATAATTAAATTATTTTTTCCATTTTCTAATTTATTAGAAGTTTGAATAATAAATGAATTTTTTTCGGAAAAATTTCATTAAAAATTTTGAAAAAAATTTACTAAATCCTTCAGTGAAATTTTATTTAATAAAAATTGACATAATAAAATTTTTATAAACAAATTCAATCATTTTTTAATTTTTAAAGAAAATAATTTCATATTTTACAAGAATTTTCTTGAAAACTTGGAAAGTAATTGAATTTTCGAAATAAATTTTACACATAAATTTTACAAACTTAGAAATATTTGAGTTTTTGAGTTTAAATCATTTTTAAAATTATTTTTAAGAGAATTAAATAATAAAAATATAATAGTAATAATAATAGTTTTAATAATGGAATTCAATAATAAAATAAAATTTTCCCATGCAACAAAATTGACACTAAACGAGTGAAAAAAATTATTAGATGTTTGAATAATAAATGAATTTTTTGTCGGAAAAATTTCATTAAAAATTGGAAAAAATTTTACTGAATCCTTCAGTGAAATTTTATTGAAAAAAAATTGACATAATAAAATTTTTATAAACAAATTCAGTCATTTTTTAATTTTTAAAGAAAATAATTTCATATTTTACAATAGAATTTTCTTGAAAACTTGGAAAGTAATTGAATTTTTGAAATAAATTCTACAGATAAATTTTACAAACTTAGAAATAATTGTGTTTTTGAGTTTAAATCATTTTTAAAATGATTTTTAAGAGAATTAAATAATAAAAATATAATAATAATAATAATAATAATAATAATAATAAACATAATAATAATAATAATAATAATAATAATAATAATAATAATAATAATAATAATAGTAATAATAATAATAATAATAATAATAATAGTAATAACAATAATTGTTTTAATAATGGAATTCAATAATAAAAATAAAATTTTCCCATCCAACAAAATTGACACTAAACGAGTGAAAAAAAAATCGAGAAAAAAATTCTCGATTTTGGAAAATCGAGAAAAATCAAAGTCTTTATGTGCAGACGAAATGGACAACGAAATGATATAGAGGAGCGTTTGTAAGTTCACTTAACTTGAAGTATTCGTCGTGTGTCTATTTCCGATATATCGGAAAATGTCACTATATCCTGGCGGAAGTAACACCCCGGGTGTTTCGCCAATCGAAAAGTAATATCAGATATATATACAGAATAATATCTCTCTCACTCTCTCTCTATCTCTCTATCTCTCTCCTCTTCAACTTTCTCGTAATTCAAGCGAAAGATAATTACCTCTGTCTTTGCTTAATTAATTACGTCTCTCAACTTGTCTCACCACTCTCCCTTTGTCATTTTATAACGTTTTTCATGCTCCATTATTTCGAATTTTCAAATTTCCAAGAGGAATTAAATTTCCCATGAAATTCGAATAGAATTTAAATTATATAAACTAGAAAATTATTGTTATTAATTACGAAACTATAATATTATAAATTACAAAATTACAAATTATAAACTAGAAAATTATTGTTATTAATTACGAAACTATAATATTATAAATTACAAAATTACAAATTATAAACTAGAAAATTATTGTGACTAATTATGAAACTTTAATATTATAAATTACAAAATTATAAATACAAAATTAAAATTGTAAACTAGAAAATTATTATTATTAATTATGAAATTATAAAATTATAAATTACAAAATTAAAATTATAAACTAGAAAATTATTGTTATTAATTACGAAACTACATAATAATACAAATTACAAAATTATAAATTACAAAAATAAAATTGTAAATTCTACGAAGTGCTTATTTTCGAAAAATTAATCCAAAATTATTTATAACCGAACATAAAATAATTCAAAAGTATTACATAAATTCCCCTAAATACTATGAGTTAGGAAACATTGAATCGAAATTAAATTTCATTTTTTATAAAAATTAAAGAAAGAGATCGATATTTTTAAAAACTAATTTTTTTCTTTTTAAAAAAAGAACGTTTATTGTTCTATATTTGAAAAAAAAGTTGTGTATTTATTTTGTACCAGAGATTTAATATTTTTCAAGATCAAAATACTCGAACAGAATATGTTTAAAGAAGTCATCTTCGTATTTCAAGAAGGTCTGCGCGTCCCTGGGACACGATAATATTCGACTACTCCCTAAAAGAGTATCTCCTATCGACGAGGGGATTATATGAAAGGGAAGAAGCGAAGGCATAGTCCTAAAAATCATCCCGAAACTCTTGTTCGAAATAAGATCTCTCTATATAATACATAAATATACCACCATTCGAAAATTTTTATCAAGAACAAAGGAATTCCTAAAGTTTTTAAACAAACAAGTCAACACCTTTGGACTGAAAAAAAACAGTATTTGATTCATAAATTCAAACGAATATTAGTTTCAAATTATTTAATTAATTTATGCGAAAATTACTAAATAGTTAAATTTAAATATTAAATATTTACATGGAAAAAAAAAATTTTTTGATTCAAATAACCGATTATTTGTCTATAATCAAATAAATATTTACTTGAGTCAAATAATTTTTATTTGAATCAAATAAATTGTATTTGAATCAAATATTTCAGTATTTGAAGCAAATACTAATTAATTGATTCAAATAAATATTTATTTGATTATAGACAAATAATCGGTTATTTGAATCAAATAAATTCTTTTTTCAGTGTATTTAATTATTTATTAAATTATTCACTGTAAAAATAAAGGTACAAGTTTGGTTCTAATTTTGGTACTAAATCGTACTTTGGTTCTTTTTTAATAACATAATCAGTTCTACCTCAGAACCTTTTCTTTACATTGTTATTGGTTCAAAGAAAATTTGCTTGATTTAAATAAAAACTGTAACTGAAGGAAATATTTTTTTCCGTAAGGCTGAAAAATAAATAATAGTTTAATAAATAATGGGTTTTAAATATAGATTTAAAAATAAAAAAGGTAAAAAATAATTAGGCTTTAGAATAAATAGGGTTAAAAATAAATAGGCTTTAAAATAAATAGGGTTAAAAATAAATAGGCTTTAGAATAAATAGGCTTTAAAATAAATAAGCTTTTAGAATAGAGTTAAAAATAAATAGGCTTTAAAATAAATACGATTACAAATAAATAAATTAAAATAATATTTAAAACAAAAAAATTCTACAAATAAAACATTTCCACGGGTAAAGAAATAATTATTTAAAATCGAAATCCCTTTGTTAACAGAAAAAAATAGTGACTCATACACACAGGCATAGAATTGTTATTGTGCCTCGTGGAGTTTTTTTTATGGTTTTTTCTTCACGCCAGCTGTGTTTGTGTGTGTGTGTGTTCATAGAAATCAAGTTTAAAAAAAAAATAGACGGGGAAAAGAAGAAATTCCCTTTTGACTAGTAAAGGCTCGAAACAAAAGTATTATTCGTGGAATAAAAGCTCTATCAGATAGCGACCACCATGGATATCGACCGACGAGTCACTCTCTATATACGCCGTGTACCTTCACACTGTAACTCCTCTCTTTCTCTCGTGGCGATTCGCTTGTATTCACCCACGCACATTCACACTCTCGAATTCAACAATGAACGCGACGCAGAACTGTCGTTTCATGGGGTTTTAGCTTTTAGGGTTGCTTGTTGAAATCCATATCTGTCCTACTTGTGCCAACCATCGAATTCTACAAAATAATTCACTTTTCACTGGGAAATTTATGTTTTATGAACGGTTCAATTAAAAATCAATGTGCTACATGTGTGTGTCCTTGGGATTGTTTAATGTATGGTGGACGATGCCACTTTTTCGATGGCTTGCACGATTTTTTAGGCTTTGTCGAAAAAGATTCGGTTCTTTTTCCTTCTTATATGGGTAAAATAATTTTTAATGCTATATTTGTATTTTTAAATACGAAGTTGAAGTCCGCAACGTTTTTAAAAACGAAAAATCATAAAAGAGTTTTTTTTCAAATAAAATTCATCTCTAATTTTCATCTACCTTAATTTTTAAAAAATCAGTTGTTACTAAGGATTCAGTTATCAAAAAATAATATTATTTACAATCAAAAATAGAAGTATCGTTCCATTATTTTTTTGTTTTCATTTTCAAAAACGTTGTGGACTTCAGCCTCATTTTTAAATACAATTTAAAGGTATAAATTAACAGAACTATAATTTAGATTTTTATTTCGCTTCGAAACAGTCCCTATCAAGTACTCATATCAAGTATTCATGATGAAATCATACAATTCTTAAACTATTCTTTTACAAAATGGAAAACAAAATTAATTTCTTCACTAAACTTTTAGGAACACTTAAAACAGTTCTATTAGGTCTGCTTTTTTGGTGTTAAAATTTACGAACCACTAGCAAAGTTAGGATTGTTAGGAAACAAATATTTGTGTTAAAACATGAATTTTTGATCCTGGCTCCTAAAATAGTTGCGATGTTTGCAACTATTTACAAAAACAACAAGCAAAAACCGAAGTTTGAAATTGATTGACTCATTTCTAACTCGTTTGGGATTATTAAAAATTCTTTGTTTCATTTCGTAGGCGACCAATATAGGAATGATTTTTAAAATTTTAAATACTCTGTAAGGATCATAAATGGGTAAAATTCTAGTCTGCAATTTTAAGTCTGCGTTCTCCAAGTATACTTTGTAAAAGAATTAAATATCTTCATAAAATTTTACTGTTTGAAGATAAAAATACCAATTTAATAACAAAATACCGAACCGTTCTTTTAGAAAATGAAAAAAATTAATTTCTTCAACAAACTTTTAGGAACTGTTCTATTAGGTCTGCTTTTCTGGTGTAAAAATTTCCGAACCAGTAGCAAAGTTAGGAAACAAACATTTGGGCTAAAAACCCAAATTTTTGATCCTGGCTCACAAAATATTTGATGTTTGCAACTATTTACAAAAACAACAAGTAAAACCCGATGTTTGAAATTGATTAACTCATTTTTAACTCTAGAGTTCCCATTTTAACTCCAACAAATAACCATTTTCTGTAAATTTCAAAACTCTATCCCAAAAATTCCTTTTCCTTTTCAAGAACATAAAACAGATGATCTACCATCCGTTTTAGATGAATTTTTAACCTAAAAATTTTGTTTGAATTGAATTATTGGGGCTTTGCAGCCCCGAGTTTTCTCGATCAACCAGTTTTCCTAGTTGATCTTTCGAAACTCTTTGAAAATTTCCCGAAATGCGGCGTAACCTTCGATTCTCTTCCGCACTTCTTCCTCTTTTCGTTGCTTTTCTTGAAGCATGAGTTTCTCGTATCGTTTCTCCAAAAACTCTTCATCCATTCTTCTCCACAATTCCATTTTTTCTTCCTCAGAAATCTTCTCGATCTTTCTCTCCATTTCGTTGTCAAAAAAAAGGGGACAATTGTTTTGAAGGAATAAACTGAGACAGATTTCTCCAAAAATTTCATGATTTCCTCAATTTGCATATTCCGCTTATATCCCCAACATTCGGAAACTTTCCTGTGAGAGACTTCTACCTGCGGGGCATCTGGTGACAGTTTTTGTAACCAACAATTTTTTAAACCTCCATCTAGTGGTAAAATTTCGAATTTTTAATATTCTTCAACAATTTGATGAATTTTGCAGATATTTTTTCTATCAAATTGGTAAAAATTCGGGTTTCTGAATTTAGCAAAGACGCTGAGTGGGAGAAACATTTTTTTGTTTCAAGAAATCGGAAGAAATCATTGTTTCAAAGTTTTCGGGTTTAAAATACGCCCTTGATTGTTTTTTAATTTTTAAATTGAATAAAAGATGTGAAATTGGTAAAATTTCCATTTCTGAAAAATCGAAAGATAGTTTTTCACTACTTTAAAATCGCCAATAATAGAAAAAAAAATTTCTCTATAATTTCAATCAAATTCTTTAAATTAATAAAATTAATGAATTAATAAATTAATAAATTAATAAATTAATAAATTAATAAATTAATAAATTAATAAATTAATAAATTAATAAATTAATAAATTAATAAATTAATAAATTAATAAATTAATAAAAATAAAGTTAATAAAATTCTTTTCAAGAATTCAATTATTTACATAAATAATTCTTCGAAAATCGAAATGGAAATATATTTATCACAAACGTAATTGCTATTGTTACAAAAAGAAGCTAAATTTCCTTCCTATAATTATTTATTTCTGCCAAAGAAAATTTTTATTTGAAACATTTTTTCTAAGGATTTCAAATTGAGACGAAAATAGTATCAAAATAGTGTTGAAGCAAAGTTTGTATACACATTTTTCGTCTAAATTTGATATCTTTAAAAAAACTGCCTAATGTTGAATAATAAAAATTAAATTTTACCGAGAAAAAAATATTTTCTCATTTTATTTTTCCCTTCATTTATAGTCTTAAAGAAAAGTAATAGTAAACACTTACACGGAGAGAGAATATATATTAAATTTTGTAAAAATATTTTCAAATTGGGGAAAAAGTGCAACAAAGCGAAATTTTGATATTGAAAATTCTAAACTTTAAAAATAGTTTTGTGAAATTTATTAAAGTTATATTAGAATTTAATTAATATTCTTGATATTTGATATAATTATACTAAATTTCACATAAGTTTTTTTAAAGTTTAGTATTTTTTATATCAAAATTTCGCTTTGTCGCACTTTTCCCCAGTTTGAAAATATTTTTACAAAATTTAATATATATTCTCTCTCTGTGTAACAGAATAATAATAATAATGGATAAAGCGATATAATTTTGCTGTAATTAATTATTCCATAAGTAAAATTTCCTCGCAATTACGAATTTTTTTCCTAGATATCAAGTTATTCACACTTTCCCTAAATTCTCAGAGAGACAGTTAAATTAATGAAAGAAATCTGCAAAAAGTAAATTTTCAATTTCGTCGTTTCGTTTAGACGCTGTAATTATTAACTTTTGCAGGCCAACGCACCTATTTTCTCCTGCTCAGTTGATTCTTTTTCGCAATTAACATGAAAATCGACAAAAAAGTACTTTCAAAGCGGAAATATATTTATATATACGTGAAGGAAGAGAGAAAATTGTGAATGAAATTGAAAAAGTGTAAAAGGAATACTAAAGATAATCTATAATTTGTGTTGTCAGTATATGAGTGTTACGACATATGTATACCTACAAAAACACGTAATAAGGGTATAATTAAAAAACAATCAAGCGGGATTAATTAAAAAAATATATTTCCATCTTGTCGAAACTGTCAAATTCAATTGCAACTACTTTTATTTACATTTTTTTTTTATATTTTTATCTAGTGAATTTATAATTCAATAAATAAATTGTCAATATTCGAGTGAAATTCTTCTTCTCACCAAAATTATAGTCAAATTACTCAGTGAAATTAACTTAATTGTTGAGTGAATTTCAAAACGAAAATAATTTCCCATTTTTCGAGACAGCTCTTAAAATCCAGGAAACGTTGAATCGGACAAAAATTATTAAGGAACTACGCTTCGTTTAGATTATAATTTGGTAGAAAATTATTTCACGTGGCGTCGCGGTAAAAGTGTATAAACATTTCACATTTCCCCCAAAGAAGAATTTTTCCAAATATTGCAATTTCTCCAAAATTAAAAACTAATTCATAACACAATTTAAATTAAAAAAAAAATTGTCACCTCTTTAGGGCTCGGATCGTCTTTAAGCCTCAAAAACAGTCGCTTTAGTCGCATAAATTCACAACAAAAGTCACGAAAAGTCGCATAAAATTTCCGAAAAAGACGGAAAAAAGTCGAATGAAATTTTAGGAAAAAAATGCCAAAAAGGAAACACGAAATTGTCAAAATTGTAATAAAAAATCACATTTCTCGCCAACACATACTTTAACATCAAACAATCTGGAATAATATTCAATAAAAGTTAATAAAATGCATGGCAAAATTTTAATGAGGTATTCTAAACATTTTTTTAAAAATTCTGTTAAAAATTTTCAATTATTTTTATAACTAATAAAATTCTTTTCCAAAATTCAATTATTTAAAAAAATTTAATAAAATGTCAGTCATAATTTCAATTATCTTTATAAATAATAAAATTTTTATCTAAAATTCATTTATTTTCAAAAAAAATGAAATTTTTGGTCAAAATTCAATTAAATTCAAAAATATTTTTTAAATTTCTCGTCAAAATTTTATAAATAATAAAATTCATCATTGAAATTCAATTATTTTCAAATGTAATAAAATTCTCCGCAGAGTTTAAATTTTTTCAAATTTTTTTTTAAATTCTCAAAAATTCAATTATCTTTATAAATATCAAAATTCTTCTTTAAAATTCAAATACTTTTAAACATTTTTAAAAAAAATCTGTTGAAAAATTCAATTATCTTTATAAATATCAAATTTTTTTTTTCAAAATTCAAATACTTTTAAACATTTAAAAAAAGCTGTTAAAAAATTCAATTATCTTTATAAATATCAAATTTTTTTTTCAAAATTCAATTACTTTTAAACATTTAAAAAAAAATCTGTTCAAAAATTCAATTATCTTTATAAATGTCAAAATTTTTCTTTGAAATTCAATTAATTTTAAACATTTTTTTTAAAAAATCTGTTCAAAAATTCAATTATCTTTATAATTAATAAAATTCTTCTCTGTAATTCAATTATTTTCGAAGAATTTGAATAAAATTCTTGGCAGAATTTCAATTATTTATTTCTGTACATTTGTAACTATCTTTATAAATAATAAAATTCATCCTCGAAATTCATTTATTTTCAAAAGTAATAAAATTCTTCGCAGAAATTAAATTATTTTCAAAATTTTTTTTTAATTTCTCGTCAAAATTACCATTATCTTTATAAATAATAAAATTCATTATGAAAATTTAATTATTTTCAAAAGTTCTGATAAAATTCTTTGCAAAATTCAATTATCTTAAAAAATAAGAAAATTCATCACAGAAATTTAATTATTTTCAAATTTTTTAAAATTCTCCCAACAATTTCAACTATTTTTAAAACTATCAAATTTTTTTTTCAAAATTCAATTACTTTTAATCATTTAAAAAAAAAAATCTGTTCAAAATTTCAATTATCCTCATAAATAATAAAATTTTTTTCTGAAATTCAATTATTTGCAAAGAATTTTAATAAAATTCTTGTCAGAATTTCAATTATTTATTTATTTCTGTACATTTGTAATTATCTTTATAAATAATAAAATTCATCCTCGAAATTCATTTATTTTCAAAAGTAATAAAATTCTTCGCAGAAATTAAATTATTTTCAAAATTTTTTTTTTAATTTCTCGTCAAAATTACCATTATCTTTATAAATAATAAAATTCATCATGGAAATTTTATTATTTTCAAAAGTTCTGATAAAATTCTTTGCAAAAGTCAATTATCTTAAAAAATAAAAAGTTTCATCGCAGAAATTCAATTATTTACAAATTTTTTTTAAATTCTTCCCACAATTTCAACTATTTTTAAAAATATCAAAATTCTTCTTCAAAATTCAATTACATTTAAACATTTAAAAAAAAAATCTGTTTAAAATTTCAATTATCCTTATAAATAATAAAATTCTTCTCTGAAATTCAATTATTTGCAAAGAATTTTAATGAAATTATTATCAAAATTTTAATTATCTTTATAAATAAAAAATTCATCCTAGAAATTTAATTATTTTCAACTTCTTTTTTTATAAAATCTTATAACATAAAATAATGATTTTATCACTCGGTCATCTATAATTATTATAAAACATGAAGACATCGATTGCTCATAGTGATCGATTTCTTCATGTTTTATAACAATTTTTTATAAGTAATTTAATTTCAAAAAGGTTTGAATTTGAATCTTTTGAAGAATTTTAATTCTTATGGAAAAATAATAATTAAATATTTATTTAAAAAAGAAGTTATTGATGTTTTTTTGAAAAATTTGAAAGGAATCTGTAAATAAATTTAAAAGAACATTTTTTTTACTAAAACCTTTTCCTTTAACTTTAACTTTCTGAAAATTTTAAAAATTTCAGTCGCATTTTACAAAAAAAATCTCGAAAAACTCGATTAGTCGCATCTTTTCATAAAAAAGTCAAAAAAAAATGGCAGTTCCTTAGAAAAGTCGAAAAATGTCGAAAAAGTCGCACAATCCGAGCCCTGCCTCTTTAATCTTTTTCTCAATTTTTTACAAGCAATTTTTTTCTTCCTGGTGTATAGAAAATGTAAATTTACGTCCAAAGTCTTGTGATTAAGCTGTAGGTGAATTTAATACAATATACAATATCGAGAAAGGGACACTATAAATAGGGTTTTGAAAAGCAAAGAGCCTTCATCGATTGGAGGTCGTATAAGGGGATGATTCTCACAGGAGTTTGCCTGTGAATCAGTCTATGAACGAGGACGTAATGCAAATTACTTGAATAAATTTAATTATGATGCCCCAGGGAAGACGAAATATCTAATTATGTTCACATTCAAGGTAAATGGTGTGTGAAAAAAATAGCGGAAATTAAATTGAGAAAAAAGTCTTTAAATATTTAACTTTTTTTAATTAATACACCTAATAATTAAATTTGCAATCCGGATAATTGAAAATTCCCTCAAAACATCAAAAATGGTAATTTTCAATTCGGACAATTTCACCAGAAATCAATTTTTTTTTTAAATTCAATTTTTTCTTTAAAAGAAAAAGAATTAAATTTTTATAGCAATTTTTAATTGGCATTGAAATTATGGTTCAGTGTGTTGATTAAAAATAAACTCACAATCGTGACCTACATATCACCGAATGTCTATGGAGTTTGTCACAAGTATCCGTGAATAATTTAAACTTTAATTAACACTTTCAAGTAAAATCGATAATAATTCTTTATATTTTTAGAAAAAAAGCCGAGCAAAATCTTAATTTACTTTCGTAAAAGATCGGTTTCGAAAATGACAAATTTCATCGAAACAAAGAGTTTAAGTATGAAAAAAATTTAAATTTCATATTTAGAAACTTGTTAAAATTCCTTCTTTCTTCCTGCTGTAGTAAAATTTTAATTTTAAAAAAGACATAAATTTTGTCTCATTTGGAACTTTTTAGAACTTTAGGAACATAAAAAGCTGTTCTTTATATAGTTTGAAGGGAATCTTATTTCTGAATGAATAAAATTCCCAACACACTTTTTCCTAAAATGAGATTAGAAAATAAAGAAGGAAATTATGCAACTTCCTGAACTAATATCTCTGCGCGACCCTTGAGGAAATATTATCAAGTGAACTGGGTTAAATAGCAAATATTTAAGTTAAAATATTCTACGGCACATTTATATAAGGAGTTGAATTCTTTTTTTCGGTGAAATATAAATTTTTCCCCACTTCGAAAGAGTCACAAGTATATCGGGGGAAAAAAAAGAAAAATGTCGATGAGAAATTTTATCGAATTACTCGAAGGATTTTTTATCCAGTAAAAAAAGTAATTTTCAAATATAACTGTAACAGTGAAATACCTGTTGGAAGTCGATTAGTTTGCTTGAATTTTTCAACCCGAGAGAATACGAATGCACATGACTAAGTCGAGGAACATCCGCATGAGTCACGTGGACCATATACTGGATTTGTTTTCTTCTTCTTCTTTTGGATCTGGTCGCTTCCCAAGGCGAAGAATAGACATCATTAAAAAGACAGATACGGGGTCGAGACTTTGATGCTCGAGATATGCACTGATCTATCGACATATTTTTATTATTATTATTATTATTATTATTATTATTATTATTATTATTATTATTATTATTATTATTATTATATATCTATATATTTTCTTCAAGTCCGAAAACCTGGAAAACTGAAGACTGATTTTCGCCACAAGCACTCGTCGAATTCTTCACATCTGCTTTTCAGGCGCATTGACCTTAATTCACTTTAAGCTCGAGTTTCTGCTTTTCTATAAGTATTA
This sequence comes from Leptopilina drosophilae, assembly GCA_032873175.1. Lineage (NCBI taxonomy): Eukaryota > Metazoa > Arthropoda > Insecta > Hymenoptera > Figitidae > Leptopilina > Leptopilina drosophilae. Next base: position 53,190,177 of record CM065480.1, read on the forward strand.
TTTCCACATCAAAATACTTCCGCAATTTTTTTTTTCAAACAAAAAAAAAAAAAATTCTCTACATTTACACGTCAGCTGTTTCTTTCAATTATTTTTTAGAGCATAAATAATGATATAAAGATCGAGGATTTTCTAATGAGTACAAACATCTCGTGATTTTTTTTTAATTTAGTGCCTTGTTTGTAAGCTTAGTTTAGAAAACGCGAGAATTCACGCCTCTAGTGTCATGAAAAATTTTAAATATATAGTCATACGGCTTTGGAATTTTAATTGCAGGGACATTTTTTTTTCTTGAAAATTTCATAAAGTGATTATTGTGATTGAGAATGTTTATAAAGTTCGGAACATTTTTCTAGATGTACTCGAAAATAATATACAATAATCGGAAAAGAATTGAAATTTTGAAAGAGATTTTTCTTGAATTTTCACACTATTTAAAATTCAATTGCAATATAGAATTTTTTTATTATAATTTAACATTTTTTTTTGTATTTTCAAGTCAGTCTCGACGCTAAGGAGACGAAAATTATCATATAATATTTGTTAGTGCTTTCTAAAGATATCAAATTGAGAAGAAAAATGTGTAAACATTTTGCTTTCAAATTTATTTTGATTCCATTTTCGACTCAATTTGAAATCCTTAGAAAAAGTTTTGTAAATAAACATTTTCTTTGGCAGAAATAAATAATTTTAAGAAGGAAATTTAGCTTCTTTTTGTAACAAAACCAATTACGTTTGTGATAAATATATTTCTATTTTGATGTGATAGAAATAAATTTATTTTCTGACTGCACTCGATATTATTAGGCAATAATTAAAAACGTATTTAAAAATTTTTAAAAAGAGTTTTGCGACATATTTTTAAAGAATTTTGTTTTTAAAAAATATTTGATGTCTTTCTAACAAACTTATTAAAATTTTTGAAAATAATGATTGAATTCTTGCTAAAAATTCTAAAATTTTCGTAAATATTTGAATTCTTACCAACGATTGTAGTAAAATTTTTTTAAATAATTGAATTTTCGGGAAAAAATCTATTACTTTTTTAAAATAATTGAATGTTTGTAATTATTATTGTTACCAATGAAAATAATTAAATTTTCCAAACAATTTTATTAAAATCACTCAAAATAAATGAATTTTCGAGAATAATTTTGTTACTTACCTTCTATAATTGAATTTTTTTGAAGAATTATTTATGATTTTATGTAAATAATTAAATTCTTGAACAGAATTTTATTAACTTTATTTTTATTAATTTATTAATATAAAATGAGAAAATATTTTTTTCCCAGTAAAATTTAATTTTTATTATTCAATATTAGGCAGTTTTTCTAAAGATATCAAATTTAGACGAAAAATGTGTATACAAACTTTGCTTCAACACTATTTTGATACTATTTTCGTCTCAATTTGAAATCCTTAGAAAAAATGTTTCAAATAAAAATTTTCTTTGGCAGAAATAAATATTTTTAGGAAGGAAATTTAGCTTCTTTTTGTAACAAAACCATTTACGTTTGTGATAAATATATTTCCATTTGGATTTTCGAAGAATTATTTACGTAAATAATTGAATTCTTGAAAAGAATTTTATTAACTTTATTTTTATTAATTTATTAATTTATTAATTCATTAATTTTATTAATTTAAAGAATTTGATTGAAATTGTAGAGAAATTTTTTTTCTATCATTGGCGATTTTAAAGTAGTGAAAAACTATTTTTCGATTTTTTTAGAAATGGAAATTTTACCAATTTCACATCTTTTATTCAATTTAAAAATAAAAAAATCATCAAGGGCGTATTTTTGACCCGAAAACTTTGAAACAATGATTTCTTCCGATTTCTTGAAACAAAAAAATGTTTTTCCCACTCAGCGTCTTTGCTAAATTCAGAAACCCGAATTTTTACCAATTTGATAGAAAAAATATCTGCAAAATTCATCAAATTGTTGAAGAATATTAAAAATTCGAAATTTTACCACTAGATGGAGGTTAAAAAAATTGTTGGTTACAAAAACTGTCACCAGATGTCCCGCAGGTGGAAGTCTCTCACAGGAAAGTTTCCGAATGTTGGGGATATAAGCGGAATATGCAAATTGAGGAAACCATGAAATTTTTGGAGAAATCAATCTCAGTTTATTCCTTCAAAACAATTGTCCTCTTTTTTTTGACAACGAAATGGAGAGAAAGAACGAGAAGATTTCTGAGGAAGAAAAAATGGAATTGTGGAGAAGAATGGATGAGGAGTTTTTGGAGAAACGATACGAGAAACTCATGCTTCAAGAAAAGCAACGAAAAGAGGAAGAAGTGCGGAAGAGAATTGAAGGTTACGCCGCATTTCGGGAAATTTTCAAAGAGTTTCGAAAGATCAACTAGGAAAAATGGTTGATCGAGAAAACTCGGGGCTGCAAAGCCCCAATAATTGAATTCAAACAAAATTTTTAGGTTAAAAATTCATCTAAAACGGATGGTAGATCATCTGTTTGATGTTCTTGAAAAGAAATAGGAATTTTGGGATAGAGTTTTGAAATTTACAGAAAATTGTTATTTGTTGGAGTAATAATGAGAATTCTAGAGTTAAAAATGAGTTAATCAATTTCGAACATTGGGTTTTACTTGTTGGTTTTGTAAATAGTTGCAAACATCAACTATTTTAGGAGCCAGGATCAAAAATTTGGGTTTTTTGACCAAATGTTTGTTTCCTAATGTTGCTACTGGTTCGGAAATTTTTACACTAAAAAAGCGGACCTAATGGAACTGTTCCTAAAAGTTTGTTGAAGAAATTAATTTTTTTCATTTTCTAAAAGAACGGTTCGGTATTTTGTCATTAAATTGGTACTTTTATCTTCAAACAGTATTTGTTGAATCACTTCTTCAGAATTTATGTTTAATTTTTAACTTCTTACACTTGTCTAATTGGAAGTTGCAACTATTACATGAAATTCACTTAAAAGTTTAGCATTTTAACCCAAATCTTTGTTCCCTGAGCTTTGCAACTTGCTCTGAAATTTTTACTCCGCACTCAAAATAGTACATATAATACAAGATTTCCTGAAAATTTTATGAAGATATTTAATTCTTTTACAAAGTATACTTGGAGAACGCAGACTTAAAATTGCAGACTAGAATTTTACCCATTTATGATCCTTACAGCGTATTTAAAATTTTAAAAATCATTTTTATCTTAGTCGACCACAAAATGAAACAGAAAGAATTTTTAATAATCCAAAACGAGCAAAAATAAAATTGTTTCCTGCTCTCAGAAAATTGTTATTTCTATCCATACGAAACACAAAGTAGTTTTAATTTTTGATTCAACATTGTATTATTTAGCATAATTGAATATTCCTCAGAGCAACGTTAAATTTTCTAAAAAGGTTTTTCTAAAAAGGTTTTTCCAAAAAGGTTTTTCCAAAAATGTTAACATCTCTGAAAATGTTTATGAATAAGTAAGAAATTTAAATGCGATACTAAATTATAAACTGAATTTTGATTCTATTTTTACTTTTCAAGCTGAATTGCTTTGTTTTAGTTTTCATTTTATAAATTGTTATTCTACTTTTGACTGGAAATTGGGTCGTATCAATCTGACGGCTAATTTTAAAAGAGAAGCTTTTCTCAAAAATTGAAAAATCTTTAGAGAATATTTGTTTTCAGGGTACCCAAAATGCAAACGAATACGAATATTTTGATGAATTCATAATTTGGGTAAAATTCGAGTATAACTTTTACCTAATATGGAATAATTTTAAACCAATGTAGTGTTGTATTGATCGAATTTGATTCATTGTCATTAAGAAACAGGAAGCAAATCTCGTAAGGATCGTTACATTTTCATTTTTATAATAGAAAAAAAACGTTCAGGAACAAAAATGTAAGCTTCCCCTTAAAAAAATGTCTTACATCCAAAATGAATGTTGTTCCATTTTCGCATTTTTACATTCGACAAAAACTTGAATTAACTTCGACCTAATTTAATTCGTATTCGATGATCCGAACAACGCGGGCTCGGAAGTAACCTCTGTTGAATTTCCCTTGGGGAGGGGAAATTCTTACGCACGGTTTGTTCCGTTATCGGTGTGACAGCAGCAGTTACTGTTTTTTTTTTGTATTTCTTTTTTTTTGTCTATCTAGCTGTAAATGTTTATATATAGCACACGATGTGCTATTTGGTTCAAACATTAAACCGGAAATCTTGCTTCGTGAACAAGGCGTGAAATGACTTTTTTCTCGGTTCAATATCACAATGAAAGTTAGAGTGAAGACCTTTTAGAGTTTTGAATAAATATCGCAGACTCACGTGACAACCGTGGAAAACGTCAATGGATCATTGTCACGATACATATCGAGTAGAGGACGAATTGAGTTTCGATCGTTTTTTACGAGCTTCAGATGGAGCGAGATCTTTGACCCTCTCTCCTTATGGGAGAGAGAGAGAATTTTTTGTACCTGACGTCATCTGAAGAACCTTATGAACCTTATTTATACGTGCCTTGGCCTGACGTGTTTATAAGGGTGCTACAAAAGCAGTCTCTGGTCGAAAGGATATTTAATCTTTATAATCTCGCGGCTTATGCTTACTTTTCGAAAATCGATATTTCGAATATTTAAAAGGACTCTTTTGAAAAGTTTTCATTATTTTTTTAAAGAAATATTTTCAATCTGAAAGGAAAATAGAGGTTTGACTTTTTTGTCAATTTTTCCATCTTGTAACTTGAAAAAAAAATACCGCCATGGGAAAATTCGTTTTGGAGGAATGCAGATCTGGTTTTGATAATATTTTTTATCGAAACAAAGAAAATCGTAGCGTTTAGTATGGTACAAACTGAAAATATAAGGAAACTATCCAAATAGTGACGAATCGTAAAAGAAAGTACGCAGCGAACAAATTTTTAGTAAATAAAGACCAAGCCTTAGAAAAGAAATTTTTAATTTCGAAAATAAATTATTGGACAATGCTAAATATCAATAAACTGATGAAATATAATAGAAGTGGGTTTCTAGTTTATGAAGCCTATGAACTCAATTTGTCACTACACATTCTCTCTTGGGAGTGATCGAGATCCACTTTACTCGACATTATTACATTAGCATTCACCATCTATTGATTTATACGACATTATATTATTACATTTTTTTTCTTGATGGGAAATTTTTTTCTAATTACATAAATTACAAGCACGTTTGTATTTTATATATGAAACTATAAAGAAGAAATTCACTAACGAGCGAGACATTATGTCATCCTGTGTGTGTATAGATATATATTTATACGACTCACGCGAGCAAAACCGCTTGCATAATTATTATTGTCGATTTCAGATTTATGTACTTCCATTGATAAATGATTGTCGCTTTTTTTTCAAATACTATAAGAGACATTTCAATAAATTCTTACCACATTTTTTGTGTACACAACAAAACTGATATAATAAAGTCGTTACAAAATTATATCGTAACACGGAGAAATTACTTCATTATATTCCGTCGAGAATAATGTAATTCCTATTTTTTTTATCATGTGCATAAGCTGAAGAATATATTTACTGTCAAATGATTAAATCACTTGATCGTAGAATAATTAATTAATAATTATTAATTTACACATTTATTAATATTTAATATATGCTTTTAGATTTTAATTAAGAGAATTCTCCTATTCTACTTATGAACAAGTCATACAATTCTTAAACAAATCGATTAGAAAATTGAAAAGAAAATTAATTTCTACAACAAACTTTTAGGAACTGTTCCATTATGTCTGCTTCGTTGGTGTACAAATTTCCGAATCAGTAGCAAACTTAGGAAACAAATATTTGGGCTAAAACCCCAAATTTTTGATCCTGGATCCTAAAACAGTTTTATTTTCGCTCGTTTCGGATTATTAAAAATTCTTTGTTTCATTTTGTGGACGACTAATATAAAAATGATTTTTAAAATTTTAAACACGCTGTAAGGAACATAAATGGGTAAAATTCTAGTCTGCAATTTAAAGACTGTTCTCCAAGTATATACTTTGTAAAAGAATTAAATTTCTTCATTAAATTTTCAGGAAATCTTGTATTATATCTACTGTTTTGAGAGAGGAGTAAAAATTACAGAGCAAGTTGCAAAGCTCAGGAAACAAAGATTTGGGTTAAAATACTAAACTTTTAAGTGAATTTCATGTAATAGTTGCAACTTCCAATTAGACAAGTGTAAGAAGTTAAAAATTAAACATAAATTCTGAAGAAGTGATTCAACAAATACTGTTTGAATATAAAAAGACCAATTTAATGACAAAATTCCGAACAGTTCTTTTATAAAATGAAAGAAATTAATTTCTTCAACAAACTTTTAGGAACAGTTCCATTAGGTCTGCCTTTTTAGTGTAAAAATTTCCGAACCAGTAGCAACAATAGAAAATAAAAATTTGGGCAAAAAACCCAAATTTTTGATCCTGGCTCACAAAACATTTGATGTTTGCAACTATTTACAAAAACAACAAGTAAAACCCAAAGTTTGAAATTGATTAACTCATTTTTAACTCTAGAGTTCCCATTTTAACTCCAACAAATAACCATTTTCTGTAAATTTCAAAACTCTGTCCCAAAATTCCTTTTTCTTTTCAAGAACATCAAACAGATGATCTACCATCCGTTTTAGATGAATTTTTAACCTAAAAATTTTGTTTGAATTGAATTATTGGGGCTTTGCAGCCCCGAGGTTTCTCGATCAACCATTTTTCCTAGTTGATCTTTCGAAACTCTTTGAAAATTTCCCGAAATGCGGCGTAACCTTCGATTCTCTTCCGCACTTCTTCCTCTTTTCGTTGCTTTTCTTGAAGCATGAGTTTCTCGTATCGTTTCTCCAAAAACTCCTCATCCATTCTTCTCCACAATTTCATTTTTTCTTCCTCAGAAATCTTCTCATTCTTTCTCTCCATTTCGTTGTCAAAAAAAAGAGGACAATTGTTTTGAAGGAATAAACTGAGACAGATTTCTCCAAAAATTTCATGGTTTCCTCAATTTGCATATTCCGCTTATATCCCCAACATTCGGAAACTTTCCTGTGAGAGACTTCTACCTGCGGGGTATCTGGTGGCAGTTTTTGTGACTAACAAAATTTTTTAACCTCCATCTAGTGGTAAAATTTCCAATTTTTAATATTCTTCTACAATTTGATGAATTTTGCAGATATTTTTTCATTCGAATTGGTTAAATTTTTGTCGATTTTAACAAAATTCTTAAAAATTTAATTCTTTGGGAAAATTCTATTAAAATCGGGCTGAAGAATTCAATTATTTTCATTAATTATAAATTGCTTTGTAGGAATTCAATTCTTTTGAAGAATAATTAATAAAAAACTACACAGAAATTGAATTATTGTCAGAAATTTTAACTGAATTCTTTGTGAACTTCAATTTTTTAATAAAACTTTTTCATTTTAATGTTTATCAATATCTACCAGTTTGATAAAATTTCCAAACAAAATTTAATTGTTTACAAAAATTTTTGTAAAAATCTTCGTAAGAATCCAATCTTGTCCTGAATAATAAAAATTTTTCAGGAATTCAACTAAATGTAAATAAAATTTTTGGCAAGAATTAAATTATTTTTTGTAAATATTGAAATCCTTTCATGAATAATAAAATTTGTCACAGGGATTTAATTTATTAGTATAGGATAATAAAGAAGTGAATATCTTTTTTGATGAAAAGTCAGGAAAATAAAAAATATGGCACGAATTTTTTGTCAAATTTGTAAAGGACATGAAAGTAAATTTTTTGTTCGGCAATTTTAATTCTTCGATAAAATAAAGCGAGGAGATTGGAATTTTTTTTATAGATGAAGAAAAAAAAGTTGTGGAAAATGAAAAGAATTCACGGTAAAAATACCATAATTTTTTGATTAAAAAAAAGCACTGTTTTAAAGGTTGTTGGGTTAAAAATAGGCTTTTGATGGTTTTTAAATTCTTCAAATTGAACAAAAACAGTGGAAAATCGGCTCTAGAAAACAAAATTAAATGATAATTTTCGACACTAAGCGTCGACGCTCTCTTTTGTTGCGATTTTTCCCCTTTTTCGCGAGCATTTAATTAGTGGACAATTATCAAAATGTGCATGAATAGAAATAAACTTGCAATGTGAAATTTGACGAGTGTTTCTCTGCGCACATATTCATCATGATTTACAATGGTTGTTGCGAACATTAATTAGTTACTGTGGTCGCATCAAATATCCGCAACAGCTATGACAATCAATGCAACTGTGTGTATATATATATATACACATCGCAGAATTGACATATGCACCGTATTATTTGTTTTCATATACATTTGCAGATTGCTTACACTCTCTACATACTATAAATGGATATTTGAGAATTTTGTCATCAGTATTTTAATATCTTAATTGCCAATCGCATATATAGAGAGCCTTTAATAATAACGATGAAACAAAATGTCGAATATTAATATTCGAACATCACTGCTGATATTAATCTTCTATATGCACATCCAGAAGACCAGAAGGGGAATTTTATTATTTCAACCAAATTTTATTTTCTTTGCTTGAGTAAATTTATTTCAATTCAATTCAACTCATGTATTTTTCTTCGAGACTATAAATTGCTTTATGACTGAAAAATTGACGACTCAATTGAATCAATTTGAAAGAATTTCGTTAAAAATTGCTCGAATTTTATTAAAATGTTTGACAATCATTTTTCTTTTTTTGGCTCCAAATAGCACATTTGACTTTAAAACAAATAATAGTGTGTAACAGAGAGCGAGGAAAACCCTTCGAGAGCAATTAAAGTCCCCTTGCCAATTTAAACTGCGAAAACTTTATTTCTGAAAATTCGTTTTTCAGAAAATAAAATAAGTTTTTTTTTTTAAGTAAAAGAGGTTTTTCCAGTTTCTGTGGATATTCCACGTTTTTCAATAGAATTAGAGAGACCATCCTGGCAGTCTCCGCTTTTGTATCCAAAAGTTGACGGGAATCTCGTATAGCAACGGAGAGAGTAAAAGCGACGACCCTCTCTTCGCTTCGAACTGTGGGGTCGATTTTGCACAATATATATATATATTCGAATCCGGAGATATACCCTCAACGTAGCTCGAAAATTAGGGGTTGCAAGGAAAGTCGTCCGTGAACATTTCTCTCGTCCCTAGAATCTAAAAGGCGCGCCCTTAACTCCAAAGGGACACAAACACTACGTAATTTGCAACGAGTCGAATATTTCTTTATCCGCAAAAGATCCTGTCGCTCTGCCATTTAATCGAAATGTTATTCCTACTTATCACGTAACAAAAAAACGTGTTGGAAAACTTGTTATCTCTTACGATTCTACCTCCCTCTTTATATTCCATTCCCACTCTCAATCAATTTGTCTAAATATTTTTCACCGAGGATTTTTTTTTTCATCACAAAAAATCAAAACACTATTAAAATAGAAATTAGATCTAAAGAAAAATTAATAAACCCGTTATCAAATAGTTTAATAATCGTTTCAATCGTTAAATCTCTTTTCTCCTTAGGAACCAAAATAGTAAAATTCGAACATAGGAATTGTAACAAAAAAGTACTACGAATTGCAGAAGGAAAATACTAATTGAAAAGAAATCTTTAGATCAGTTTTTTTACAATCTTCCGGAAAGATTGTGAATTCCGGAAAGAATGAAATGTTCGGAAAAGTCTTTAAAAATTTTCTCTTGTCGTGAACCTATTATTGGGGATTTGTTCCCCTTAAATCCCGAATGATTTATTTTCTATAAATGCAAAATGTGTGAAGGTCGAAAGTAAATCCCGGAGATAAGTTATTGATTCCTTTGTTTTATTTTGAGGGGATAGAGAATCATTTGGCGTAGGAGAGAGATGAGGTTAAAAGTCAGTTTCAGTTAAAAAAGTTCCTGTTTGACAGAAAAAGTTTTAGAGAGAGAATTTATATTATTGAGAGAAGAGAGAAAAGAATATTAATCTTCCTCGCGTTACTAAATTTTTACACTAAAAACCGTAAATTCTTTTTATTTTCCACAACTTTTTTCTCCTCATCTATAAAAAAAATCTAATCTCCTCGCTTTATTTTATTATTCGTTTGTCAGAAATAAAAAGTAAACTTTCCACTTTATTGCGGGACGTATTTTTTCAAACTATAAGGTCAAATTTTCGTATGAAAAAAAGAATTTCTGATTTCGCACTGAAAAATTTTATAAAAGTAGCAAACTTAACTTTCAAGCATTAAAAAACATTGCCCATCGAAGAATTAAAATTGCCGAACAAAAAATTTACTTTCATGTCCTTTACAAATTTGACAAAAAATTCGTTCCATATTTTTTATTTTCCTGACTTTTCATCAAAAAAGATATTCACTTCTTTATTATCCTATACTAATAAATTTAAATTTACAAAAAATAATTTAATTCTTGCCAAGAATTTTATTTACATTTAGTTGAATTCCTGAAAAATTTTTATTATTCATGACAAGATTGGATTCTTACGAGGATTTTTACAAAAATTTTTCTAAACAATTAAATTCTGTTTGGAAATTTTATCAAAATGGTAGATATTGATAAACATTAAAATGAAAAAGTTTTTTTAAAAAATTGAAGTTCACAAAGAATTCAGTTAAAATTTCTGACAATAATTCAATTTCTGTGTAGTTTTTTATTAATTATTCTTCAAAAGAATTGAATTCCTACAAAGCAATTTATAATTAATGAAAATAATTGAATTCTTCAGACCGATTTTAATAGAATTTTTCCAAAGAATTAAATTTTCAAGAATTTTGTTAAAATCTAAAAGAATTTAACCAATTCGATAGAGAAAATATCTGCAAAATTCATCAAATTGTTGAAGAATATTAAAAATTCGAAATTTTACCACTAGATGGAGGTTAAAAAATTTGTTAGTCACAAAAACTGTCACCAGATGCCCCGCAGGTAGAAGTCTCTCACAGGAAAGTTTCCGAATGTTGGGGATATAAGCGGAATATGCAAATTGAGAAAACCATGAAATTTTTGAAGAAATCAATCTCAGTTTATTCCTTCAAAACAATTGTCCGCTTTTTTTTGACAACGAAATGGAGAGAAAGAACGAGAAGATTTCTGAGGAAGAAAAAATGGAATTGTGGAGAAGAATGGATGAGGAGTTTTTGGAGAAACGATACGAGAAACTCATGCTTCAAGAAAAGCAACGAAAAGAAGAAGAAGTGCGGAAAAGAATCGAAGGTTACGCCGCATTTCGGGAAATTTTCAAAGAGTTTCGAAAGATCAACTAGGAAAAATGGTTGATCGAGAAAACTCGGGGCTGCAAAGCCCCAATAATTTAATTCAAACAAAATTTTTAGGTTAAAAATTCATCTAAAACGGATGGTAGATCATCTGTTTGATGTTCTTGAAAGGGAAAAGGAATTTCGGGATAGTGTTTTGAAATTTACAGAAAATGGTTATTTGTTGGAGTAAAAATGAGAATTCTAGAGTTAAAAATGAGTTAATCAATTTCAAACATCGGATTTTACTTGTTGTTTTTGTAAATAGTTGCAAGTATCAACTATTTTAGGAGCCAGGATCAAAAATTTGGGTTTTTTGCCCAAATGTTTGTTTCCTATTGTTGCTACTGGTTCGGAAATTTTTACACTAAAAAAGCGGACCTAATGGAACTGTTCCTAAAAGTTTGTTGAAGAAATTAATTTTTTTCATTTTCTAAAAGAACTGTTCGGAATTTTGTTATTAAATTGGTCTTTTTATATTCAAACAGTATTTGTTGAATCACTTCTTCAGAATTTATGTTTAATTTTTAACTTCTTACACTTGTCTAATTGGAAGTTGCAACTATTACATGAAATTCACTTAAAAGATTAGTATTTTAACCCAAATCTTTGTTTCCTGAGCTTTGCAACTTGCTCTGTAATTTTTACTCCTCCCTCAAAACAGTAGATATAATACAAGATTTCCTGAAAATTTAATGAAGAAATTTAATTCTTTTACAAAGTATATACTTGGAGAACAGTCTTAAAATTGCAGACTAGAATTTTACCCATTTATGTTCCTTACAGCGTGTTTAAAATTTTAAAAATCATTTTTATATTAGTCGTCCACAAAATGAAACAAAGAATTTTTAATAATCCGAAACGAGCGAAAATAAAACTGTTTTAGGATCCAGGATCAAAAATTTGGGGTTTTAGCCCAAATATTTGTTTTCTAAGTTTGCTACTGATTCCGAAATTTGTACACCAACGAAGCAGACATAATGGAACAGTTCCTAAAAGTTTGTTGTAGAAATTAATTTTCTTTTCAATTTTCTAATCGATTTGTTTAAGAATTGTATGACTTGTTCATAAGTAGAATAGTAGAATTCTCTTAATTAAAATCTAAAAGCACATTTTAATGCAGTTTTTCAGCAAGATATTAAATGGAGCCTAAAAAACGAATCAAAAGTACTGCAAACCAATGTTTCGATTCGTCTTTCGTCTCAATTCGACATCCTTAAAAAAAATACCATGAAAATAAAAGAAATCATTAAAACAAAAAAATACCATGAAAATAAAAGAAATCATTAAAACAATGTGCAAATTAAAAAATTCCAGAGAAAATCTCTTCGGGGTATATGCAAATGAACAAGCGATAGTCTGATAAAACAAAATGAATTCTCTCCCACAAGGATCGCTGATGCCTCGCAGGAATGGTTTATCTCGTGGAAGAATAGAAATTAGAAAATAGCGAATATGTGATGAATCGTGAATAATATATTATATTGTAGATATAAAATATATAGTGAAAAGCATCTATAAGAAACGATCATTATAATAGTCTCTTCTCGACGACGACGACGACTAATAAGAAGAATTTGCCACGTTTAGTAATGGGGATACGCTATCTGCGCATCCGTGTTACAGGGTTACACGCTTCTTATTCTCATACATGCAATGCGTCACGATCATAACAAAAATTTAATAGATTTCAAGATTCAATTTTTTTTTCTCTCTCTTTTATCTTTCAAGTGTACTCACTGCAACTACTCTTGGGAAAACTGACGAAACATCAATATTGCGAATCTTTCTCCTTACCTGAAACATTAAACGTTGCAATCATTATTACATATAATTTTTCATTATCCAATATTATAAATATATAAAAACCAAAACATAGTAGAGAAAAGTAAATTACAATAATATTCTACATTGCGAAAACGATTATTGGCGTCTGAATCAATGAAACATTCATTCATTCTTCTATAGCAAAGAATTGCGATTCAAAAATTTTAAAATTACAACAAAAATTACAAGATTACAACAAAAATAACGTTAATAATTATTAGTATTGTCAGACTAAATACTATTTACTCGTATTTAGAATTATTTCCCCCCGATTTAACCCATTATCGAAACAGATTCATATACATCCTGATCTATGTAATTTAGAGAATTTCACCTGAAGCACGCGTGATTGATTACAATCGGTGCGATAAATTATGGACTGTGAAAATTTTTAATATTCACTATAATCTCTGTAGATTAATTTTCCATTGACACGACCCTATTAAAAAGTTCCTCTGTACGTTTTCGTTTGATCAACGCGGTGAAAGAAAAGATAATCCCACTGGATCCGTCACCCTTCGTGAAATCGTGCTTTTTCTCTGATATAAAATATTCAGAATTCTTTTTTGCGAAAGTAAAAGCAAAAGTGGTCGGGGATCTAGTCTTTGTTGGAAATTTTTCTCGCAGCAAAAGAAATCGCCTCTAAATACCATTTCATTTAATAAAGAACGACGACGAAGAAGAAGAAGAAGAAAGATTACATCCGAGGACAGAAAAAATTTTTCTCATCAAAGAGGATGAAAAGTTCTCTAATCTAAAAAATAGAGTACATAAATGAATTAAAAATAACAAGACTGTGATAACAGTACGAATATTAATAGTATAATAATAGTAATAACAATGTTCCATATTTTTAAAACATCTTTTTGGGGCACATATAAGAAATATCATTGTTGGTACAGTGTTGGTACTTCCTGGAATATAGAGGGAAATTAAACGAATGATAATTTAATGCCACTGATAAAAATAGAGACGGTAAGTTGTCTAATCGCGAAAGTGAATCAGTATTCGCAACAAGTTATGCGGCTTTCGCCCGATAAGAGTTTTCTGAGGACCCGAGTGTGCTACACAACTATATTCTTAGTTCGAGTCAATTCATATCGTATGTAGCGAACGTCTGTTGAGCACTTCCTTCGTGCAATGACAATCTTTGTGTACATTTGCCTTCAGGTATGTGTGCATATACATATAGAAAACCAATAAAGATGGTTGTGTGTCTCATAATATACGTGACTATCGATATCCTCAAGTCCCTTGTGGTCACTTCATTCTCTTCCACTTTATTTCTCAACAAATACCAACATAGAGTTATCATAATCTAAAATAACGAATATCGACACATCTTTTCAATCTATTCGTTTATTCGCTGGGAAAATTCAGAAATAAAGAAAGAAAAAGGAATAATGAAAGAAAAAGGAATAAGGGAAGAAAAAGCAGCAACTTAAGGATGAAAAAAAAGAAGAAGAGCATATCAACCACACTGTAAAAAGAAAGGTATAAATTTAGTACCAATTTTGGTAGTAAATCGTAATTTGGTACTAAATCGTAATTTGGTTCTATTTTAGTACCGAAATCAGCTCTAATTTAGAACTTTTTTTTTTGCAGTGGCAGTGTTGGTTCTTTTATCAACAACAATAAACAATTTCATTGTTGCATTTCAATTGCATCTTCAGGGTTGCCACAAATATTTAATTTTATTTTTCCCTGATTTCCAGACAAAATTCTTACTTTTTCCCTGACCATAAAAAATATTCTGATTCACTCTAAAAATTATTAGATACTCAAAAAAGTGTTCTATTAAATTTATTTAAAAATTTCATTAATTGTAAAATTATTCAAAAACATCAATAACTAAATTTTTAAATAAGTATTTAATTATTACTTTTCCACAGGAATTAAAATTCTTCAGAACAGTTAAATTCAAACCTTTTTGAAACTCAACAATTTATAAGAATATTATTACAAAACATAAAGAAGGTCACCTTCTTCATATTTTGTTATAATTTTAATAACCATGAAATTTTTCAACAAAAATTTAATTATTTACAAAAATCCTGATAAAATCCTTCTCAAGAATTCAATTATTTTTAAAATTAGTAAATTTTCTCAAAAAATTAAATTATTTGAAAAAATTGTAATAAAATTCGTTGCAATAATTCAATTATTTTCATAAACAATAAATCGATTATTCGGTAATTTCATTTTTTAAATCAATTTTTGTTAGAAAATTCTAGAAACATTTAATTATTTAATTTGAAAAAGAAATAATTTATTGAATAATAATTGAATGTTTGTTAAAATTGAATTCTCATAAAAGAATTTTATTAACAAATTTTAAAATAATCGAATTCTTTTGACAAATTTTAATAAAATTTTTAAGAATAATTACATTTTTAAGAATAATTACATTTTTTGAGGAATTTGATTAAAATATTGTATCCAAAATTAATTAAAATCCTGCGATGAGATTTATTATTCATGAAAATAATTTTAAAAAATTTTCAAAAATGATATTAAAATTTTTCTAAAATAATTGAATTTCGGCGAAGAATTTTATTATTTATAAGAATAATTAAATTCTTGTAAAGAACTTTGTTAATTTTTTTAAATAATTAAATTCTTGTAAAGAACTTTGTTAATTTTTTTAAATAATTGATATTTTTCAAAAAATTATTTGAAATTTTTTATATTAAATAATTGAATTCCTGTAAAAATTTTATTATTTATGAAAATAATTGGTTCATTTACAAGAAATTCATCAAAAATTTTGTAAATTATTGAATTCCTGTAAAATTTTTCCAAGAATGTTATTAAAGTTTTTAAAAATAATTGAATTTCGAAGAAGAATTGTATTATTTATAAAGATAATTGAAATTTTGACGAAAATTTTTGAACAAATTTTGAACATAATTGAATTTTGGAGAAGAATTTGTTTATTTTTAAAGATATAATTGAAATAACCAGAATTTAAAAAAAAAATTTCGAATGTAATTGAATTTCTGCGAAAATGTTATTACTTTTGAAAATAATAGAATTTTTGTAATTATTTGTAACTTTTCCAAAATAAAATTTTGTTTAGTATATTTAATTAAAATTCTTTTATCAATATAGTATTTATGAAAGTTGTAAAAATTATTCATTACATAATTTATAAGTCATAATTTTATGATAGTTCTTTAAAAATCAAGTTATTTAAAAAGAAATTATGGTTTGAAATAGAAAAAAATTTAAGGTTTTGTATTAAAATTCGTGGTTATTTTTATAGTTTACAAGGCAAACAAAAATAACATCAAAATTTAGAGCTTTTTCAAGAGTTTTTGAAATTCGATTTTTTCCAGTACTTTTACTAAAAATCCATGACTTTTCCCTGAATTCCCTGACCTGTGGCAACCCTGATCTTTCAATTGATGGTAGTGGTAGTTCTGCGGTTGTTCCCAGATTCTCTAATAAACATAGAAAATTGGTGAACCGAAAGATTGATGTTTCGACGATAACCATGGTTAGCTTCCTTTTTCTTATTTGCTGTAAATTTTCAATTAACCCTCTCTTGACTTGATGGCGACACGAAGTTGTAATTTTGGTTGGCATCACAAGGAGGCAGAGGAGTAATGTGGCAATCAAGACCGGTGTTTCTAATCGACCTCGCCTCGGTCTCGGTGTAACGTATCACGATGCCGTTGTCTTGGAACAACGTTAATCGCATCTTCCGGATGAATTGCACTGCAATCAGCGATATCAGATCGACGGTTAATTATTTCCCACATCAAGCAGGTAGGATGTTTACAATTTATATTAGAAGGAAAATATCGTTGCCAAGTTGATGCGATTTATACAAAATCGTCTTCACAGTAAAAAGAAAGTTCTAAATTAGAGCTTCGGTACTAAAGTTGAACCAAATTATGATTTAGTACCAAAATTGATACTAATTTAATACCTTTCTTTTTACAGTGAAGACGATTAGTGAATTGGAAAAAGAGAGTAAAGAGAAAGGAAAAAAGAAAAGAGAAAAGGAAAAGAGAAAAAGAAAAGAGAAAAGGAAAAGAGAAAAAGAAAAGAGAAAAAGAAAAGAGAAAAAGAAAAGAGAAAAACAAAAGAGAAAAAGAAAAGAAAAGTAAAAAAATAAAACAAATGTCTGGACATGTTCTGGTCGATGTCCTTTCTACTCGTTTGTGCTAATTCCGGCATTGCTCGTTGTTCCGAACCGAGCGCTGACAAAGCTTTATATATACATATATATATATATAAATGGTTCTCCCCTCCCGGAAAAATGAGCAAAACAAGAAAAAGGTTCGAAAGGGAGAAAAAAAAGTAGAGAAAAGCCCGGAATCGCAACTCAAACCACCTTTTTTTCAACAAGTTTAATAAAATTTATCGGTTAATACTCTGCGTGCTTTGATTTTCATTCGCACGGTTTGACACAAATACCAGCATTCTCTTTTGATTTCGGTTTTTTTTCCTCCAGTTTATACACACACACACACACACACACAATGCTTCTCTTTCACATAGGAAATTATTTCTCCCAACGATAGTCCAAGTCAAAGTTGATTATTTCATAAATGTATTTGTTGATATAGATGATGTGATAAACACCGAAAAATTTCATTCTCAATCAGTTTCGAAATATATGAACCTTTATCTTTTTCTACATCCTTTTTCGTTGACTTGGAAAATTTTCCTGAAATTAAATTGAGTAAAATGTAAAATGAATAAAATGTATTTCAGTCAAAAAATTAATGATACGGACATTAAAATATTAGCAATTAAAAATGCATTTCGTTAGAAAATTTCTGACTCTTAAATCCTTCTGTTTGCAGAATAATGTTCCTTGTTACAAATATTGCATACAGGCTTCGCACACATCTGCTGAAATCTATATTTACTATACTTTTAAATATTTAAATACTAGCAAATGTTACGGGGTCTAGTACGCGGAATATGATATTTAATTTATTATTAAACAAATCACAGAACATTTAATTTATTATAATACAAATCACAGAACAAAAATATTAAAATAACTCTTCGCAAGAATTGAATTATTTCCATAAAATTTTATGGGACTAAAGTTTCGAACGTTCAAATGAACGGAATTTTTTTTCACCTTCAGTGTTTTTGAAAATTCCTATCGAGAATAGAAAAATACTTGAAATTAAACAATATTTAGTTAAGAATTAATTTGTTTTAAGTAAAATAATAATTTTTTTGTAAATAAAATACAAATTGGAAGAAGTAAAAAAATATTTTCGTTCATTTGAACGTTCAAAACTTTAGGAACATAAAATTTTTCACAATTCATTTATTTTCGAAAAACAATTTTAATACACTTCAACAATAAAGTATTTTGCCATAATTTTTAACAGACGAGATTATTTTAAAAACATGAAAGATTTAGAAAAATTCTTTGCTAAATTTCAAAATTACTTTCATTAATAACAATTATTTTTAAAAATATTAATTAAATTCAATTATTTTCAAAAATTCTTCGGAAAAATAAGAGATACTTTTTTAAAATGGTAAAATTCATCGAAAAAAATTAAATTATTTTCCATATAAAAAAAAAAAAAATTTCACGAAAGAATTCAATTATTTTCTGAAATTTGCAGAAATTCATTGAAACAATTCAATTATTTAGTAAAGTCTTTGTAAACATTCAATTCTTTTAAAAAATAATTCTAAACGTGATTTAATCACAAGAAAACAATTATTATTATTATTATTATTATTATTATTATTATTATTATTATTATTATTATTATTATTATTATTATTTCTAAGATTGCCTACAAAATTTATTTTAGAAATTCTATTATTTTCCAAATTTTTAAAAAAATTCTCGTAAAATATGAAAATATTTTCTTTAAAAATTAAAAAATGACACAATTTGTTTATAAAATTTTTATTATTGTCAATTTTTTAATAAAATTTCATCACTAAAGGATTGAGTAAAAATTTTTTCTTATTTTTAATAATATTTTTCCAAAAAAATTCATTTATTTCACAAACTTCAAATAATTTCTTCGAAAGAATTGAATTATTTTTTAAAAAAGTAAAATTTTTACCTAAAATTAAATTATTTCCAGGTGAACAATATCCAACAGGAATTTAATTATTATCAAAACAATTTTAATAAAGTTAAACAATAAAGTATTTAAATATAGTTTTTAGTAGAACAGATTATTTTAAAAACTTGAAAAAATTCTTCATAAAATTGAATTGTTTTTAAAATTTTAAATTAAAATTATTAATGAAAATAGATTATTTAAACAAATAATTCATAGAAATTCTTCAAAATAATTTAATCAGAATTTACAAAATTTTTTAATAAAATTCTTTACAAGAATTCAATTATTTTCATGATTAATAAAGTTCTTCAAAGGAATGTAATTATTTTTAAAATTATTTTTAAAATTATTTTTTAAATTATGTTTTAAATTTATGTATTATTGAAACTTTTAATATATATATATATATATATATATATATATATATATATATATATATATATATATATAGAAGAAGATTTATTATACTTTTATTTAAGATTTTCTACTATTTGGATATTTTTTCATTTTTAGAATTGTCAAAAAGCTAGTTTTTTAATAATTAAATCAAAATTTGTAAAATTAAATTCTTTTGTTTTCTTTATCAACTTTTTTTTGGCTAGATTACTTTTTGTAACAAAAAAGAGTGCTCAAAAGCCTCGTGAATTTCGTTCTAAAATACTTTGAGAATTGAAATAAAGAATTTTTTCTCTCATATTCCACTTTCAAAAGGTGCGCAAAATGCAACAAAATGACCTACTTTAGAGTAACCAAGATGTACTTTCCTTTTCTTTTCATTTATTTTTGTCACTTCAGTTCATTTCTGCAATTGCTTTTGATGGTAAAGAAGAAGTGTATTGAAATTGAGAGAGAATTTTTTTTTTCTCTCTCTCTCTCCCTCTCTCACTCTCTCTAATTATTACTATATCCTTGTTTATATATAAAGTTTCGTTCCACAAAGGGATAATTCTCCGTGACCCTTTCTTAATATTCGTCCTCGTGTCTTTTTTCTTCTTTTTTTCCTTTTTCCTTGTTTTCTCTCTGTTTTCTACTTATTTTATTCTTTTTCTCCTTTCTTCCTTGTTTCCTCTTGTTTTCTTTCTCTTTTTTCTTCTATCTCTCCTATTTCTTCTTCTTCATTCTTGTTTTCTCTGCTTTTTCTTTTTTCTCTCCTTATTTTCTTCTTTTTCATTTTTCTTCTATTTTTATCTTTTCCTTTTATCCTTTTTTCCTCTCTTTTTTCTTCTTTTTCTACTTACATTTTCTTTGTTCCCCTATTTTATATTTTTTCCATCTTTTTCTTGTTTTCGTACTTTTTTCTTTTTTTCTCTCTTTTTTCTCCTATTTCTCCTTTTTTCTTCTTTTTCCTTGTCTTTCCTTGTTTTCTCTCTTAAATCTCCTTATTTTCTTCTTTTCTTAATTCTATTTTTATCTTTTTCTTTTTTTCCTTTTTTACTTGTTTTTCCTTTCATTCTCTCCTTTTTTCTTCTTTTTCCTTGTTTTCTCCTTTTTTCTTCTTTTTTATCTTTAAAAAAACAAGGAAATAGAAAAAAAAGAAGAAATAGGAGAAAAAAACAAAATTTTTAATATAATAAAATAATTATTATTATTATTATTATTATTTAAACTGAAAAATTATTAAAATTATTAAAATTAATTAAAAAAATTAATTATTTATTAATTAAAATTATTATTATTTAAATTATTATTTAAATATTATTAAACTAATTATTATTATTATAATTGTTAATTCAATAAAATATTTTTTTTTCCTTGATTTTTTTATCTTTTTCTTTTTTTACCTTTTTTAATTGTTTTTCCTTTCTTTCTCTCTTATTTCTTTTTTCTCTCCTCTTTCCCTCTTTTTTATTTTCAATTTCTTCTTTTCTCCTTGTTTTATCTTCTTTTCTCATTTCTTTCTTCTATTCTCCATTTGTTCTTCTTTTTCTCCTTTTTTCTTGTTTTTTTTGTTTTTTCCCTTATATATTCTTATTTTCTTTTTTTTATTCTCCTTTTAACTTTTTCTTTTTTTCCTTTTTTACTTGTTTTTTCCTCTCTTTTTTCTTCTTTCTTTCCTTATACTTTTACTTTTTTCCCCTCTTTTTATTATTTCCTTTTTTCCATTTTTTTCTTTCATTCTCATTTTTTTCTTCTTTTCTCTATTTGTTTTTCTATTTCTCCTTTTTTCTTCTTTTTCCTTGTTTTTTTTGTTTTCTCTCTTATATTTTCTTATTTTCTTCTTTTTTTTCTCTTTTTTACTTGTTTTTTCCTCTCCTTTTCCTTCTATCTTTCCTTACTTTTACTTTTTTCCCCTCTTTTTATTTTTTTCCATTTTTTTCTTGCTTTCTCATTTTTTTTCTTCTTTTCTTTATTTGTTCTTCTATTTCTCCTTTTTTCTTCTTTTTCCTTGTTTTTTCTTGTTTTCTCTCTTAAATCTCCTTATTTTCTTCTTTTTTTCTTCTATTTTTATCTTTTTCTTTTTATTCATTTTTAACTTGTTTTTCCTTTCTTTCTCTCTTATTTCCTCTTTCTCTCCTTTTTTCTTCCTTTTCTCTCTTTTTTATTTTTAATTTCTCCTTTTTTCCTTGTTTTTTTCTTCTTTTCTCTTATTTTTCTTCTGTTCTTTATTTTTTCTCTTATTTCTCCTTTTTCCTTCTTTTTTTGTTTTCTCTTGTTTTCTCTCTTTTATCTCCACTTTCTTCTTTTTTCTTCTATTTTTATCTTTTTCTGTTTTTTCTTTTTTACTCTCTCCTTCCTTCCTTCCTTCCTTGTTTTTCTTAATTTCCCACTTTTTTCTCTTTTTTCTCCTATCTCTCCTTTTTTCTTCTTTTTCCCTTTTTTTATTTTTATTTTCTCCCTTTTTTCTTCTTTTTTTCCTATTTTACTTGTTTTCACACTTTTTTCCTCTTTCCCTCCTTTTTTTTCTTTTTCCCCCTTCTTTTCTCCTTTTTAATTCTTATTCCCACCTTTTTTCCATCATTTTTTTTCCTCTTCTTCGTCTTCTTTTTTTTGAAAGTCGATAGTTTGCCCCGAAGCAAGTGCGTGAAAAGAGAGGCAGTCGCTGTAATATATATACACTAAAGCGGCTACTTCACTTTCTACTAAAACCTATTGATAGCAGCGGCACCAACGCGGTCTTTGAAAGATTTGTTGGACAATGTACTGCACTCATGTGCATGTGTGTGTTCGTAAATTCTAAGTAGCTTACATTCACGATTGCGAGCACACTTTTTCCAAAGACTGCTTCCTTTCTTTATATTATTACATATAAAAGTTACCGGGAGGGAAAAAATGTGACAAAAAAAAAAAAAGATTAAG
This sequence comes from Leptopilina drosophilae, assembly GCA_032873175.1. Taxonomy (NCBI): domain Eukaryota; kingdom Metazoa; phylum Arthropoda; class Insecta; order Hymenoptera; family Figitidae; genus Leptopilina; species Leptopilina drosophilae. The sequence continues at coordinate 53,212,615 of CM065480.1, forward strand.
AGAGAAAAATATCTTTTGCGGTATTAAAAAAGAGAAAGAGAGAGAGAGAGAAGTGCGCCAGATGCTTCTGTTAAGAAACAAACTTGCTTCCTAAGTAATTACAATGAAAGAAAATTAGTTCATTTATCTTAATGGGAATCTTCATTACAAGAAGGGTTGAATAGGGAAAAAGAGAGTTAAGATAATATGCATGTCCTTTTAGTCTTCCAAGATCTCTTTTACAAATTGCGTTAGAGAAACACTTTTTCGCTTATGGTTTCGAACTTTCGCAATTTCATTTTCTTTACCAGAAGAATGAGTTTTCAAAACATGAATTTTTGAAAAATTCCTAAAAGTTATGAAGTAAAGCATCAAATACTAAACTAAATCAAGTAGATGCTAAAAGATTTTGATCAATTTTTGCCGTTTCTACCCATTTTTACCAGATCAATTAGTTAACTTAACAGTATAAACAAAGATTCCCCCCCAAATATAGAATTCACGTGACAAAAATTTATCCTTTCCCTCTGACTTCTAACAAATCTGTTAAATCAAGAAAAACTCGAATTTACTTACATATTCATTTCGAAACGAATGGTTATATTTCCGACAGAATCCAATTAAAATACATCATACAATCTGAGTCCCTCTGTGACTTTTTTCTAATATCTTTTTTTTTTGCGACTGGAATAAACCAAATTTTTTTCGTAGCTGTCACTTCTGGAAATTGACACAAAAAAAAGCGGAGATACAGAACATGTCGTCGGTTTCGAATTTAGGAAAAATGAAATTTTCCATTGCCTCGCTGACTATATGTGTTATCAAGATTTGAGATGCAAAAGTAAAATGGATTAGAGCGGGAGAGGAGGCAGAAAAAAAACCTAGTTTATGAAACTGTGTTGATGCTTTGGGGTTTCTGGAGCACTCGGACATATTTTAAGGGCAGTAACCTTTTCACCCAAGCATCACTCTTACGTGTTCGCTCGATATCTTAAAAATGCTATTAGTTGCGCTCAAGACCACTTAGCTATCCTCCGTGAAACACGTTCTTTCTGTTTTCATATTTTATATCAAAATTTATTGTTGATAACTCTGTAGAAGGAAAGAAAAAAGAAAACAGAATATCGAACTTTTCAACTTCTCGAGCATAAGTTTAACATCCCATATCTTGATTTCAATTTCCAATGATGATTTTAACGGTTCTGCAAAGTGGCGTCAACTTTTCTGTCACGATTTTACATCCAACATGATTTTTCCAAAACTATGATTTCAACAAATAAATCATCTCTTTTTGTTTAAAGACAGTATTTCGTTAAGTACTTTCCATTAAGGAAAATATTTCGTTAAATACTGTCTTTTAAAGAAACTATTTCGTTAAATAGTTTCCATTAAAGAAAATATTTCTTTAAATACTGTCATTCAAAAAAACTATTTCGTTACTTTCTATATTAATGTAAATATTTCGTTAAATACTGACTTTTAAAGAAAATATATCGTTAAATACTGACTTTTAAAGAAAATATATCGTTAAATACTATTGGTCTTAAAGAAAATATTTTGTTAAATATTTTGTTTTAATAAACATATTTCGTTAAATACCGTCTTTTATAAAGAAAATATTTCGTTAAATACCGTCTTTTATAAAGAAAATATTTTGTTAAATACTGTCTTTTAAAGAAACTATTTTGTTAAATACTGTCTTTTAAAGAAACTATTTCGTTAAATAGTTTCCATTAAAGAAACTATTTCGTTAGTTTCCAATTTTCCATTAAAAAAAATATTTCGTTAAATACTGTCTCTTAAAGAAAATATTTTATTAAATACTTTCTTTAATGAAAATATTTCGTTAAATACTTTCTTTTAAAACAAATATTTCGTTAAATACTTTCTTTTAAAGAAACAATTTCGTTAAATACTGTCTTTTAAAAAAACTATTTCGTTAGTTTCCATTAAAGAAAATATTTCGTTAAATATTATCTTTTAACGAAACTATTTCGATAGTTTCCATTAAAGAAAATATTTTGTTAAATACTGTCTTTTAATGAAACTATTTCGTTAAATACTGTCGTTTCAAGAAACTATTTCATTAAACACTGTCTGTTAAAGAAAATGTTTCCTTAAATACTATTTGTTTTAAAGAAAATATTTCATTAGTTTCCATTAAAGAAACTATTTCGTTAAATACTGTCTGTTAAAAAAACTATTTCGTTAGTTTTCATTAAAGAAAATATTTTGTTAAATACTGTCATTTAAAGAAAGTATTTCGTTAAAAACTGTCTTTTAAAGAAAATATTTCATTAGTTTCCATTAAAGAAACTATTTCGTTAAATACTGTCTGTTAAAAAAACTATTTCGTTAGTTTCCATTAAAGAAACTATTTTGTTAAATACTGTCTGTTAAAAAAACTATTTCGTTAGTTTTCATTAAAGAAAATATTTTGTTAAATACTGACATTTAAAGAAAGTATTTCATTAAATACTGTCTTTTAAAGAAAATATTTTGTTAAATAGTTTCTATTAAAGAAAATAAATCGTGAAATACTTTCTTTTAAAGAAACTATTTCGTTAGTTTTCATTAAAGAAAATATTATGTTAAATACTGTCATTTAAAGAAAGTATTTCGTTAAATACTGTCTTTTAAAGAAAATATTTCATTAGTTTCCATTAAAGAAACTATTTCGTTAAACACTGTCTGTTAAAAAAACTATTTTGTTAGTTTTCATTAAAGAAAATATTTTGTTAAATACTGTCTTTTAATGAAACTATTTCGTTAAATACTGTCGTTTCAAGAAACTATTTCATTAAACACTGTCTGTTAAAGAAAATGTTTCCATAAATACTATTTGTTTTAAAAAAATATTTCGTTAGTTTCCATTAATGAAACTATTTCGTTAAAAACTGTCCTTTAAAAAAACTAGTTTATTAAACACTGTCTGTTAAAGAAAATATTCCCTCAAATACTATTTGTTGTAAAGAAAATATTTTGTTTAATACTTTCTTTAATGAACATATTTCGTTAAATACTTTCTTTAATGAACATATTTCGTTAAATACTTTCATTTGAAGCAAATATTTCGTTAAATACTTTCTTTTAAAGAAAATATATTTCATTAGTTTCCATTAAAGAAACTATTTCGTTAAATACTGTCTGTTAAAAAAACTATTTCGTAAGTTTTCATTAAAGAAAATATTTTGTTAAATACTGTCATTTAAAGAAAGTATTTCATTAAATACTGTCTTTTAAAGAAAATATTTTGTTAAATAGTTTCTATTAAAGAAAATAAATCGTGAAATACTTTCTTTTAAAGAAACTATTTCGTTAAATACTGTTCTTTAAAAGAAACTATTTTGATAAATACTGTCTTTTAAAGAAACTATTTCGTTAAACAGTTTCCATTAGAGAAAATATTTCTTTAAATACTGTCGTTTAAAGAAACTATTTCGTTAGTTTCCATGAAAGAAAATATTTCGTTAAATACTATTTGTTTTAAAGAAAATATTTTGTTAAAATACTTTATTTAATGAACATATTTCGTTAAATACTTTTATTTAAATCAAATATTTCGTTAAATACTTTCTTTTAAAGAAAATATTTCATTAGTTTCCATTAAAGAAACTATTTCGTTAAATACTGTCTGTTGAAAAAACTATTTCGTTAGTTTTCATTAAAGAAAATATTTTGTTAAATACTGTCATTTAAAGAAAGTATTTTGTTAAATACTGTCTTTTAATAAAAATATTTCGTTAAATAGTTTCTATTAAAGAAAATAAATCGTGAAATACTTTCTTTTAAAGAAACTATTTCGTTAAATACTGTTCATTAAAAAAAACTATTTTGTTAAATAGTTTACATTAAAGAAAATATTTCGTTAAGTACTGTCTTTTAAAGAAACTATTTCGTTAAATAGTTTCCATTAAAGAAAATATTTCTTTAAATACTGTCGTTTAAAGAAACTATTTCGTTAGTTTCCATGAAAGAAAATATTTCGTTAAATACTATTTGTTTTAAAGAAAATAAATCGTTAAATACTTTCTTTTAAATAAAATATTTCGTTAAATACTTTTTTCTAAAGTAATTATTTCGTTAAATACTTTCCATTAGAGAAAATAAATCGTTAAATACTTTCTTTTAAAGAAAATATTTCGTTAAATACTTTCTTTTAAAGAAAGGATTATGAAAACATTGAGAAAGGTTTGAGAAAGGATTGAGAAAGGATTGAGAAAGGATTGAAAAAGGATTGAAAAAGGATTGAAAAAGTATTAATAAAGGATTGAAAGTGTATTGAGAAAGGATTGAAAAAGTATCGAGAATACATTGAAAAAGAAATTTTGAAGAAGAATCATCGTATTTGTAATAAATTTCGTTTCCATTCATCGTTTCGTTTTGCTTCTTCTTCTTCTTTTTTTTTTTTTTTTTCTTTTTTCACTTTTTTCCTCTTCACGCTCTTCAGTTTCGAATGCAAGTAGGCAAGTCGCCCTTGAACGAAAAACCTGGAGACACGAAATACGAGTGTTCCATCGTCACGTTCCAGGGATAAAAAAGAGAGAAGTGCCTTGGAGACATTAAAAAGAGCTTTCACGAATTTTCAAACATATTGAGCACTCGCAGGAGTCATTATCGTGATATGTTTAAGAGAATTAATCTTTGTGAAAATATGTAAATTCAATTTTTTGTAGTGGCCTATCAACTGAATATATTTATTACCGGCCATAACGTCTAATTATCTAGAAACTTAATTATCCGATTTGACTCGCACTATTATTTAGATCAGGGGAATTATTCTTCTGATTTCTTGCAGAAACTTTTTTTTTTGTCAAAATCAATAAACATAGAGAAATGTGAAAAGGAAAAGTAACTTTTATCATTTTTATCGCAATTAGAAATTTTGTCTTTCAGTGGAGTTGTTTTTTCAACACAATTTTATTTTTTTTGTACTTTGCAGCAGTTGTTTATAGTTTTGATTTATTTGTTTAAATTCTATTCTGTAATATAATATTAAATGCAGCGAATAATTTTTTTAAAATAAACTGTTTTTGAATGAAATGTAAAATTTGGAAAACAAAATTGTTTTTGAACCAAAGAAAAATTTGTTAATAAAACAAAATGTTTTTGAATCAAATAAAAATTTGTTGTAAATAAAAGTTTAATCAAATAAAATTGTTTTTGAATAAAAAAAAATTTGTTTATAAAATATATATATATTAATCAAATAAAATTGTTTTTAAATAAAAAAAAATTTGTTAATAAAATAAAATTGTTTTTAAATCAAAGAAAATTTGTTAATCACATAAAATTGTTTTTAAATTAAAAAAATGTTTTAAGCAAGTCAAAGTAAATGATTTCTTTAAATCGAGAGAAATTGTTTTCCGAATGTAATTTTTAAATTCTAAAGTAACGAAAAACACCGTTTGATACGAATTTAATAATTTTTTATTAAACACCCCTTTTCATTAAAAGCCATTTTTGATTAAACGGCATTTTTGATGAAAATACATTTTTCATTAAAAGAAATTTTCCATTAAAAGTCATTTTCCATTAAAAGTCATTTTTCATTAAAAGCCATTTTTGTTAAAAACTCGTTTTTACATTAAAATACACAAATTTTTAATTAAAACACACATTGTTAATTGAAACAAATTTTTGATTCCAAATATATTTTCGATATTAAATCCAGTCCTGCTTAAAATAGACTTTTTTTTAATTCTACAAAATTTTTTTTTAACAGTGAAAATATGGAAAGGTGTTATAATGGCGCCAACAATTATAAAGCGAGTTTATTTCCGGACACCTTGTTGCCGAGCCAGAATTCACGCGGAACCAGTTCCGATCGATCGAAATAGAGAGTCGCGAATAAAACCGGACTTGCTAAAAAAAGAATACTCAAAAAAAAAAAAAATCTTTCTGCTTTAAAAATTTATCGAGTCACCTCTTGTGATAATTCAAAAATGATTTGTTCCCAGACCAAGATTTATATTCCTATCGCAAGATTTATGTCTACCAAGTCAATTTACGTTATAATTGAAGGGAAATTTTTACTTCTCTAAAAATTCTATTTGCTTGAATTTCATTTTAAATATAAAAATAAAAAATAAATACAAATATAAATAAAATAAAAAATATATAAAATTCGGTTTAATATATAATGTTGAACGTTTAAGTTTTTAAATTTTTAATTAATTAAAAAAGTATTTTTAGCTTTGTCACTGACTACGCTAACTTTAGGAACTTAAAAATTCTCTAATAAAGAATTCGGTTTGATAAAAATTCTTCAATGTAAAATTTGGTTTTGATAAAAATTCTTCAATGTAAAATTTAATTTGTTAAAAATTCTTTGACGTAAAATTTCGTTTGACGCAAACTTCTCTAAAAAGTCCATTAAAATAAATTCTCTGCAACGAAAAATTCGGTTGAATATGAATTTGAAAAAATTCGGTTAAACAGAACTTCGATTTTCAATAAACCGATAAGTTAAGGCCAGTGCACAATGGATTCGTAACAGTGAACCCAATCCGAATTGCAGTCGTAAGAATAAGTTCGATAAGAAAAGAAATAAACCTTTATCCTTCTTGCTCGAACCAAAAATAACCATGAAATGTTATTAAGCTTCAGGACCCTATTTCCTAAAACTCCCAACAACGTCATTTCTACAATTCAAAATTTATACAATACGATTTAGATTATAATTAACAATATAGTAATTAGTAAACATTTGTCTCAAAAATCTTTAAAGAAACTTAAAACTTTAAATAGGAACGATAAAGTAAACTTTTTCCTTTCTCCACAGCACATTGTAAAGTAGCACTTTTTTCTTCATCTTTTTTTATAAAAAATTTTTTTTCCACTTCCCCAAAGGCGTGTTTCATGTTGAAACTTTTGGATGAAAAAGGGGGGGGGGGAAATGGGGACATTTCATACTTGTTTGAAAACTGTGTCTCTCTTGTGTTTAGGGATGACACTGCTAAAAAGATGTATGTAAGCACAAGAAAACTTTGTTGTGAATATAAGAACCCGGAGCTTCTCATAAACCACAAGAGGTCGGGGTTGTCGTTTCACTGCTGATTTTATTGCTAAAAACATCGCCAAGCATTTTTATGAGGGTCATATAAAAAAGAAGTAGTAGTTGAAGAAGAAGAAGAAGAAGATCCGCATTTAGGCCATAAAGGTGAATCCCTTTTTCTTTCTTCTAAATTATTATTATCAAATTTTCACTTTATGGTCAATTTAATATTCTCCCATTTTCGAGAGCAGGCCAATTAATCCGGCATAATCACGATTTTAATTTTTCGTTTATGAACCTTTGTTGTGAACTGTTTTATCATCCTTTGTCATTGGTTCGGAATTTAAAACAACTTACTTATTGTTGTTGGTTCGAAATTAAAAAGAAAAATGGTCTCCAACTTTTGATGATGGTTCGAAATTTAAAACAAAAATGCTTACCAACTTTTCTTGTTGGTTCGAAATTGAAAACAAACTTATCACTAACTTTTGATGATGGTTCGAAATTTAAAACAACCTACCAACTTTGTTGTTGGTTCAAAATTGAAAACAAAACTATCACTAACTTTTGATGATGGTTCGAAATTTAAAACAACCTACCAACTTTGTTCTTGGTTCAAAATTGAAAACAAAATGATGACTAACTTTGATCACTTTGTCTAAATAGATGTGTAAAGTTCATAAGTGGCGCACACATGTATTTTATGACGCAATAAAGTACAATTTTTATTATATCCAAAAGTAAATGGTTAGTTCTTTTTTTTCAATATATTTGAAATGTCAAAATTAGTTGGTCGTTAGCACTGCTCTAGGTATGTTTCGTGCAGAGTATTTTTAAATACACGCAGCTGGGGTTCGTTCCAAGATTAGATAATTCATTCTCGAGTTTTGTTTGGGGTTTAAGACCATTTTCCCTATGGAACCTAAATAGAAGACGAGAGAGAGAACTCTTCAAAATGTGCCAAGAGCGTGAAAACTGTTATCATCTTAAATACTTCCATTAGCACTCAAACACAAAAAACACGAGATGATCATACGAATTTTTATCACCTTAAGTACACACTTTTAGCCTTCACCTCTTCCTCTTTCCCTCTCTAATCCAATTCTACATCGATCTGATGCTATCTCTATTCAAAACCACATGGTATTCTAATATTTAATTCCCCAACAAAAATAATTACGTCAAAGTAGTTACAATACAAATGTTAGCACATGAATGTCATCATATACATCATAGAAAATTGTGAAAATATTATTATACATCATATTATAACTACCAGGAAGAAATAGTGAAAACAATTATAAAAGTGACGAAAATTATTTCCTTTGTAACAACCAACACAGGACAACAACTACAAACATCATTAAAAATTCAGAATTAGTGCAACAACAAAAATCAATTTCAAATACAATTTCACCTTGGATTTAACTTTCCAATTCGGGTCATATAGATGACACAGAGGAAAAGTTCATACAAAGAGAGATATGCAGAATGTCAATCGAAAGATGATAAACATCTTCAGGAAAATAAATTTCTAAAAGTTTTCTTCAATTCCATAAAAAAAACCTTTTGTTGTTGACACTGACAATTGGTTTTCGAAATGAAGAGGTAGAACAACCTTCTGAAAATTTTCCAACAAGAATAATGTCGGGTGAGAGAGAATCTTGTTAAGTCAATCCTCATATGAATGCAGACGCATCTCGAATACGAAAAGCAGACATATATAAGTCTCCTCAAATACAGTGCCACCGATAAGAGAAGAAGAGATCTCTCGTCACAGTAGGTCAATGACTCTGAACATTTTTTTATTGTACGTTCCACCTTATAATAATAATCAATCTCCCTCAAAATCGGTCCCATTCCTCTCTTTTCAATTTTAATGTATTTAAATATTTCCCCTACACTTGTATACAGTTATTATTGATTCATTGCCTTCTCCTTTTGGGCCTATTTTTCAAACATCATCCGAAAATTTGTATCACAAATATTTGTATAACATTTAAGTTAACAGTGAAACTGAAAAGAGAATTGGAACCGAAAACCGAAGAGAGAATTGAACCGAAAAACGGAAAAGCTAATTGAATCGAAAACCAAAAAGATAATTGAATGTTCGAAGCATACGCAATGATGATGAGAAAAGACTGAAATCTACACGAGGAATGGAAAAAAGATAACAACTATCCTCACTAAATCTTTATCCCCATAAAAACAAATAGTTTCCTTTATCAAACACGAACAGTAAATACTTTAATGATTGAATATTGGAAATATTTCAGATAAAAAATTTTCCCAGAGATATGCTACCTAAGTGTTTCAGAAATCTTCAACAAACACAATCTTCTTGAATGCTTGGATGTAAACGAAAATGATAAATTTACCAAGTTGTTCCTCGACAATATGTTTCTATTTATACCGTATAATAAATGGCAAATGCAAAAGTAAACAGGTAGGGGGAAAAAAAGGTAACAAGAAAGGTCGAAGACACATGTTGCACAAACCGAATCCATTGTTCAAGAACATTATGAAGTGACCTGTTGTGGAATTTTTGATGAAGAAGAAGAAAAAAGAGCTTGGAAGGACACTTGGGCAATACATTTGGTACTTCCATGGCTAATAATATGTATAACTTGAGAGACGTGTTCGTTCGTGCTTGAAGGAGCAAGTTTTCCATTGTCATGAGAGGCCACGAGGTCCCATATAAACATGTAACGGGAGGCACAAATCCAATGAGTTATTCATACTCAGACACATTGCTCTGCGGGTTTAGGGCCCCACGTAATTTTCGACGCATCTGGTACGCAGTATAGACCCCCGAAAAAATTTCTACCTTTTAGACACACGTGCGGGGCAGATTTTCGAATGTTGTATATATCATAAACCCTCATACCACACAACCACACCTGGGTGAGTGAATGCAATTAGGTCCGACGAAATATTAACTGTTCGGTGTTCGGCTTCTTTTGGTAATTGAGTTTTTTTTTCTACTTTTATTATCGCTACGCGCTCCTCTGCTACTTTCGAAAAGTTTTATTCCAGAGAATTATTCTCCCATTGCAATAGATTTTTATTAGGAACTTCCTTATTAGTTTTTATCTGCTGCCGTTTTATTCCAAATTCGGTGTGTTTAAATTTCCTTTTTCTGTTTCTTTTTCATTCTTTTTTTTCTTTTTCATTCCTTTTTTTTCTTTCTTTCTTTTTTCTTCTTTGTTTCGTTCTGCTTTCTCTTTCTTTCTGCTTCTTTCTCTTTCATTCGGTTCCTTTCACATAAAACATCAATAGAAAAAAAATTCTTCCACAAAGCGAAGATTAATTTTTATCTGTACCATCACAATCATATCGTACAATTAGGATTTATTTCTTTTTTTTTGGAAAATATGATCCAAAATCAGTATTTATTGTGCCTTTTGATTCGTTTATAGTTGGGATAATGGTGTTGAACTACTTTTTCCATTATTGCTGCCTCGAAATAACGTGTTATTTAGAACTGTTTTTTTTTTATTTAGAATTATTTAGAGCATCATATGCTACTATGTATTTTTTAATGCCGATAAATGTTGAGCAAGTTCTTCTATTTACTTTATTTGTCTAAGGTGGGAAGCTGCACTCCTATGTCACGTTTATTTTAAATATCAAAAGATGCACTCATTGTTTTCACATTCATTGTGACCTTAAGTCCTTAAAGGACAAGAGTGAATATATTATCCCCACCCACCGCTCCTGTTAACATTAAAAAATATTCGTTATTTTTTATTTTCCTCTTGTTTTTTTTTTTTTTTTGCTTGGAAAAAAGTCAAGTTTGCTTATCGGGTTACTGAACCTTTTAATTAGATTGACATTTAGTTAAAAATAAATTTAAAATCATTTTTATTACACTTTTTTTGCCTCTTGTTTATCGTTTGAGAGTGAAATTAATAAATTTCTCTACAACATTCAAAATAAGGGATTTTCTTCTCACTTTTTAGGGAAAAAGGTAAAAAACAAATTATAACCAAAATATTTAAGGTATTATTAAAACAAAAATAATTTTTATTGAATCAAACTTATTTTCTGTTGAATAAAAATTGTTGTATTTAATTCAAAAATAATTTTGTTTGATTAAAATATTTGATTTGATTAAAATATTTGACTCGATTAAAATATTTGATTTGATTAAAATATTTGACTCGATTAAAATATTTGATTTGATTAAAATATTTGATTTGATTAAAATATTTGACTCGATTCAAATATTTCATTTTATTCGAAAACACATTATTTTCTCAGTGATTGCTAATAATATTTGAGAATTTTAATTTCCCTCTATGCTCCTATTTAGCAAAACGGTAGTTTTCTATATATACAACAAAACGAATTTTTATGCGCAAAATGCGAACAAAATATTCCCTTTGGAGAAAAAAGTCCAACGAAAGAGAAGGAGAAATTATTCATTTCAATTATTCATTTTTGTCTGATATAAAATATTTGAATCTTCAAACTGCATAAAATTCTAAAACTGGTTACCGAACCTGCCTTTATACATTTTTCCTGCACTTTATTCCTGAATTATTCCATTTGCAGGCCTCGGATCGACTTTAAGGTGCAAAAATATTAAAAATACAAAAAAAAAAAAAACAGTCGAAAAAGTCCCTTTTTTAATTCAATGTTCTCTGGAAAATTAAAATTCTTTATCACTGATTTCTGATTTTAGGCTTTTTAGACTGAATTTAGAAATAAAAAAAAATTCTCAATATTTTCTTATACATTTAAAAAAAATACTTAATTTTAATTTTATGTTTTGAATAAATTAGTAAATAATAAACTAATAAATAAATTGTATCAAATTTTTTTTTAATTTAATTGAATTCTATCAAAGAAATAGTTGAAATTTTAACAATAATTTTATTCAAATTTTTCGAAACTAAATGAATTTTGAAGGAGAATTTTGTTATTTGAAAAAATAATTGAAATTTAGCCAAGAATTTTTAAAATATTTTTGAACATAACTGAATTTTCTGCAAAGAATTTAATTAAATTAAAAAAAAAATTGAATTGTTTCGTGAAATTTTAAGAAAATACTAGTTGTTAAAAATAATTGAATTTCAAATATTTTTTGAATATAATTGAAATTTTGACAAGAGTTTTATTAAAATTTTTCGAAAATAATTGAATTTTAAAAAAGAATTTTGTTATTTGAAAAAATAATTGAAATTTAGCCAAGAATTTTAAAAATATTTTTGAACTATAACTGAATTTTGTGCAAAGAATTTAATTAAATTTTAAAAAAAATTGAATTGTTTCGTGAAATTTTGAGAAAATACTAGTTATTAAAAATAATTGAATTTCAAATATTTTTGTAATATAATTGAAATTTTGACAAGAATTTTATTCAAATTTTTCGAAAATAATTGAATTTTAAAGAAGAATTTTATTATTCGAAGAAATGATTGAAATTTAGCCAAGAATTTTAAAAATATTTTTGAAACTAATTTTTTTTTGCAAAGAAATTCATTAAATTTTAATAATTGAAAGTTTGACAAGAATTTTATTTAAATTTACGAGAATAATTGAATTTTTTTTATTTGAAAAAAAAATTTCAATTTTAACAAAAATTTTAAAAAAATTTTGAACTTTTTGAATTTTGGCGAAGAATTTTATTAATTGTTTTCAAAATAATTTAATTCTTGTTAAAAAGTTTATTAAATTTTTTTTTCAAATAATTGAATTCTTGCAAAGAATTGATATTTTTTTAACAAAATTTGAGAAAATTTTCTTATTTATGAAAATAATTGATTCGATTAAAATAATTTTTTTATTATTGTATTAAAAATAATTGAATTTCTGCATTGAATTTTATTAATTATGAAAATAATTGAATTCTTGCAAAGAATATTTTTTTATTTTATTTTTGAAAATAATTGATTCGATTAAAATAATTTTTTTTTATTATTCTATTAAAAATAATTGAATTTCTGCATTGAATTTTATTAATTATGAAAATAATTGAATTCTTGCAAAGAATATTTTTTTATTTTATTTTTGAAAATAATTGAATGCTTGCAAATAATTTTCTAATTAATAATATATAATAAATATAATAAATTTTTGATACAAAATTTTTTAAAATAATTAATTATTTTCGAATAAAATTGTAAAAATTATGTTTAAAAATAATTTAATTCCTTTTAAAATTTATTTATTTATTAAAATATAATTGAATGCTTGTACATAATTTTATAATTTTTTCTTTTAATAACCAAATTCTTATGAAGAATTTTAACAAAAATTTGTAAAAATAATGAAATTTCAGTGAAGAATTTTAATATTTACAAAAACATTCGAATCATTGTTAAGACATTTTTTTCAAAATAATTGAATTCTTTTGGGAAAAATTTTATTAAAGTCCTTAGATAGTTTTAATTTTAATTTTAATTTTAATTTTAATTTTAATTTTAATTTTAATTTTAATTTTAATTTTAATTTTAATTTTAATTTTAATTTTAATTTTAATTTTAATTTTAATTTTAATTTTAATTTTAATTTCATAATTTTAATTTTATACTTTTATTTTAATTCTAATTCTAATTTTAATTTAAAAGATCAACTATTACACCTGCAATTTTTCGAAATTATCATAAAGTTATATTTACACTATAATAGGAGCGCGCAGTAATTATATTATTATTAAAATAGAAAACGAAAAATTCGCACCGAGAGAGAGAGTGAAAAATATGATGACAAGATAAATTTTTGATAAACGTTCTTCACAGTGAGAACACGTGAAATTTCACATAGATTACGCGAATGCATTAAAACTACGAGGGAATAATGAGCAGTGAGTAAAATTTTAATTCTCAGAGGATTCTCATATTATAAAAAGTATAAACTAATGTCGTCTTAAATACAGTCATTTGTGGTTCAAGTTCTCGTCTCTCTGAACCGCAAACCTATAATTTACGTGTTTGGTGCATCCTCAAGAAACTCGCAATTATTTTTATTTTTTTCTCTCCCTCTTTCTTTTTTTTTTTAAATAAAAAATGCCAATGACAGTGAATTGTTGGTATCCTTGAAAGTGTCTACATTTGATTTTTTATGTATTACTATTCAGATGCGTATCTTCAGCTAATTATATAATAAAATGGCTAATTAAATAATTTAAAAACAAATTTTTTAAATAAATTTTTCACTAAATTATTTTCTGAATAAAATACTAAAAAATTTAGTTGACTTATTTAATTATAATAACTAGTTCAAAAATAAAGAAGCTTCAGGACTTTAAAACCATAATTAAATTTATTTTTGAAAACAATGGACAAATTTTTACAACAACCTCTGAGACAAAAATATCTTTTTTCTTTGGTGCGTAAAAAATTCCCCAAGAATGAAATTAATTTAAATTTATTACTCTTTGAGTGAAAAAGAAACTTTTTTTGTTTATGACATGAAAAATGTGTCGGAAACTTTATTGTTCTCGAGATGATGAAGTTAATTGATATTTAATTAATATTCTCGGTGATTAATTTTCAAGAAAATTTATATGACGTTCTAATACATCTAATATAAAGACACATGGCGAGTAATTTCAGCATAAAAGTTTCTTTAGTTTCAATTTCGTAACTGTGCGGCTATAATTTTGATGTGCGTTGTTAAAATCAATGATGAAGTTAAAAATATCTGTATAAATTGATTGTAATTAAAAAGTTTCTCGAATATTAAATTAATTATTAGAAGAAGAAGAGAGAAAAAAAATTTGAGAATAGAAAATATAATAATACTAATAATTAAATGTTAGATACCAGATGTCTTTAGAGAGAGGAAAAAAATGAGAGATGCTATCTTTTTACTTTCGGTGAATAAGAGAAGACTTTGTTAGATTGCTGATTCACTGCTAGTATTATGTCGTCAGAAAATTTTTGATAAATTAATTATGGAACTTTTTATTCTCATTATGATGTGAAAATGGAATTACTAATGAATTGTATTGTTATTATTGGAAATTTAGAACGTAAAATGCGTAGTAGTTTTATTGAGGCATCTTTTTTAGTTCAGGTCTCGAAGCAGTGAAATTATTTAAAAATACGGACTTTACGGACCAAAAATTAAAAATTGCGGACCAACTGACAAAAAAAGATTTCTTCATGTTTTATAATAATTAATATTAATTATTAATAAAAATAATTTATAATAATTAAAATCATTATCAATTCAATTATAATTTTTCAGAATCTTTATCTAAAATTCTTCTTTATATCGATTATTTTCAATAATTTTCGAAAAAGTTCTTAGACAATTTTCAAATTAATTTCTTTACAATATTTAATTTTACGAAATTTCAATTATTAGTTAAATTCTTTTATTAAATAAATATTAGAAAATAGAAATTGAAAATAGTATTAAAAAAACTCAATTAAACTTTTTCAAAAAAATTATTTACAAAATTCAATTCTTTTTTAAAATTCACGCTATATTGCTTTTAATATTCAATGATTATCTAAAATTTTAACTGAAATTCATTTTTATGAAATAAAATTCAATTTTTATTAAAAAAATTCTACAAGAATTTAATTATTTAAATAAAAATAAAACACATTTAAATAATTTATTGAAGAATCGAACGCTTCTTAAAATTCAATTCCCATAAAAAATTGTTATCAACGAATTATCAAATACTTGAATTCTATTAACGAATTTTAAATAAAATTTTTAAGAATATTTACATTTTTAGAGAAATTCGATTAAAATATTGTTTTTTATTATTGTATTAAAAATAATTGAAATTCTGCATTGAATTTTATTTATTTTTTTTTTGAAAATAATAAAATTTAATGCAGAATTTCAAATATTTTTAATACAATAATAAAAAATTTATTTTAATCGAATTTCTCTAAGAATGTAAACATTCTTAATTTAAATATTTTCGTAAAATAATAAAAATCTTTGCAGGGAATTAATTATTTTTAATAGTCTCAATAAAATTCTTCGCAAGAATTCAATTATTTTAAAAAATATTAGAATTTTAGCAGAAATTCAAACACTTGAAAAAGTTTTGAAAAAATCCTTTTTTTGGTAAAAATTCAATTATTTTTAAGACAATTTAAAAAAAATTTCCCAAATTCAATTATTTTTTTATAATCTAACATTTTAACTGAAATCTATTTTTAAATCAATGTTTATGAGAAAATTCTACCAGAATTCAATTATTTAAATACAAAAATAAATAATTTATAGAATAATTGAAAGTTTCTTGGCATTCAATTCCTATTAAAAAATTTATTAACAAATTTTTAAACAATTTCATTCATTGGACGAGTTTTAATAAAATTTTTAAGAATTTTTTCGAGGAATTCGATTAAAATTCTAATAAAAATAATTGAATTACTTGAAAGAATTTTATTATTTACGAAAATAATTGAATCCCGGTAAAATTTTATTAATTATGAAAATAGTTGAATGATTGCGAAGAAATTTATAAAAAAATTTATTATTAATGCAATTCTTGTGAAATTTTTTTTATATTTTGAAAATAATTGAAAGTTTTTGTAGAATTTAATTAATTCTTTTTTTTAATAATTAAATTCTTATGGCAAATTTTATAAAAATAGTAGATATTGAACAATATTTAATTTTTGCGAAGTATATTATTACTTTTGAAAATAATTCAAATTTTGCAATGGATTTTATTAAAATTTTTGAAAGTAATTGAATTTAATTACTTTAGAAAATAATTGAATTCGTGAGATAAATATTGTTAATTATGGAAATAAGTGAAATTTTTTAATGAATTTTAATAAAATTTTTGAAAATAATTGAATTTTGTTTTAACTTTTATTTGTACAGATAATTGAAATATTGACAATGTTTTTAAGTTTATTTTTCAAAAAAATATCAATTTCGGAGAAGAATTTTAATATTTCTCAAGATAAGTGAAATTTTGATGAGAATTTAAAAAAATTTTTGAACATAACTGAATTTTTTGCAAAGAATTTAATTAAATTTAAAAAAAAAATTGAATTGTTTCGTGAAATTTTGAGAAAATACTAGTTATTAAAAATAATTGAATTTCAAATATTTTTTGAATATAATTGAAATTTTGACAAGAGTTTTATTAAAATTTTCCAATAATAATTGAATTTTAAAGAAGAATTTTATTATTTGAAAAAATAATTGAAATTTAACCAAGAATTTTAAAAATATTTATTAACATATTTGAATTTTTGCAAAGAATTTCATTAAATTTTAAAATAATTGAATTTTTTTTGTGAAATTTTAAGAATATACTAGATATTAAAAATAATTGAATTTAAAAAATTGTTTCAATATAATTGAAATTTTGACAAAAGTTTTATTAATTTTTTTCGATAATAATTGAGTTATGAAGAAAAATTTTACTATTTAAAAAAATAATTAAAATTTTGACCAGAATTTCAAAAATATTTTTGAACATAATTGAATTTTTGCAAAGAATTTCATTAAATTTTAAAAAAATTGAAATTTTTTGTGAAATTTTAAGAATATACTAGATATTAAAAATAATTTAATTTCAAATATTTTTTCAATACAATTGAAATTTTGACAAGAATTTTATTAATTTTTTTCGATAATTGAATTTTTTTTATTTGAAAAGAAAATTTTAATTTTAACAAGAATTTAGAAAATTTTTTTTGAACATTTTGAATTTCTCCGATGAATTCTATTAATTTTTTTACAAAATAATTTAATTCTTGTCAAAAAGTTTATTAAAATTTTTTATTAAATAATTGAATTCTTGCAAAGAATTGATATTTTTTGAAAAAATTTGAGAAAATTTTCTTATTTTCGAAAATAATTGAATGCTTACAAATAATTTTCTAATTAATAATATATAATAAATATAGTAAAATTTTTATACAATTTGTTTTAAAATAATTAATTATTTTTGAATAATATTGTAAAAATCATGTTTAAAAATAATCGTATACAATTTACGAACTTTACATCCTTTTTTGAATGAAACTGAGGGCCCCAATCAAAGAACCGGTTATAATTTTTTTAAACTTAAATTAATTGCCCTGTAAAACAAAAATTAAACTGTTTTTAATTCCAATTTTTTGGGAAACATTTTGGTAATCTTTATACAAATAGAAAATGTTTTCAAGAAATTGAAATTTTAAATCCTTTTTTTATTTAGAGGTCGAGAATTTTAAGTTTAAAAAACTTATAACCGGTTCTTTGATTGGGACCCTCAATTAGGGACTTTTACGGACTTGAAGCAAAGTTACGGACTTTTTCAGAATGCACGGACCTACTTTGAGCTCTGTTTTTAGTGGAAACAAATTTTTACACTTGGGAATTTATTTGAGGAGTAAGTTTTCAAAACTTAATAAATCCAAATTTTGTCATTTCGAGTAATTTAAACAAATGACAATTCTCACATAACCATTAAAATTATCTTTAATGTAGAAAAAATGTAATAAATTATTCATTTTTAAATATTTTTTCTATTTAAAATGCTATTTTTATAATTAAATTCTATTGTAATAGGGAATTTAAAGGTTTTAATAATTTTTTCTAATAAAAAGATAGAAATTAAAAATCATCAAGGTTAGGCCAAAATATTTTTTAAACTGAAAATGCTTTATTAATAAATTTTTTTTCTTAAATTGAACAGTGATAAATGGATTTCTAAAGATTTTAATATATTAAATATGTGTTTATCTCAATTTTTAAAAAAAATGTATTTATCAACTTTTGAAAAATTGCTCCTCATTTATTCAAATTAAAAATTTAAATAAAATTTAAATAATGTTAAAAATTTTAATAAAAATTAAATAATGTTTTAAATTTTAGATTTAATAATAGCAAATAATAATTAAATAATAATTTAATAATAGGAAAAATATTATTCTGTAAAATAATGGTTTTAAAAATTGTCAAAACAAAAAAAAATATTGCGGGTTTAAAACAAAAAAGTACATAGCGTGTGTGTGTGATATAAATGAAAGGATTAAAGAAATTGATTGAATGGGATATGCAAAAGTCGATATTATATGGTTCGAGGTAAAAAGTGATGAAAAACGGAATAAATCAGTCGAGATTTATATAAATAAATATATAAACCATCTAGCTAAACGATGCGTGCAGCCAAGATGAATATCACATGGATATGAGCGGCGCGGGGATGTGATTTGTGAATCATGCCAAAGGGTTTCTCACGCAGCAGGGGGGCGCTCCCAGTCCTGCTTTAAGAATGAAAACAAGTCAAATGCCTCGGTGCAATCTGATTAATCATGAAATGTAAATTGCATAGGTAAATCAAACAAGCGTATTTCAAACAGTCCGCGCGAGCTTTGCCCATCTGGACGAGAAACTATATTATATACACAGAGAGAGTGCGCGAAATATTGTCCAACTAAATATATGTAACATGTGTTACTAACCGTCTATACAAATATATAGCAAATGCAAAAACCGAGTATGGAGAAATTAAAAAATACTCCCTGACGTGTTTTTATTGCTCGTACAAACATTCATTTTCACTATGCTATGAAAATATTTCTCTAATTTCTAAACACAAGCAACATAAATTCTTATTCACTTGGACATAAATATTCTCCACTTTTGTCAGAATATGATAAATAATCGAAAATTGATAATTAATCAAAATGTGACGATTAATCGAAATGGAATAATTAATTTACTACCAGAATTCTTATGCAAATTTCACTGGATAGAATTTTTAATTTTTATACCCGAAAAAAAAATTAATTTAATGGTAACGAAAATTGTAATATGTAGTGTATTTAGATTTATATTCGAATTTTGTTAATTAAAGATTAGTTTGTTAAAAAAAGTAATTGGCTACAAGAAATACAATTTTTCATTTCATTTTATAAATTTTGGTTAAAGGTAAATTTAACTAAAGAAAAATTTGGTTCAATGAAAATTTGATTATAATAAGTTAATTTAATTTTCTTAAAGTCTGTTAAATAATTCTTTTCGTTGTGTATTCTGAATAATAAAAATTTTGTCCAAAATTCTGATTAAAGAAGAAATTCATTTCAACGTAAAATTAATTTCCCAAAAATTAAATATTAAGAGAAATAAAAATTCAACTAAATAGAAAATTTTTTTAAATATTTTTTTTTTTTGTTTAGAGATGTTTTCTATGCAAAATGTTTCTATTTTAACACATGTAAATAAACGTTCAATTAAAAATCTTTGAAAATTATATTTTACATTTAAAACCTAAGTAAATAAATTTTTTTTTGCTACTTACGAAAAATATTCGACTAGAACTAGATTAGATTTAGATTTATTCGACTGGAAACATATATTGCTCAGCTTACCTGAAACAAAAAGATTAATATTATTAATATTATGAATAATTATAAAAAGCAAAAAACAAAATTCGATTCTTGGAATCTTCGTAATTTTTTATAGTACGTAGCTTAACATTTGAACATTCAAAATTGTATTAACACATTTTCTCTAGATTCTAAATTTTTAATTTCAGAATTTTGCTTCAAATTCTTCTCATAATTATTAACACTGTTAAAAATCTTTTTCCAATCTTGAAAATTTTTCTCGATTTCAAATCAAAATTTTTGTTATAACTTTATTTTGAAATTCCTCGATTTTTATTAAATCCAAAGTAAATTTCAGTAAAAATCAAAAATTTACTTCGAACTTGGTAAAATTTTCTTTAAAAAAAAAAATAGAAGAAAAGAAAGAATATTTATTAAATATTTAAGAAAAACCATTTAAAAATTGCTATTTCCAGAGAATATTTTTTACTATTTCCAAAATCTCACTATTTCTAAAGAAAATTTCTTTATAATAATTTTAAAAAAAATTACATTAAAAGTACTAAAAGGATTTAAATTTTATTGAAAATTAAAATCCACTATAATAGAAATTCCATTTATTTTTCACTTATTTTTTCCATTTTCCATTTTTTCAAAAAAAAAAAAATTTTTAAATTGACTTATTTGTCAGAGTAGAAATTGAATTTCATTGCAAAAACCACAATGATAACATTGAACTTTAGGTAAAAAAATATGTCGAAAATAAATTAATAATTAAAAATTAAATAATTACATTTCATAAAGTCAAAAAAAAAATAGAAAAATAAAATTCAGAAAACTAAAAACAAAAAAGGAGGAAAATCAAATAAACGAAAACAAAATGTCAAGAGAAATAAAATTGAAAAAAACAAATAAAATTCTCCGAATCAATTAAAAATATACATATGGTATTTGTTTGAAGCGCATATACAAAATTGATTCATTCGAATACTGTTATTTATTATTTGACCCAAAAATCATTTCGTGCAAATAAATAAATATTAAACACAATAAACTGATTTTAATACATTTCCCCTTTATATTCTATTCATCATATTGAAGAAATAACGCGTTAAAACTTTCTGAATACATAAATTCATTCACGTAGACTAATTACATAAATTTTGTCGCTTATTCAACATGCGAAACGAACTGATATTCCTATACAGCTATTAATTTCTCTAAATTTCTCTCTTATCGTCTCCAGCAAAAAAATATATAGAAAAATGCTTGATTTTATAAATATACGTAAAATGAAAAAATTACTTTTTTAGTCTTTTTACCCATTGACATTTCTTTCTCTTCTATTTTCGACAATATAAATATAAAATCTCTTTTCACTCGATCAAAAGTATTTAAATATATCGTATATATATTGACCGAAATTGAAAACAATATTCTAGCGTATGCAAAATGAATTTTTTTTTCTCGACCCACAAAAAAGAAAGGAATACCATTAAACTGCTTTTAGCTTAATAGAATATATTTTGGAAACAAAACTTTTTCAATTATATATATATATATCTAGGGAAAAATAAATATTAAACCTAAAAGTACAAGCAAACATTGAAAATAAAGCTTTAGAAAAAATTCAGGGTGTCTACTTGTTTTCGTTCAACAAAATTCACGACTTTTCCCGGCTACGATTTAATTTTTTTCCCGGTTTTTTTTCATCTAAACAAATTTAAATTTAATTTCGAACACAAAAAATCTTTCAATTTTTTGAAAACAATATTTTTTACTAATAATTCTAAGTTTTCAAATTTGAAATATAATTGAATTAAACAAAAAAATTTTTCAATTTTTTAAAAATGATCTTAATTATATAGTTAAAAATTTGATTTTTTAATTTTACTAAAATTATATTGATAATAATAAATAATAATAATAATAATAATAATAATAAATAAATAAATCATTTTTTTAAAAGAATTAAATGATTTTTAAAAAAACGTAAAGAAATTTTAAATATTTGAAAAAAGCTCTAAAAATAGAAAAAATAAATGAAAATTGTAAAATGATAAAAATATATTTATATATAGAAAAATTGTAAAAAAGGTCGTAAAAAAGCTGTAAAAAATAGAAAAAAAAATGTAGAAAAATTCTAAAAGAAAGTAAAAAGAATGTAAAAAATTTGTAAAAAAAATAGTAAAATGTAGAGAACTTGCAAGAAAAACGGGACAAAAAACGTAGAATAATTGTAAAAAAACAGAATATAAAACGAAACGTAAATAAAAAAAATTGCCCCAAAAAAATCAAAACTCATAAAGAAAAAGAAAGTTTTCTCGTCACTCAACTTTTTCTGCGTCGAAAATAAATTATTATCCCCCAAAATTAAGTACATTATAAATGACGCGTGAAGATGCAAAAAAAAAAATTTATTGTCGAAAAGAAACATTTTATATTCTTTTAAAAGAAAATCGTGTAACAAATGCAAATCTTAAAAAGCGAATTTCATCGTTGCCTTCTCTTCTCTTCTTTTTTTTTCACTTTCCCCCCTCCTCCTTCTCTCTGCTCGTTTTTGAGGTAGAAGACGCGACAGCCACCGTCTTTCGAAAGTTAAGCGGATCTTTCGCATGTGCAAGGAAAAACCCTCTTTGCATTTGCATAAGTGGCTTACGTTAATACTCCAAGCCAAAATCGTGTTTTGAATTGGCTACACTTTTTTAAAGTGCCCAAAAAAATTCTCTCAACTATTTTTTGTTCTGCCCCGAATTTCTCAATTACAAAATGCTAAATCGAATATCACTTCGTATCAAAATTATTCTATTTCTCTGTCTCTCGTTTTATACACATACACATAATATTGTAAACGACTCAAAAGACTCATTTTTTCCTTTCCTCTACCTATGTTCGATTTTTTTTGCTAAAAATTTACAAAAAAAAGAAGGAAAAAAAAATGTCATATATTGTGCGAACCAGTCAGTTTTTTTTGTTCCTGTTTTTAATTTTTATTTATTTGAAAAAGAAAGAATTTTGTTAATTCGAATATGCAATTATAATCAAAATTTTTTGAAACAATTCAATTATTTTTTAAAAATTTATTCAAAATTCAATTAGTTCTAAAAAAAATATTTGAAATTCAATAATTTTCAATATCTAGCATTTTTATCAATTTTTGCAAAAGAGTTAAATTATTTTTTTAAAAAAGTTGATAAAACTCATTCGAAATTCAATTATTTTCATAAATAATAAATATTAGGATTCAATTATAGAAAATAAAATTTTCATAATATTATTTCGAAAAAATTAATTGTGTTAAACAATAATTATCTTAAAAATTTTCCAAATTTTTTCAGAGAAATTCAATTATTTAAATTAAAATTTTTTTGAATTAAAATTTAAAGATGAGTCAAAAAAAATTAATTAATTATTTACAAATATTTTAGAATTTTTCACAGTAATAAGTAAATAAGAATTTATTTACATAAATAATTCCTCCAAAGAATTCAATTATTAAAAGAGAAATAACAAAATTATTCCGGAAAATTAAATTATTTTGAGTCATTTTAATAAAATTAATTTCGAAATTCAATTCTATTCATAAATAATAATATTCCTTATAAGAATTCAATATTATTATTTTTAAAAATAACAAATTTTTTTCTTGGAAAGTCTAATATTTAAAAAAATTAAATAAAATTGTTTACAAGAATTCACTTATTTTTGAAAACAATAAAAGTTTAAAAACTTTTCGTACATCAGTAATTTTTAATATTTTTACTCTTTTCATAAAATTTTAAAACAGAATTCAATTATTTAAATATTATTTTTTTTGTAAAAGTCTTCGTTTAGAATTCAATTCTTTTTATGAATAATAAAAATTTGGCAGGAATTCAATATTATTTAAGTTTCAAATTTTCTATAAAATTAGTCGAAAGAAATTAATTAATTATTTACAAATATTTTACATTTTTTCACAAGTAATTAATTATTTTCAATATTGTTTTAATAAAATTGTTCGAACGAAATCAATTATTGTAAATACAATTTTTATTAAATATTTTTTTTAAATAATTCAATTCTTCATTCGCATTTTAATAAAATTCCAAGAATTTATTTACATAAATAATTCCTCCAAAGAACTCAATTATTTAAGGTAAGTAACAAAAATATTCCGGAAAATTAAATTATTTTGAGTCATTTTAATAAAATTCTTTTCGAAATTCAATTATTTCCATAAATAATAATATTCCTCATAAGAATACAATTATTTTTAAAAATAATTAATTTTATCTTGGAAATTCTATATTTAATAAAATTGTTTACAAGAATTCACTTCTTTTTGAAAACAATAAATGTTTAAAAACTTTTCGTACATCAGTGATTTTTAATATTTTTACTATTTTCATAAAATTTTAAAACAGAATTCAATTATTTAAATATTATTTTTTTTTATAAAAGTCTTCGTTTAGAATTCAATTCTTTTTATGAATAATAAAAATTTGTCAGGAATTCAATATTATTTAAGTTTAAAATTTTCCAAAAAATTAGTCGAAAGAAATTAATTAATTATTTACAAATATTTTAGAATTTTTCACAGTAATTCAATTATATCCAAATATTCTACATTTTTTCACAAGAATTTAATTATTTTCAATTATTTTAATAAAATTGTTCGAAAGAAATCAATTATTGTGAATACAATTTTCATTAATTTTTTTTTAAATAATTCAATTATTCATTCGCATTTTAATAAAATTCCAAGAATTTATTTACATAAATAATTCCGCCAAAGAATTCAATTATTTAAGATAAATAACAAAATTATTTCGGAAAATTAAATTATTTTGAGGCATTTTAATAAAATTCTTTGCAAAATTCAATTCTATTCATAAATAATAATATTCCTTATAAGAATTCAATATTATTATTTTTAAAAATAACAAATTTTTTTCTTGGAAAGTCTAATATTTAAAAAAATTAAATAAAATTGTTTACAAGAATTCACTTATTTTTGAAAACAATAAAAGTTTAAAAACTTTTCGTACATCAGTAATTTTTAATATTTTTACTCTTTTCATAAAATTTTAAAACAGAATTCAATTATTTAAATATTATTTTTTTTGTAAAAGTCTTCGTTTAGAATTCAATTCTTTTTATGAATAATAAAAATTTGGCAGGAATTCAATATTATTTAAGTTTCAAATTTTCTATAAAATTAGTCGAAAGAAATTAATTAATTATTTACAAATATTTTACATTTTTTCACAAGTAATTAATTATTTTCAATATTGTTTTAATAAAATTGTTCGAACGAAATCAATTATTGTAAATACAATTTTTATTAAATATTTTTTTTAAATAATTCAATTCTTCATTCGCATTTTAATAAAATTCCAAGAATTTATTTACATAAATAATTCCTCCAAAGAACTCAATTATTTAAGGTAAGTAACAAAAATATTCCGGAAAATTAAATTATTTTGAGTCATTTTAATAAAATTAATTTCGAAATTCAATTATTTTCATAAATAATAATATTCCTCATAAGAATACAATTATTTTTAAAAATAATTAATTTTATCTTGGAAATTCTATATTTAATAAAATTGTTTACAAGAATTCACTTATTTTTGAAAACAATAAATGTTTAAAAACTTTTCGTACATCAGTGATTTTTAATATTTTTACTATTTTCATAAAATTTTAAAACAGAATTCAATTATTTAAATATTATTTTTTTTTATAAAAGTCTTCGTTTAGAATTCAATTCTTTTTATGAATAATAAAAATTTGTCAGGAATTCAATATTATTTAAGTTTAAAATTTTCCAAAAAATTAGTCGAAAGAAATTAATTACTTAAAAAGTTTTCACAAAATTCTTCGCAAGAATTAAATTATTTTTGTAAATATTTAAATTCTTTCGTGAATAATAAAATTCTTTGCTCGAATTCACTTTTTTTGTGAAATTGTAAAATTTACTATATACATTTTCTCTTAGTGCAAAAAATATTCACAATTTTTCTAAGGATATCACAAAATTAAGACAAAAAAAGACGAAATTCGTCAAAATTGTTACGTTGCAACAATTTGGATTCGTTTTGTGTCTCAATTTGATATCATTAGGAAAATTCTATGTGACGCTCTCTGAAGAAAGGTACCTAAGAAACAAACGAATTATAGGTTAAGATCGTGTTAGATTTTTGTTGATTAAAAGTTTATTTTTAATTATTTGAATTTGAAACCAATTTTTATTTTTGAATATAATGAAGACTTGAAGATCAATAATATTTAATTAATAATTGATTTTCTTTCTGGATTTTTAGTTGAAAAATTAAAAACATAACCTCAAATTTTTTGCTTCTTAGGTACCTTTCTTCAGAGCGTGACTCCTATGTATATAACTGATAAAACTTTAGGGGAATGAAAAGTACTTAGAAATTCAAAGTATTTATAGAAGTATTTATACACCGCAGAAAAAGTTTGTGTTTTAATAAGAAAAAAAAAAAGAAAAAAAATTGACGATAAAAATTCAGGAGTGTCAGGGCTAAATACTATAACTATGTTGGTAAATTGTATAAGACTGCACTGCGTGCGGAGTTAATCTCATTCCATATAAGTAAATTGTGAGATGTTAAAACGAACCGAGTAAATGATTTTCTCGGAGTGCATTAAGCATTCATTCGCCCCACTTGAGAGTTCTTTGTGTACCCTTTACTTATACAAAACGAACGATACGGTAAAGGCTGAGGTTGTCGTGTTCATTAAGTATGCGGCGAACAGGCTTCATGCCGCATATATATATATATATATATATATATATATATATAATTGTGTATATGTGTATAAATGTGTATACACTCGAGTTAGGGGGACCCATACTCTGGGGTGGTTATACTATTGATTTTTTTCACCCTGTTCCGTTGAATTATCGAGAGTCCATATCTTATGGCCAGTTCCTGGCATTGTGCCCTCACTATGTGCGTGTGTATGTTTATGTCTGTACATTAAATACCCCGCCAGGCCTTATGGGAAAACTTATTCGGCTTTTTAAACTACTCGAGAAAATAATATTAAAAGTTATATGCTTCCAATATAGTCTTAGCGAAAGAAGCTTTCTTCTTTTATGCTTTTCGATTTACTCGACTACTTCTTCTTCTTCTTCTTCTTCTTTTTTTTGCGTAAATATAAGTTTAAAAATAACGATAAATTTATTCGCCGAATCTGCAAAAAAAACGAATTTTTAATTTTTTTAAATCATATGTTAGTTTTTTGATAATTGTATATCGTTAGTAACAACTAATTTCTTAAATTAGACACATGAAAATTAGAGATAAATTTAATTTGAAAAAAAATTCTGTTTTGATTTTTCCTTTTATTAAAAACGTTGCGGATGTCAGATTCGTCAAAATTGAGACAAAAAACGAATCCAAATTGTTGCAACAATTAGTAACAATTTTGATTCGTCTTTTTTGTCTCAATTTTGATATCCTTAGAAAAAAATGTGAATATTTTATACACTGAAAGATTATATTTTGAAACAGTATTTTACAATTTGGGAAAAATGGGCAACAAAACCGAAATTTTGATACAAAAAATACTAAACATTAAAAAAAACTTTTGTGAAATTTAGTAAAGTTACATAAAAATTGAATAAAAATTCTTGATGTTTTATATAATTTTATACTAAACTCCACACAATTTTTTTTTAATTTAGGTATTTTTTATATCAAAATTTCCGTTTGTTGCACTTTTTCCCCAAAAAATTTAATACACACTTTCTTTCAGAGTAGCGAATGAAAGTTCAATCTGTTTTGAAAAATTTTCTATTCTTCAAAAAATTATTACAATTGAATGTAAATTAATGCGTAATTTTAAAAAATAATTGAATTGTTTCAAATAATTTCTTTCGACTAATTTTATGAAAATTTTAGAACTTAAATAAAATTGAATTCCTGACAAATTTTTATTATTCATGAAAAAAATGGAATTCTAAACGAAAACTTTTACAAAAAAATTGTTTAAATAATTGAATTTTGTTTTAAAATTTTATGAAAACAGTAAAAATATTAAAAATCACTGATGTACGAAAAGTTTTTAAACTTTTATTATTTTCAAAAATAAGTGAATTCTTGTAAACAATTTTATTAAATTTTTTAAAATATTAAAATTTCCACGAAAAAATGAATTATTTTTAAAAATAATTGTATTCTTATAAGGAATATTATTATTTATGAAAATAATTAAATTTCGCAAAAGATTTTATTAAAATTCCTCAAAATAATTTAATTTTCCGGAATAATTTTGTTATTTATCTTTAATAATTGAATACTTTGAAGGAATTATTTATGTAAATAAATTCTTGGAAAAAATTTTATGAAAATCTGAATGAATAATTAAATTATTTTTAAAAAAAAATTAAAATTGTATTTACAGTAATTGATTTCTTTCGAACAATTTTATTATAATAAATATTTGGATATAATTGTATTGTTGTGAAAAATTTTAAAATATTTGTGAAATTTCTTACGACTAATTTTATGGAAATTTTTGAACTTAAATAATATTGAATTCCTGACAAATTTTTATTATTATTGAAAAAAAATGAATTCTAAACGAAGATTTTTACAAAAAAATATTGTTTAAATAATTGAATTCTGTTTTAAAATTTTATGAAAATAGTAAAAATATTAAAAATCACTGATGTACGAAAAGTTTTTAAATATTTATTATTTTCAAAAATAAGTGAATTCTTGTACACAATTTTATTAAATATTAGAATTTCCAAGATAAAATTAATTATTTTTAAAAATAATTGTATTCTTATGAGGAATATTATTATTTATGAAAATAATTGAATTTTGCAAAGAATTTTATTAAAATGCCTCAAAATAATTTAATTTTCCGGAATAATTTTGTTATTTACCTTGAATAATTGAATTCTTTGGAGGAATTATTTATGTAAATAAATTCTTGGAATTCTATTAAAATGCGAATGAATAATTGAATTATTTTTAAAAAAAATTAATGAAAATTGTATTTACAATAATTGATTTCTTTCGAACAATTTTATTAAAATAATTGAAAATAATTAAATTCTTGTGAAAAAATGTAGAATATTTGGATATAATTGAATTACTGTGAAAAATTCTAAAATATTTGTAAATAATTAATTAATTTCTTTCAACTAATCATTAAATTTTAATTCAAAGAAATTTAATTTAAATAATTGAATTCCTCTGAAAAAATTTGGAAAATTTTTAGGATAAATATATTGTTTAACACAATTAATTTTTTCGAAATAATATTATAAAATTTTTATTTTATATAATTGAATTCTAATATTTATTATTTATGAAAATAAATGAATTTCGGGTGAGTTTTATCAACTGTTTTAAAAAAATAATTCAACTGTTTTGCAAAATTTAATAAAAATGCTAGATATTGAAAATTATTGAATTTCAAATATTTTTTTTTAGAACTAATTGAATTTTGAATAAATTTTTAAAAAATAATTGAATTGTTTCAAAGAATTTGATTATAATTGCATATTCGAATTAACGAAATTCTTTCTTTTTCAAATAACTAAAAATTAAAAACACACTGAAAAAAAATTTATTTGATTCAAATAACCGATTATTTGTCTATAAGCAAATAAATATTTACTTGAATCAAATAATTTTTATTTGGATCAATTAATTAGAATTTGCTTCAAATACAATTTATTTGATTCAAATAAAAATTATTTGATTCAAGTAAATATTTATTTGATTATAGACAAATAATCGGTTATTTGAATCAAATAAATTTTTTTTAGTGCAGGAGCAGAAAAAATTGACTGGTTCGCACAATATATCACATTTTTTTCCTTCTTTTTTTTGTAAATTTCTGGCAAAAAAAAAAAAAAATCGAACATAAGTAGAGGAAAGGAAAAGATGAGTCTTTTGAGTCGTTCACAATATTATGTGTGTGTATAAAACGAGAGACAGAGAATGAGGAACCTCAAGGGACCGCGAATTATTGTCAAAGAAGAAATTCTTCAAGAGAAACGACAAGTTATACAGATCCCTCATAAAATTTTGAGGACCAGAAATAAACGACACTCCCTACAGTTTTTCAGTTATAATAGAGAGCGACGACTATGGAAAAAAGGACAACTTTTCCAAATAGAAAATATTTTTTGGTCCCCTGCCTTAAATATTATATATAGACCCACTTGAATCTAAATAGACACCTTTCACGAAGCAGGTCCTCTTCAAAGAATTATTATTTGTCCAGTCATTATAAATGTCGTGATGTGAGTGTATATGTTAAAGTCACGACAAAATAACTCAAAAATAACAATAATCCCTTTCATTCAACTTTCTACTTCTATACTTTCGAGAGACTATTTTACAAGTTTCTTTCAAAAATTATCTGCTTATTAAAGAATTCGTTTCGAACATATATTTTTTCCAGCTCACTTTTTTCCATTGAAAAAATTAATTAAAAACTTCAAACACTTGAAAAATTATAATTAAAAAACGAATTCATTCGCTATTTTGTATTAAATCATATTGATCACAAAAATTCTTTTTATTTCCTAAATTAATAATTTTTTCCCTCTCTTTCTCCTTTTTTTTCTCCTTATTTCACTTCTTATTCGTACTTTCATCCTCTGGCGTTCATAGAGAGAAAAGTTTAGCCAAAAAAAAGGAAAAATTCTTTAAAAAGGTTGCACGTAAAAGAAGGAAAAAAAATTGGTCTAAATAAACGACCTGAATCGTAACTTTCCTGCGGGATTGGAAGAATTCCAGCAAAGATCGTTAATAGGAAACGTTATTGTCCTTTGGTACTTATAAACTAGGCTCAGGAAAATTCTTATTTTTTCCTCTCGACTCTTAAAATGCGACATTAAAAGAAAACACGTATGGAATATTAACTCAAGTAATGATTACAATTTTCGACGTCTTTTAAACCATATTCTCTCTTAATGACATGCTCGTAAAAATACGTATATAAACCACACTTGAGAAATAAAGTCATTAAAATGTAATTTTTCCCCTCAACTTTCCATGAAAAATCAGGAAAAATTCATAGACGAAAAAAAAAATAAATGTAAAAATAATAATTTTTTCAAAGGAAATAAATCTTTTAAAAATCTCAACAAAGAATTTTTTTTCTTTTTTTTTAAATACTTTCTATAAATTTTTCGCTTAGTTTGCATTCTTTATAAAGTAAGTCAAGAACAATTAATCAATTCTTATTGTACTTTAAGGCTTCTCAATGTCATTAAAATTGTCAATTATCAAAATTGTCAAACTAGAATTCAGAAAAAACGATCCACTGTTTTATTTCGAAAAATTTTATTCCAAAATAAAAACTTTTATATTAATTTTCCCCGATGTGTTTATTTTAAAAATTATTATTAAACCAGTAAGTGTTAAAAAATCACAAAATTTGTTTATAAATTTAAATTTTTTGACGAATTCATAATCAAAATTTGAAAAAATTATCTATTAAATAAATATTAATATTTTCGAAAGAATTTAATTATTTTCCTAAATAGTAAAATTCTTCGCGCAGAAATTAAATTATTTTCAAAAACATTAAAACAAATTTCATAAAATTTCACGAATTCAATTATTTTCCAAACATTTAACAAAATTCTCGTAAAATATTAAATTATTTTCTTTAAAAATTAAAAAATGGCACAATTTGATTTTAAAAAAATTTATTAAGTCAGTTTTTGAAAATAAAATTCCACTTAAGGATTCAGTCAATTTTTTTTAATTTTTAAAAAAATTTTCGAAAAAAATCATTTCTTTTCTAAACATCTACTAAAATCTTGGAAACAATTTATAATTTATAAATAAATTATTTTTAAAAATAGTAAAATTCTTGGGAAGAATTAAATTATTTATATATATAAATAATAAATTTTTTGCAGGAATTCAATTATATTTCAAAAAATTTTAATAAACTTTATCATTAAAGTAAGTAATTATAATTATTTAACAAAAGCGATTATTTTGAAAAATGAAAAGAAATTCATCATAAAAGTCAATTAATTTCAAAATTTTCAATTACAATTATTAAAGAAAAAAGATTATTTTTTAAAAATTCAAAGAAATTCTTTAAAAGAATTTAAACAATATTTACAAATTGTTTAATAAAATTCTTCGGAAAAATTCAATTATTTTCATAAATAGTAAAATTCGTCGCTGAATTTAATTTATTTTCAGTACAATTTTCATAAAATTTCACGAAAGAATTCAATTATTTTGTTTAAATTTACATCAATTTATTGAAACAATTCAATTATTTAGTAAAGTTTTGCGAACATTCAATTCTCTTAAAAATAATTCTAAAAGTGATTTAATCTCGAAAAATTCAATTAATTCTAAGATTGTCTGTGAAATTTATTTTAAAAATTCAATTATTTCTAAGATTGTATGTAATATTTATTTAAAAAATTCCCATTATTTTCCAAATTTTTGAGAAAATTCTTGTAAAATATTAAATTATTGTCTTTGGAAATTAAAAACTGACACAATTCGTTTACAAAAATGTTTTTTTAAAAAGATTCCACTAAAGGATTTAGTAAAAAAATTTTTAATTTTTAATAGAAGTTTTGGAAATAATTCATTTATTTACCAAACTTCTAATAAGTTCTTGAAAATAATTGAATTATTTTTAAAATAGTAAATTTCTTTAATTTTAAATTGTTAACAGAAGAAATTATTATTTTAAAAACTTTAAAGAAATTCTCCATATAATTCAATTAATTTCAAAATTTTCCATTAAAATTATTAAAGAAAACCGATTATTTAAGAAAAATTCAATGAAATTCTACAAAAAAAATGTAATCAGGATTTTGAAAATTTTTTAATAAAATTCTTCGCAAAAATTCAATAATTTTCATCAATAATAAAATTCTTCAAAGGAATGCAATTATTTTTTATTTAATTGTAGTTGCTTTGGAGCAACTGAATTATTTTTTTAAATAGTAAAATTCATCGCAGGAATTCAATTATTTTTGAATAGTATTTTAATAAAATTACTTTTAAAAATATTTAACAAATGTTTTCGATTGAATACAATTATTTTGAAAATTAAAAAAAAAATTCTTTCGCCAAATTAAATTATTTTCAAAATTAAAAAAAAAATTCTTTCCCAAAATTCAATTATTTTCAAAAATTACGTTAAAATTAAAAAAAAATAATTAAAATATATTTACAAATCGTAAGATTCTTCGCAATGATTTTCACGATATTAATCAAGTATAAAATTGAAAAAAATTAAAAAGAGCAATTATTAAAATAGTTGTGAAACAAAAATGCAAACAACAACTAACTTCAAATAGCAAACAAATTACCGGAACATAACGACTATTAATATAGACGAGAATATAGATACTACTCTATAATAATAAATTAGTTTAATAAATTAAAAATTACTCAATTAAATTGTTCAATATAATTTTATAATTTCAACTCAATTTGTTATCTCCACTTTTGCCTAATGCAACAAATAACTCGAAGTACAAAGAGCGAAAGAAAAAAAATGTTGAAACTTATTTCAGAGCATTATTAAATGATATTTGAAAATTTAAACAGTGCGTGTGAATTGCTTGTTTATTATATACACATATAAAGCATTATATACAATAAATTACGTAACAAATGAATTGTAAGTGGAGAAAGCAATAATATAATGAATCAATGTTATAATGAAACGAACAGGTATATAATACGTTTTTCC
Organism: Leptopilina drosophilae; assembly: GCA_032873175.1. Lineage (NCBI taxonomy): Eukaryota > Metazoa > Arthropoda > Insecta > Hymenoptera > Figitidae > Leptopilina > Leptopilina drosophilae. The sequence goes on from CM065480.1 coordinate 53,246,575, forward strand.
TAAAACTAAACTTTCATATATATATTTATTTATTTATTTATTTATTTAACTCTTTGAAAGATTCATTCGTGAGAATAAAAAAACAAGAAATCATATGCATGTATATGTAAACATTTGAAAATCGTGAAGAGAAAAGGTTTAATGGTGCAATTTAATTTGAATTCTGTTCTCTCTAATACTCAAATTGAGATGGAGAATACATGTAAATGTGAGCAAGACGTATATTATTGATTACATGTGCGCACGCACCTCTAAAATCCACTGTTAACTTTGCCTTATTGCGAAAATCATTTCCAATAATGAATAATTATTATTTGCCATAACTATTATTTCGAAAGGAGGGAAAAAATTCCAACCCTTTCATTGTCTCTTTAAACAGATTTGAGTGTAAAAAAAAAATTCACATCCAACACAAAGACTCATAACGATTATATTTCTAAAGATGATGATAAATAAACAATAATTAATAAAAACGTTGCGAAGGTAAAAATCTAAATGGCAAATCATTTCGATTTTTTCCTTTTGCAGAAAACGCAGTGACTTTTTTGTGCAATAATAGCAAAAAAAGGGGGAATTATTTTTAAGAAAGAGAAATTTTAATTTTGATTATTTTTCCTAGTCTGCAATATTTTCTAAAAATCCGAATTTTTCGTTTAATCTCTTTTCGTAATTATTGATATATTTTAAAAACATTTTCCAAAGTCTAAAATTTTTCTTGGAACGCTACTTTTTTTGTGCAATGTTTTTCACTAGAAATCAAAGACGAATTTTATTAAAATTATTAAAAATATTATTAATAATAATAATAATAATAATAATAATAATAATAATAATAATAATAATAAAAGGACAATAAGAATAATAATAACAATAGTAAAAATAATAATAATAGTTATCGCATAACAACAAAAAGAAACATTATTTAATGTCCGCAATTACTAATTTTAATAGCGTGAAAGCTCCTCCTAATTAAAAATATATATACAGCACTATTTTCAAAAAAACAAGAATTTAATGTCTCGAATAATAGAAAATTAATTATCCACAAAAAGGAAACTATCGAAATGTACAATCACTGTTTGGAAAACTATAATTATGACATAAAATTCACATTAGAGAAAATTGATAACATTAGAAAGTTTTTTTTTCTATTTTCAAGAAATGTGCGCAGCTTTTGGAATAAATTAAGCATAAAATAAATCTTATATATACGAAGAGTCTCTCGTGGAAAATAGATCTATTAAGATGTAATCTTAAATTCTATATAAATTGCGCACGGAATAATATATTTCGTAAGATGTTGGCGATTTAATATCTAATTATAACCCAATGGTGTATTATATTTTATAATTTATCGTTACAACTATTTTTTGAACCCAATTATGCTCTATATACACACACACACACACACTATATATATACGATAAGGGAATATCTCTGAGACGATTTTCAAGTTATGATCCGCATGTGACCTCTTCAATATCGCAAAGGATATTTTACGATACGAGACGTACGCTACTGCAGTTTTTTTTCTAAGAAAATCAGAAAGCAGGTTGAATGAATTAAATTGCAATGCGAGACTAATATGTGATTTCAAGGAAGGCTAGACAGATAATCGATGAAAGTATGCGTGATATTGTGACACCAAACACGATTTATACATACGCACCGTACAGTTCGAATAATCTCCTATAGACACACACACACAAGGGAGAATGTTTGATTGATCGTTAATACGATTACTTAATGTCGAAAAAGTGCATTTTCACTATTTATTATTAATTATATTTGAAAACTATTTCACAAACCGAAATAACTTGAAGGATTATTGTATTTTTTCTTTCTTTATTCAATACGTTCTCGCATAAATTTTACTTTTGTAATCAATTTTTCATTGCTCCTATAATCACGCAGCTTGTTAGTACCATACTCATTTACTAAAACCCACAATTTACTACTCTTTTTCCAATTTACTACTATTTGGATATTTTTAGATTTAGATTTAATCTAAATTAAATTTAGATTATTTTTAGATTTTTAGATTAAACACTATTTCTGATTTTTTTTACAATCTCCATTTACTTATGATCCTCAAGTTTTGAACGTTCAAATGAAGGAAATATTTTTTATTTAGGATATTTTAATAAATTTCTAATTATAAAAAAATTCAGAAACTAAAATTCTACGTTTAAAAACTCGGTAATTAATTTTTTGGATCATGAAACACAATAATTACAATAAGTATTTAATTTCTAGAAGAAATAAATAAATTTCGTTCATTTGAACGTTCAGAATATTAGGATCTTATTTACTTTAAATTCGCAAATACTAGAAATTAAAAAAAAACTATTCTTGAAAATTAAGATAAAATTTTTCAAAACGATTCAATTCCGTTTTTTTATAAAAAAAACAATATTCAAACAATATTCGAATTTCGAAATTCAATGATTTTCAATGTCTCCAATTTTCATGAAATTTCGCGCCTTAAAAATTCAAATGTAAAACAAAAAATTGATAAAATTCATGAAAAATTCAAATATTTTCAAAAAAAAAAAAAATAAAATTTTAAACGAGATTCAATTAATTTAGAACAGCAATTTCAGGTGAATTTCGAATTTCGAAAAAATCAATTATTTGAGAATAAAAATTTTTAACAAATCTTAACAATAATTCAAATACTTTCACTAATATTAATATATTAGGGAAAGTATTTGAATTATTGTGAAGAATTGTTATAAAAAAATTTTTTTCATGCTAAAATTCAATTATTTAAAAAAATGTTTTACAAAAATTCTAAGCAAAAATTCAATTATTTTCCTAAAAAATTTTTAAAAGTATTTTTTAAATTAATCAATCGAAATATTCAATTACTTTCAGAAATAAAATTTTCCAACAAGGATTCAATTATTTAAAATAAGATTTTTCATCCGTATTTATTATCTATTTCCAATAAACAAAATTATTATTTAAAACAATATTTATGAAATTGTAATGAAAAATTCAATTATTTTAAGAAAATAACATTTTTTACAAAAAATAAATTCTTTTTTAATTTTAAATTTTTTAAAAATATATTAAAAATTCAATTATTTCTAAAAAAATATTTGAAATTCAATAATTTCCAATATCTAGCAGTTTCATCAAATTTTGCAAAAGAGTTAAATTATTTTTTTAAAAAAGTTGATAAAACTCATTCGAAATTCAATTATTTTCATAAATAATAAATATTAGAATTCAAATATAGAAAATAAAATTTTCATAATATTATTTCGAAAAAATTAATTGTGTTAAACAATACTTATCCTAAAAATTTTCCAAGTTTTTTCAGAGGAATTCAATTATTTAAATTAAAATTTCTTTAAATTAAAATTTCTTTAAATTAAAATTTAAAGATTAGTCGAAAGAAATTAATTAATTATTTACAAATATTTTAGAATTTTTCACAGTAATTCAGTTATATCCGAATATTTTACATTTTTTCACAAGAATTCAATTATTTTTAATTATTTTCATAAAATTGTTCGAAAGAAACCAATTATTGTAAATACAATTTTTATTAAATATTTTTTTTTAATAATTCAATTATTCATTCAGATTTTAATAAAATTCCAAGAATTTATTTACATAAATAATTCCTCCAAAGAATTCAATTATTAAAGGTAAATAACAAAAATATTCCCGAAAATTAATTTATTTTGAGGCATTTTAATAAAATTCTTTGCGAAATTCAATTATTTTCATAAATAATAATATTCCCTATAAGAATTCAATTTTTTTTTTTAAATAATAAATTTTTTCTTGGAAATTCTAATATTTAAAAAAATTTAATAAAATTGTTTACAAGAATTCACTTATTTTTGAAAATAATAAAAGTTTAAAAACTTTTCGTACGTCTCAGTGATTTTTAATATTTTTACTATTTTCCTAAAATTTTAAAACAGAATTCAATTATTCAAACAATATTTTTTTGTAAAAATCTTCGTTTAGAATTCAATTTTTTCATGAATAATAAAAATTTGTCAGGAATTGAATATTATTTAAAATCCTATTATTTTTTAAATTTTCCATAAAATTAGTCGAAAGAAATCAATTATTTAAAATGATTAATAAAATTCTTCGCAAGAATTAAATTATTTTTTTAAATATTTTAATTCTTTTTATGAATAATACAAAATTTGTTGCAGGAATTCAATTTATTAGCAAAAATGAGAAATAAGTAAGAATTTTTTAAAAATTTCATCTAAAATTGCCAAAACAATTCAATTATTTCTAAAACAATATTAATAAAATTTCTAAAAAGAATTCATTAATTTAAAAAAAGATTTTTTTTTAATTATTTGAAACAATTCAATTATTTTTTAAAATTACGCATTATTTTACATCTAATTGTAATAATTTATGAAAATAAAATTCTTTGCGAGAATTCTTTTATAAAGTTAAAAAAATTCTCTGATTATTAATTATTTGAATTATTTTAAACATTTCCAATTAAAATTATTATTATTTCAAATATTATATATTATATTATTTCAAAAAAAGAAGTAATTATTTTTAATGATAATTAGGAAAGAATCAGAAAAAAAATATAGAATAGAATTTTTGCCTGTTTTGTAAATTGTCGAAAACGATTGTTTTTCGTCGTCAAGTTTAATTTTTCCGAAGCTACTTTTCCTCTACTTTTTTTTAGTTTGAAAGCTATACTTTTTCTTACTTTTCGAAAATTAATTATCCAGTGCGAAGTCTGTTAGCACAAATTTTTTTTTGTTAAATTTAAATTTCTATATTTTCCAAAACTTTTCATATATACGAAATCACGCTTTAAGGAATAAGTTATTGAACCGAGCAACTGTGATTGCCATGAGGAAGGTTTTAAGGGATGTGGGGGAGGAGAAAGGGACTAACGGATGGTAGTATCATATACAATCTTTGTGGAACGAGTTTCACCCCATTCTAAATTTTATGGAATGGTTAATATTACCAACGGACTTCCTTTTAGATCCGAGGGGTTGTTGGTTGATTCAGCAGTAGTTATTGAGAGGAGAAAATATACACGACAAAGTGAGAAAGAGAGAAAAAGAGAGAAAGAGAGAGAGACCATATCCTTCACATGCTATATACCCGATATCTGGTCAAGCAATACGTACGTATAACGGTACATGAATAATAGTTGGCCGATCAATCGATTTTATATTCGTCTACTGCTGCTCTGGCCATTATAACATCTCTTGTTCCTTTATCGAAATATTTGTTTAGGGTTTTGTGTGCAAATATCGTATCATTTAATGGCGCATTGTTCCAACAAAAGGGGGAATTTTTTTCTCCCAGATCTCTTATTAGTTGTGTTGAAAATTGAAATTCTCCTGAATTTTTTTTTACTAAAAGTAAAAGGGAGACTTCGCACTCGATTATTCGTTTCGAAAAAGTGTCTTTCAAAGTAAAAAAAAAGTAGTGTAAAAGTAGCTTTCAGACTAAAAAAATAATTGAATTATTTATTATGATGATAATAATAATAATAATAATAATAATAATAATAATAATAATAATAATAATTTGAAAGAATACTTAAAGAATTTTTCAATATTTAAAAAATGGAATTGAAAATACACTTGAAAAATATTATTATTATTATTATTATTATTATTATTATTATTATTATTATGTAAAATTCAAAGGTGGGATAAAAATATCAGGCCTCGGATCGACTATTTAACGAACAAAAAAAGTCGCTTTAGTCGATTAAAAATAGAAAAAAAGTCGATTATTCAATTAAGTGCTCTCACAAAAATTCAAATTAATCAAAACTTGTATAATTTTGCTAAATAATTATTCAAATACTTCTTACTTCTTCATTCCCAGTAAATAAAATTTATAAAATTTTCAACTTTTCAAATTTAATAATTTCTAAAAATTTAAACTATAACCCTTTTAGAAATTTAATTACTTTCTACAATTTTTAACAATAAACTTCATCTCTAAATCAATTATCTATATGAATTTTTAATCATTTTTTGCAATTTCTTCAAAAATTCAATTATTTATATAAAAAAATCAAATTCTTTATAATAATTTAAACCGTCCATTTTTCTATTTAAAGATATTAATTAAGATAGAACATTTTCAAAAATTTTAATAAAGAAATTCGTAAAAATTAACTTTTTAAAAATATTTCTAAATGATTTATTGAAAATACAAAAAGTTTCACAATTAAATGTATAATTAAAAAAGGTCTAAAAAATTTAAATTTGGTCAAATCTTTTCAATGTTGATTTAAATTTAGTAAAACAAAAAATAATTCGAAATTTGTCAAAATCTTATGAAAAATAATTGAGTTTTTTAAAAATATAAAAAATTAATGAATTTTTCAAACAATTTTAATTATAAATAAATTATTTCTGAAAAATTATAAAGTAATTCAATTTTTTTGTAATAATTTAGACCTTAAATTTTTCTATTTAAAGATATAAATTATAGGGTAGAACATTTTCAAAAATTTTAATAAAGAAATATTTCTAAATAATTTATTGAAAATACAAAAAAGTTATAGAATTAAATATAATTAAAAAATGTCTAAAAAATTGAAATTTGGTCAAATCTTTTCAAAGATGATTTAAATTTAGTAAAACATTTTAAAAATAATTCGAAATTTGTCATCATTTTACGAAAAATAATTGAGTTTTTTAAAAATATAAAAAGTAATGAAATTTTTCAAAAAATTTTAATGATAAATAAATTAATTCTGAAAAATTATAAAGTAATTGAATTTTTTTGTAATAATTTAGACCTTAAATTTTTCTATTTAGAGATATAAATTAAGGTAGAACATTTTCAAAAATTTTAATAAAGAAATATTTCTAAATAATTTATTGAAAATACAAAAAAGTTTGAAAATTAAATATAATTAAAAAATGTCTAAAAATTGTAATTTGGTCAAATCTTTTCAAAGATGATTTAAATTTAGTAAAACATTTTAAAAATAATTCGAAATTTGTCAACATTTTACGAAAAATAATTGAGTTTTTTAAAAATATAAAAAAATTAATGAATTTTTCAAACAATTTTAATTAAAAATAAATTAATTCTGAAAAATTATAAAGTAATATAATTTTTTTGTAATAATTTAGACCTTAAATTTTTCTATTTAAAGATATATAAATTAAGGTAGAACATTTTCAAAAATTTTAATAAAGAAATATTTCTAAATAATTTATTGAAAATACAAAAAAGTTTTACAATGAAATAAAATTAAAAAAGGTCTAAAAAATTGAAATTTGGTCAAATCTTTTCAATGTTGATTTAAATTTAGTAAAACAAAAAATAATTCGAAATTTGTCAAAATTTTACGAAAAACAATTGAGTTTTTTAAAAATATAAAAAAATTAATGAATTTTTCAAACAATTATAATTAAAAATAAATTATTTCTAAATAACTCTTAAGTAGTAAATTTAAAAGAAATTTTAGTTACTTTATATTCGAAGGTAATTGAATCTTAAAAAATTGTAATAAAACAATTGAAAGAATTTTTTATAAATATTATAATGTATAATTTTTCAAAAATAATTGAAGAATTTTTGTATAATTTAAAACAAAATTGTTTTCAAGAATTTTAATTGAAAATTTTGGAATATATGATTATTTTCTCCAAAATGTTGAAACTGATTTTGAACAATTTTAATTTTATTCTTTTGTGTATGAATTTTAATTTTCGGAAATATTGAAAATAATTGATTTAAAATAAATTAGAACGTAATAATTCAGAGAATTATTCTTTTCTAAACTATTTTAATATTATTTTCAAAACCTATTTTTCATTAAATTTCATTTTTATTCATTTTTAAATCGTGAAATATACATTATTTTTTTTATTATTGTATTTAAAAAATTGTTAATTCTTTATTGCAATATAAATTTTTTTCGCAAAGTAGAATAAATTTGTGGGTGTTGGTTGTTTAGAAATTAAAAATATATTTATTTTTGTTGAAGTTATGAAGATTAAAAGTCAAAAGTGGTTTCGATTGAAACCGCTGGGTCTTAAAGGGTTAAAAGATGATTTTGTTTTAATTAAATTTTACAGAATTTTAATTATTGAAAATCTTTTTGATTATTTTGAAACATTTAATTACTGATTGAAAAATAAAGTTCCAAAAGTTTGTCTATGATAAGTTATACTTTGTATAAAGTAAAAATCGAAATAAGTTGCATTTTATACCAAAAATATTGTATTTTGGCGCAAAATTTTGTAAGAAGAGTCGAAAAAGTTGCAATTTTTTTAATAAAATTCGATAAAAGTCGTTTGATTTGAAAAAAGTCGAAAAAGTCATAATATCCAAGGCCTGAAATGTATATTCCTCTCACTCGCTCTGATAAGGTACCGTTAAAAAGTGGCTCTCCTACAAACGAGTGACGACGCCTTGTCGAGAAACTCTCCTGAGTAAATAGCCCAGGTAATTGTTTGCTTAGATTCTCAGTGTGACGTCACTTTCAAACTATACCATATAATCTGTACTTGACTCGACACTTGAGGTTTAAGTTTCAAATTGACTCTTGATCATGTGCCAATTGCTTTCAATATATATAGATGTATAAATGTCTCTCTATATATAAAATGAAAAGGAAACTTTCATTCTTTAAGCGCAAATTTGTCATTGGTCGTTGCGTTTATAAAATATGTCCAAGTGTCTGTATGTGTTTGTTTGTATTTTATATCTTTTGCCATATCAAACACAAATGCGTGAATGTACATTTGCCTGTCGATGTATATATAGAGAAAGCTTTCACCTTGTATATAGCTTCGATGAGGAACGTATAATATCTATTTTATTAAGACAAACATTTTTCTTTCTTAAGAAAACAAATCCAGTAATCATTTTTTTTTCATTTACATTCTCATCACACGAGAATATATTAGTTTTGTTTTTAATTCTATGATTAATTACTTTTGATTTATTAATTGTATACTTTTCCTTTAATTTAGAGGTTGTTGGGACTTTATTATAGGTGCTGCATTGTATCGTTTTCTATTCCTATGTTTTATTTCCGCACCTTTTTCCCTAATAATTATATTTTATGTATAATTTTTTTTTTCTTTGAAAGTGAAAATTTTTTTTCACCTTTATTTTGTTTAGAAACTCGTACCATCTAAAAAAGAAGAATAATTGAAATTAAACAATATTAAACAGATATTTATTTTAGAACTGGATTAGTTTTAATAAAAGAAGAAAAATTTTTTGGTAAAGAAATACAAATTAGAAGAAGTAAAACAATTTTTTTTATTCCTCTCACTAATTTTTAGTTTTGTTGTTGTGATAATAAATCTATATTCAAACATCCGAATAAATTTTCTGACGAAAAATAATTTTGAGGAGGAAATTTCAAAAATATTTTTTTACACTAATTTTTTTGTCACACTATCGAAAAAGTTCGAAGAATCAAGTTTCTAAACGAAAATATCTTTGTCGAAATGGATTATGTAGAATATTTTGGAAAATAAAGTTGAATAAATTATCTCAACAACAAAAAATGGAAGATAGAGTAATAAAAAAAAATTCGTTAACATATTTACAAACATATGCAAATTTAATTAAAAACTGAAAAACAAGCTACGAAAATTATACGGGTTTTCCCCGAAAAGTAATTGGACGTGATCTCTCTTTTTCATGGCGAGACCCTCTTTCAATCCCTGGATGTGTCACTTGGGCCAAACATCATAAATCTCACTAGGAAGTGACATCACCAACAGCTGATAGTCTGTTTTTTTTTATCTTACTCGATTGAATTTACTTCTAAAAGAAATGCATTTTTTCCTTTTTGAAATTTTTTTACGCACAATAGATAATTTTTGGTTCACAAAAAAACCCTATTCACGCTTCTCACTCATCTACTTTTTCACGTAATGCTATTATTTGAGATGATAAAATTGTTTTCGTTTCGTAAAATTCTTTCTCGTCATTTTTTTTTTTTTTTTTTTTTGACGAATTTTCTCCTCGTTAGTAGGAAAATAAAATTACAATATACGCAAAAATGTATAATAATAATAATTGTAAATTATTCCCGACTTTCATTACTCTTTTATGAAAGTGTAAAATATAGTGACAAAACTATTTTTATCAACTCTGACGAGAAATTACGGTTTATGACTCATAGAAATAAAATTAGAGTATATGCACAAAAGTTGTATGAGTAGTTGACTTGCTTTATAAATATACACACAATATTCTGATTTAATGATAACTCGTTTTAAATGCAGAGTCGGTACTTAATTTCCCGTTTGTTCAAAAATATATTACATACGCAATAACTCAAACTTGAAAACTAAAATATTCATTAACACACCATAAACTCATGCACGCACATATAAAAATTTCAACCATATTTTGTAATTAACTCGTAAACATTTTTTCCCACTAATTAACCGAAACAAAAATTTTTCCCCAAATATTTAATAAACTTTTCAAAAATAAACAATTATTATTTAAAATCAAAATGCAAAAATAATAAACAATAATATTTTTTGAAACGATTTTTCTCTAAGTATACAATTTAAAAAAAAGGAAAATTTCCCAAAAAAAATATCCAATATATAAAACGTCACGTATTCTCTTATACAGAAAACGTTGGCGAAAAAATAAAAGAGAAATCTTCGATATCCGGTGCATGATACGATGACATTTAAAGATATTGAACCGTCTACTATAAATAAATGAAGTCTGATATAGAAATTTAAAAATAAATTTTGACCTATTGTCCTTATATTGATAATAATCCTTTTGGCACTGTATATTTAATATCAAAGAGCACAATTAAATAATTACAGTCTGTTTACACGATCGCAATATTGTGAAAAGTGCACTGATAATAGAGAAGAGAAAAAAATATTGCGAGCTTCATCAATAATTAATCAGAAATGTTCGTTTTATATTGACTTTAATAATATTTTTTCCGCTGAGCGCAGGAGAATTTCTTCTGACCAATGAAGCAATATTTTTTTTTATTTCAAACTAAATCGGCTCGCAATTTTATATATATGGATAATTCATATATTGTATAACGATTGCAAATGTATTATAAATGTATTTAAACAAAATTCTCTAAATATTAACGTAAAAATAATTGTAAATAAAATTGTAAATAAAATTGTAAATCAAATTGTAAATAAAATTGTAAATAAAATTATAAATAAAATTGTAAATAAAATTATAAATAAAATTGTAAATCAAATTGTAAATAAAATTGTAAATAAAATTATAAATAAAATTGTAAATCAAATTGTAAATCAAATTGTAAATAAATTTGTAAATAAAATTATAAATAAAATGATAAAGAAAATTATAGAAAATTATAAATAAAGTTATGAATAAAACGATAAATTATAAATAAAATGATAAATTCTAAATAAAATGTAAATTATAAATAAAATGTAAATTCTAAATAAAAAATATTCACAGGTAGAGATAAAAATTATTTGATACAAGTAATTTGTCTATTTGCAAATTTTTTTGAATCAAATAAATTTTTTCCAGTGTAGCAATTTTAACAAAATCCCCCTCCAATAATAAAGACTAATTATAAAATACAAGTAATTTGTCTATTTGGAAAATTTTTTTTTGAATAATATTTTTTGCTTTTGGAACAGAGTGTAATTTTTTTTTGTAACTGAAGAAAAATTGGTGTCACCCTCTCTCGAAAAGTTATGAATATAATAGAAAAAAAAAATTGGCACATTTTTGCGACGTGTGGGGAGCGGAAAAAAATTGTAAGTATTCTGAAATGGAATTCCTTACCGGAAAGTGGAAATGTGGTCTATACCTATAGCAATCTAACCAGTTTACAAGCTGTCATGGGCACCTGCCCCACGCATGTTCGAATTTCAAATGCGCCAATGGCAATTTCATGATCGGTTACGCCCTGTTAACAACAACCGGATTTAACACGTACTCTAATCTATAGATTTTCATTTTTAATTTTCACAAACAAAGGGAGTTTCACCTACGTGGATTTCAATATTTTCACAGTCGCTTCTCACAATATGCGGAACAATATATTTCTTCAAAAATATAAAATCTAATAAGTCAGAAATCAAATCTATAATAAGTAAAAAATAAAATCGAAAGAGTAGAAAATAAAATCGAAAGAGTAGAAACAAAATCGAAAAAATAGAAACAAAATCGAAAAAGTAGAAGTCTTTACTTAAAGTTGCAATTATTTTATTTTTCAAGATTGACCCGATTTTTTATTTCAAAGAATATTTACTTTATTTCAAGCGGCATTCTCAATTTTCGGGCGTTTTTTTATTTCATATTTCATTGAATCTAATTGCTAAAAATAAAACAGGCTTTAGGCAGAATTTTAGAAAGCGTCTCTATTTAAATTAAGTTGTAAATAGTTCGATAAATTTCACCTTCTTCGCGATCCACGAATATTTCTCATCAAAGACGACTTGAAGTTGGATTTTAAATTAGTAAATTCAATTTATTGTATACTAATAATAAAATATTTTCAAATTTCAATAAAATAATAATTTCGGCAAATTTTTTCTAATTCAAAAGCAAAAAATCAGTGACTTATTCCAAATAGTGAACACAAACATAAATTAGCAAATATTTACCAATTCAAATTTAGAGAGAACCGAATAATTTTTTTTTAATATTTCGAGTTTAAATAAGTACAAGGAAATTTTTAAAAACTTGTTCTTTTTTCCAAAATGAGTGAAAGAAGGGAAATTAGTGAAATCCTCGTCTCTAAAAACCCGTAAAATAATTGTTTTCGACATTGAAAGTCTAAGCTAACTTCAGGGACATTTATTAAGACGTACCGAACTCAAGAATTCCCTTTCTGAATTTTCATTACATTTTTATTTTTTACTAAAGGAGAAAAATCCATTAAGAAATCTCTTACATCTCTCATATAATATTTTTCTTCAAGGAAACGATTTAAAATGTATAGAATAAATATTTTAAACACAGAATTCATAATAATAGCAACACTAATAAAAAATATAAATAAAAATAATAGTAAAAACAATGGTAAAAATAGTAATAATAATAATAATAATAATAATAGTAATAATAATGATGATAATAATAGAATTAATAAGAATAATAATGATGATAAGAATAACAATAGTAATAATAAATAGTAAATTTATAATAAATATTATTACGAATTCCCCAAGAAAAAATATCGATTTCGTTAGCTCCACGTGTATGAAATAAATAGTGAAATAGTCAATCGCCTATTATTGTAAATTTTTTATAGTTTTGAATTTCAAGAACTTCTTTGCAAATTACGCAAAAGAATAATATATTTCTAGCAAATCGTGTATAAAAATTTTACAACTGATATAAACGTGACTCGAAACTTTAATATAGGATATGATAAAATTGTTATTTGTGCCCGTTTATTTTGAAAATATTGCGCTAAAAAAATTGCGTCTCTTCTCAAGATAATATTATTTTTTAATTAATTATTCCAAACATTTGGAAATATTTAAAACCATTTTTGCTAAATTTTGAAAATGTTCAAATCTTCAAATAATTTAAAAATACTCTTACAAATTACAAATGTTTATAATAGTAAATAATTTTCCATATTTGAAATATTTAAATTTATCATAATTATCCACGGTTTTTTTTACATTCAGACTTGATAATAATTAGTTCAAATATACAAAAATAATTTTAGATAATTTTTTTTTAATTAAAGAAAAATTAATTCTCCAAATTTTAATTGGTGAAAATATTTACTAATTTGAATTGGTGATTGTTTGCTTTTGAATAAGTAAATTTTTCTTGAGTTGGAAATAAATCCAAAAAAAATTCTGATAACCTGCAGGTTTCGGAAAAAAGCTCTTCTGTAACAAAAAACAAGCGTAAAATTGATGAAAAAAGCCCAAATTTGATAATCGTCCTTTAAAATTACTAAAAAATAATTTTTCAAGACCAGCATTGTTTTTCAAAGTAAAAATTTTTTCTAAATCGAAAATAAATTCCAAAATAGGTTCGAGTACCACTATGGTTCGGAAAAAAGCTTCTGTTTAATGGAAAACAGCTTTAAATTGAAGAAAAAAAGACCAAATTTGATATTCGTCTCCAAAAATTGGTATAAAATGCGAATTGTCAATAGAACACAATCGTTTTTCGCAGTACAAATTTTTTCTAAGTCGGAAATAAATTTTAAAAAAATTCTACTAATGTCCGGGTTTCGGAAGAAGCTCTTCCATAACAAAAAAGCTTCAAATTGATAAAAAAAAGGCCAAATTTGATAATGGCTTTCAAAAATGAGGCAAACAAATTGTCAAGGCCGGCAAAAAAAAATTGTCGTTAGTCAAGAAACAAATTTTTACTCAATCGAAAATAAATTCTAAAAAAGATCAAATTATCTCCGCATGTTTCGGAAAAAGCTCTCCTTTAACAAAAAAGAAGCTTCAAATTGAAAAAAAAAAGATTAAATTTGATCAATTCGAGTCTTAAAATTTTTTTAGTAAATTTATATTAAAAAAAAACGGATTTTACAAAACAAAAGAAGTTAAAAGTAATTTTATTCCATTTCACGACTTTTTAACTTTATTGTTTGAAATTGAAAATTTCTTTTCTGGAAAAATAATCAAACAATCTTGAAAACAATATCCTCTCAACTTGCCAGTTAAATAGCATCGTATATATAAATGTGTGCAGGTGTGTGTATATGTACTTCATTCCATGGAATTACACTCCTTTTTATAGGACGTCTAGTTTTTATCAAAGTTCTGTATATATACATAAAAAGAGGAGAACTCAAAGAGTTATATACTTGAATGGCATATAACTATCTTTCTTTCTCTTTCTCTCTCTTTCTCTCTTCTTCTCTCTCTCTTTCTCTCTATATACACTCTATAATTTCCAGACAAGTCTTTTCTGATCTTAATTAAATATCTCAAAGGTGGCATTTCATTTTCCTCATTATTACCACCCGACTCATGATTATAATTGTAGGTTCATTTTGTCCTACGAATGAATAATCTCACAAAAGGGAATCAAACACGAGAGCAAAAGATAAGATATATAAATTGAGGGGATGATGATACTCTCTCGCATATACTGAAAGTGCTAATAAAACTATCACATACAGAGCGGGCGTAATTACACAAACACTAACGCATGTTTCATAAACAAATTGTAATGTAAGCGAAAGGCCGCTTTGTTTCGGAACAAAACCACTCTCTCTTTGACCCGAAGGTGCGCGCTCAAATACAATATTACGATTCCTCCTTATAGAACGTGTGTCGTTATAAATATTATATATATTTATACCCCAACTATTAAAAATACAAATATTTATCTCTATTTTACGAATTCATTTCTTCGTGGCATTATTTTTTTTACCTTTTTAACTTTCTAACGCCTCTTGAAAATTTTAAATACAATTTTTCAACTACATTTTCTTCAGAATTTCTAAACACAACTTTTTTCAAAAATCGGACAATCTTTGTTAAATTTACTTGAATAAAAGTACAAAACAAAATTACAAATTTAACCAAAAATCAAAATCTTTGAAAATAATTGAATTCTTTTGAAGAATTTTAGTACCTTTTTAAAAAAATAATTGAATTTTCGCATAGAAATAAATTTATTTATTTAATACTTTAATTCCTGAAGAAAAATTCTTGTTTCTTTAATAACGGATTTTTTAAAACAGTTTAGTAAATTTTAATCAAATAATTGAATTTTTAAGAAATACAATTTCAATTTTATTGAAAATATTTGAAATTCCACAAAGAATTTTATCATTTATCCAAAAAATAGAATTTTCGCAAATAATTGAATTATTTTTTTTAAATACCTTCAATTCCTGAGGCAAAATTTTGTTATTTTTGATAACAGAATTTTCTTGAAAAACTTCTAAATTCAGAAAATAATTCAATTTAATTACATAAATTGAATTGAAAATTAAAAGTAATTGAAAATTTTTAATTCCTGAGGAAAAAATTTAGTATTTTCGATAAAATTAATTTAATTCTTTGCGAGAATGCAACAATATTTATTTATTCAATTAACTTATTGAAAATAATTTAATAAAATTATTATATGTTATTATCATTCGGTTGTTTTAAATATTAAACATTGAATTTAACTTGTATAAGTAACAATTTTTATAAAAATTATAAAAAAATTCATTTTTCTTGGAAAATGTTGTCAAAATGTTTTCCAAATAATTTAATTATTGCTCTGAGAAAATTTAATAAAATACAATGACATTGAAAAGAATTGAATTTCAGCGAAGAATTTTATTTGATATTATTATTGTATAAAAATAATTGAATTCATGTGAAAAATTTGATTAAAACTTTTGAAAATAATTAAGTTTATATTCAACAAAATTTAATTAAAATTTCAAAACGAAATAATTGAATGATTTCGATAAATTTAATTAAAATCGTATATTCAAAGTAAATTAATTCTTGCAATGAATTCTATTGTTTATAAAAAATAATTAAATTCTTGCTAGGAATTCAATAAAAATAAAAATATCATTGAAATAATTCAATTCTTTTAAGCAAATTATAATAAAATTTTTGAATATCATTTTTTTTCCAAGGATAATATTAAAATATTTCAAATAATTAATTTCGTTTGACCAATTTGGTGAAAATTGAATTTAAATTTATAAATTACTGAATTCCTGTGTGAAAATTTAACTATTTCTGAAAATAATTGAATTTTTGCGAGAAATTTAATTGGAAATGTGATTAAATAATTTAATTATTCTTCTCAGAAATGATTGTCATTAATTTTTTAGTCTTGAAATTAATTTCTTCGTTGAATATTTAAAATCTCATTTCAAGCAATTAATTCAAACCTTCTTTAACCAAATTCGTGATTTATTCATGAAAATAGTAGCTAAATAGTCAAATGATGTGAAAAAAGTGTCAAAAACTGCACCAACAGTCACGTGAGTTCGAGGCCATAATTTTCTTTTTAAAAGGACAGGAATATGAAAAAAAAACAAAGAAAAATAAATAAATAAAATTCAAGCTGTATATAAAAAGCTCTAAAACCTGATCTTGCGAGGAAGGATTTAAATATGCATGAAATGCTTATTAAAGAAATTACCCTCCTGAGGTGTTGTTCATGAGAAGACTACATGCTATCAGGATAATCATCCATCAAGATCTCAAAAAGATATGAGATGGATTGCGAATCGTAAATTCCATCTTAATTTGTTTCTCTACAATAATTTCATTTTTATAATAATTCATCTCGTTCAATAGGCGCAATTTTCTTCCCTTCATTCTATTTTCTTCTTCTATACAGAACTAAAAAAAACCACATCCAAATGTCCCTAAAGTTCATTTTTTAATTTAAAAATGAATTCAAATGAAAATTTTGTTTCGAAAATGAAAAATTATACTTTTCTACAGACTATTTAAACTTTTTTTTGATTTGGAAAAAAATTTCCACGGTATATCTCGATTGAAAGAATATTCAAGAAGGAAAATTTTGAAACAACATAATTTTTAGCTTAAAGATTATTTTTTCTTCCCTCAATCGTTGATCATAAACGTTGTGAACTTCACCCGAGAATTATTCTTTCAATCGTTCTGAATTTCTCCGATATTAAAAAATTGCAATCTTCAGTCAATTTTAGTTTTGAAATTGAAGCGATAAATTTAAACACCCATTCATCCGTATGTCTCTTGATTAATGAAATCTGAACATCTTTCTCTCTCGTAGAAAATGTAACTAAGAATTGGAAAATTTCACTTGTCAACTGAGAAAAAGAAAGACGAAAAATTATCTACTAAAAAAAAATTTTCACTCGGTTACTAAAAAGGTAAAATTAATAACAGGATGAAATTTCTATCTATTAAAAAGAGGGGCAAATTTTCTAAAGAGACTTTCTTTCTTTCAAGTAGTTTTCTAGTAGTCTTTCTTTTTGGTAGATAAAAGTTTTTCTCTTTACGAGACAAAAGTCCTTCTTTTTATAGAAGAAAAGTGAAAAAATACGAGAAATAGAAATTTCAATTCCTCGATAGAGAAGAAGGGGAAAAAAGAGAAAAAATTGTAGAAAAAGGGGGATACAGAAATTTCAATTCCTTGGCAAAGAAAGAAAAATAGGAGGAGGAATGGAAAAAGAAAAAAGAAGTTACGATATTACTGTAGCATATCAATTAAAGTCGAGAGATAATATTCTTTGTTTACTATTCCGAGAAGAGTGATTAATGCCATTGTTCTGCAATAATCTTGATAATGAACATTAGCGAGTTGATTCCTTCAAGAAAGAGAATCCTAAAAAACAAGAAGGCCTTCAGCCTCCTCATCTTTCAGTATACCCGACAATATTATATACACGAAGATCCAAGGCAGCTAATGGCTAATAATACTGATCAAAGATAATAGCTAATAACGATCAACGAATCTTTATTGCACATCACAACCCACACACATTAATCTGGTCCAAAGTGAACATCCGTTTGAAATCTAATTGGCCATTTCTTAATGTCATTAAACTTTGAATTTTGTGCCTCTTCCTCTCTCTCTCTCTGTGACAAACATGGGAAAAAAAATTCCCTTTTAATAAGATGGTAACAACTCAACGAGTGTGCGCACTTGTTTCCAAAAGTGTTTGAAGTTTCTATCTGGGTTTGTTGACTCTTTCTAGCACACTACACACACACAAACACAAACTTCTCAATCCCCCTCTCAGGGGGGTCACTTCGCAACAAGTCTATAACCTGAGAGAGAGAGAAAAAGAAGAAGAAGAAGTCCTACCCAACAAACTCTCAGGATTAGGATTAAAAATTGAAAAGAGTAGGGATCGATCCTGCTTGGCGAGATATGTTGAGTGCAAGGACCTTAGGGTGGATTTAAAAAACCGGAGGCAATGATCGCTAAAGGTCAATGGCGTTCGTTTGTTTATTATGACGGTGAGTTGGTAGGTGGATCAAACTCTCTTGGTGTCATGCGCAACTTTTTGATGCCCGGATAGGTGAAAAAAAAAGAAAAACCCCAAAAATAATTCTCCATTCATACCTTATTTTTTTTTCGGTTGCTTATAAACCTATAGTTGAAATAATAATCCTTGACGAATTGATAAAAATTATTTTTTCCTTCCAATGAAACTATTATAATTGAAGCACATTTCCAAAGCACATCTGGACACAAACAAAACGTGTCTCGCGAGAATCAACGAAATACACGGCTGGCGAACTGACAGCAACTGACAGTTACCACGGGTTGTTCATTATTGAAAAATTCTGCCTTCCAGGCTGCTCTTGCGCAGCCGGCACGATACATACTACCAAAGCTGCTCCCCACTATCATCCAACACTCCATCTCTCGCCACCATAGAATTTCTAGTTCCCATCAACAGTAACGTAACTAGATTTCAGCCAAAGGAGTAATAATACAGGAGCGTAGAAAAGTGTTTTTTTTTCTCATATTCCACCAGCAAAAATCAATCAGGTCCAAAACGATTCGAAGAACACGGGAACTTATTGTTCTCATCATCGATAAAATGTCTGCCTCGGGTCTTGTATCGAATTTCCCCCTTAATCATTTTTGTCTAATCAATTTTTGTCATCACTGTAATTCTCAATCATCGTAATTTGCAATCATTCTATTCCCCAAGAATCCTTTCAATTTTCATACCTCCACCCTGAAAAATATCGAAAATTAGTCTAAAATCCTGAAACAATTTTCAAGAGTCACAATCTAATGACATAGAATGATTTTTTACTTTTTAAATGAAACTTACTTTGAACGTGGTGCGAATCAATTTCTATTCTACATTTTAAATACCTTTCCGTTATACTGCAAAGTTAACTCCATTATCTCAATTTCGATGTAAAAGTCTTTAAAATCCGCATAACGATAGAGGAAGAAACGGCATCTGAATTCATATTATGCAAAAATAAACATAAGGAAATAGAAAATATTTTAAACACTCGAAACGAGGTGCTCTCGGGCCTTTCATTTTTATGAGGATTATAGTCATAAATCGAACCTTTTTCAGGTAAATTTTCCGGATCAGAATCAATTTCACCCGAAGCGTACAATGTTGCTAAATACTTAAACTGTTATTTAACGAGAGTTCCATATTCGAAAAAAGATAATAATTTCCCAAACTCTGGTAAATTGAATCGAAATAATAAAAATTGAAAAAAAATTGTTTATTTTCAACATCAATTTCGAATTGACAAGTCAAATAATCGATTACTTCAATCAATTTCAAATTGAACAATCAAATAATCGATTATTTTAATCAATTTCTAAATTTTATAATTTAATAATTCATTAAATAATTTAAAGAATATAAATAAATAAATTTCGAATTTAATTAAATTATAATTTGCAATTATAATATATTCAGTAATAAATATTATTTAATTTCACTATTTAATGATTATTTTTAATAATAAAAATTAACTTTCGTGAAGTTTACAAAGTTTACAATCAACGATCGAGAAAAAAATAATTTTCTACTCAGTTTTATATATTTTTTGTACAAAAAAAAAATGTTTGTCACAGTCTTCGATGAATAAATTTGTAAAAAACAGTTTTCTAAACAAAAAGTATTTTTTTCATAGAGAAAAACTATTTTTTCTTTCAATCGTTGAATTAAATGAACAAAATTGATAAAAAATTAAACAATTAATCAATTGACTAAAAAAATTTTTAATTATTTAAACTAACTGATCGAGAGAATTTACTTTCAATTTTATCAACTGAAATTCCAAACGTTCAATAACAGTCTTTATTCATTTCTTCTTCAAAATTATTATTTTTCTTATTAATTATTATTTTATCTTCAAAATAAATTATTTATTTCACAATAAATAAATTAAAAAACACAAACGATAAATAAGAACAATAAACAAAGTAATTATACACCATAATTAAGACATTATTAATTTTTAATATTTGTATGTTATAATTATGTCTTAATTAGACATTATTAATTTTTAATTTGAATGTTATAATTATGTCTTAATTATATGCTAAGACAAAAATAAAATATTAAAATCAATATAATACGTATCTTAAAATAAATCAAATACTGTAGGCATATAATGAAAATAAACAGGCCTTTGACTATTTTACTTTGCATACTTTGCAAAGTTTTTATTATAAAGCTTTTGTGGATAAAAATAATGTCCTATTAGTTGCGCAAAAAAAGTATGTGTTTATTAAAAAACGAATATTCTTGCACAACTCTTGAAATTCAATAAAAAAAGCGAAGGTTCCGAATGAGATTGAAATTTTGAGAAATATTTAAATAATTAAACTTAAAATAAGAAAATCTAAATAATAATAAAACTGATAAAATAGCAAGAAAAGGTTTGAAGAAAGAAAGAAGCCCGAAACGTCACGTGTTTTCACTATATCGGTAACAAGTCATAAAATAGTTAGTCAAAAACAGTTCAAACAATACTTAAAAAACAATTTTATCAATCAAAATTCTAAGATTTATAAATTATTCTTTGAATATTTATATTAGATTGACAAATCAAAACACTCACCTCAATCAATTGAAGGTTATGTTCGTCACTGGCCACAAGTAAGAAAAACCGGCACTTTTATTCGACATCGTACAATTATTTCCTCCATAATTCGACAAATATTATGATCCATGCTCTTCTGAACTATATTATATTCATGATAAACACTTAAAAACACTTGAAAACATTTTAAAACACTTAAAAACCTTTTAGTGTTCAGTACTTTTCTCTCGAAATCTCGTCAGCTCTAAGCAGGGTTGGGAAGCTAAAAACTCAAGAGAAGAATTCCTCAAAATCTGATTGGTTGATACTTTTTTGTTCAACTACGCCAACCAATGAAATTGCAGAATTCTTCAATCGATATATCGATCAATTACCTGGTAGTCACGTGATTTGATTTTCGGTTATTGACATTTTCAAAACAAACCGTTATTTTTTTCTTGTTTTGTTTAAGTTTTAAACAAAAAAATGATGTGAATAATTCTGAAAGACAGAATTTTAATAGAAAAATGCGATAAAAAAAGTAGTTTAAAAAGTGTTGGCACAAGTTTAAATTAACAAGTGGTTAAAAAAAAGGAATAATTTCATGATCAATGGCTCAAGATACTCGGATTCAAGTCGATGGTTTTGGATTTTTACCTGCAAAATTGTGTGAAGTTGAAAATGTACGTACAATTGTGCAAAGGTGAGAGAATGTTATTGAATAATTTATATAATCTATTCTTTTTGTAACCAAATTTCTTTTTTCATTATTTGTGCATTTAATTTCCCTTTATGGATAATTTGCGGTCAAGAAACATAACATAACCTATGCTATAAATATGTAATAATAGAATTACTAGTAATAGAAATAAATTGTTTCACTAAATTTTGGTAGGTATACTCTGACAAACAAAAACAATGCATCGGTTCAATTAATTTCATGGGGAGCTGGTATTCAATCAATTAGGGTACCGAATAAAAATAATATTTTAGGTGATGTGGTTTTAGGATACGATTTCCTTCAAGGTTAGTCAACTTTCCCTCAATTCTCGCGATTAATTTCATATCATAAACAGCTTAAAGATTAACTGAATTAATACAAAATTTAATTTAAAAACACTTTATAAAAGCAAAAGCTGAATCAATTTCCATAATTAGTGTTTAAATTTTGCTTTTGCAAATTTCTAGATTATTTAGAAAATAGATACATTGGTAGAATAATAGACAAAGTTGACAATAGATTTTCTGATGGTATTTTTCGTAATGATAACAATAATCATAATCAAACTCATCCTGAATTTGACAGTGTAAACTGGGAATCTCACGTCTTAGGAAATCAAGTAGTAAGAGTATAAAATTAATATATATTTAAAAATAAATTATTGTACAAATTAAAAATAGATTAATTATTAATTAATATATAAATTAATAAATAAATAACTTAATATATAAATTTAAAAAATTAATTAGTATTAAAATTATTATAATATTGAATTTTTTAATTAATTTTCTTCAAAAAGATTAATTGACTATTAATAATTCTTAAAAATAACAAAAAAAAAAAAATACAGATAATGTCATTTCAATATTCCGGTCATATGTTAATTCAAGTAAAATATTCCTGGACTAATGAAAATGAACTTCACATTAATATTCGAGCGAGAAGTATAAAATCGACTCCTGCAAATTTTACAAATTATTCCTTTTTCAATCTCGCTGGTCACGTACGTCTTTTATCATTTATTTATCAAGTAAATTATATATATCTTTATTTCAATTTAATTATTCGAATTATTTAAATATTATCCCAGGCTACTGGACCTAAGGAATTAAATAATCATATTGTGACAATAAATGCTGATAAAAGGAAAATTGTGAATATGGAAAATAATTTACCATCAGAAACAATTTTGCCCGTTGATTCCACCGTTTATGATTTACGACGTCCTGTTCAATTAAACAGAAGAAAATTATACAACATTCCCGGCGGTGGTTTTAACAATAATCTTTGCATCTCAACTCCCAGTTTTCTCAGTTACAGATTCCACGCTAGGTATGAATGAAAATTTCATCTTCAAAAACAGTCGAAAATTAAATCAAAGAAAATTAATTTGAAAATTAATTTTTAAAAATTTAATTTTATATCATTCAAAACTATTTCTTTTGAAGATTTAATTTTTCCTAGTAAAATACTTAACGAAGAAGAAAAAATTTAATTATAACAGAAATAGTTTAACTTTTCATCGAAAAATAATTAAAATATTATAAGAAATAATATTTTTTCCCCCAAAAAATTAATTTTTTTCCATTTTTAAATAATTTACGAAAAGAATTTTACATCCGAAGTCTGGAAGATTTCTCGAAGTTTATTCCAATCAACCTGATTTGTATTTTGACACTGGAAATCATTTTCCTGTAGAGAAAAACAATGATACAAAATTGGAAAATTTCGCGAAGGGCAAAAATCGAGGAACAAAATTAAAAAATCGAAAATACGAAATGCGTTGCAAAAATGGTGCTTTTTATAGAAAACACGGCGCTTTTGCTCTAATTCCCCAAAATTATTCGAATTCGGTTGACAGACAGAATTTTTCGCAATATATCCTTCAACCTGGAAATGTTTACAGTCACGACTTGACCTATAAATTTGGCGTGCTCGAGTAATTCTAATTTCTGTCCAGAAAGTGTCGTTAATTAAATATTTCAATAAATTATAAACTAAATTTTTAAATTAATTATTTAGAATTAGAAATTAAACTATACAATTAAATATTTGTTTTTAATTGAATTCAACAATTTAGTTTTTTAATTAAATTGTAAAATTAATTTGTATTCTAAATTAAATTGTAAAATTAATTTGGATTCTAAATTAAATTCTATTAAATATTTGGATTATTAATTAAATAAAATTAAAAATTTAGATTTTAAATTAAACTGTGAAGTTAAATATTCAGATATTAAATTAAAGGAGAAAATTAATTTAGCCTCTAAATTAAGTTCTGTAGAATATTTCAATTATTAATTAAATAATTAATTAAATTATTAATTAAAAATTTAGATTTTAAATTAAACTGTGAAGTTAAATATTCAGATTTTAAATTAAAGGAGAAAATTAATTTAGCCTCTAAATTAAGTTCTGTAGAATATTTGAATTATTAATTAAATAAAACAAAAAAAATTAGATATTTAAAGTCACAGGAATGAAAAAAAATTCCACCTTCACATTCGTAGTTAGTAAATAAAGATAAGCAAATTATAATGCACGAATTATATTTTTCTTCATACGTTAAGTATAACATTAGTCTTTATTCCGTATAACTTACAATTTTTTCAAAATTGCTTCTAATTACATAAAAAATTTTATTCTTGCACATAAATTTATCTCACTGAGCAATTTCTTTTTTCAAATTAATTCTTTTCTTAATACACTACAATTATGCTCAACATTCTTTTCGTTCATTTATTTAAATAAAATTTTAATTCGTTGGTGTTGGACAATTTCGTAAAACATTGAAATTCTTTTTCGTTCAACTTATGAAAAAATACATAAATAATAATAATATGAAAATTGTATGAATAAAGGAAGACAACTAGAGAAAAGAACAATTAAAATATATAATGCAAATGAAACTGTACAAAAAATGATGGAAGTAAAAATGAAAACAAAAAAAAATTAAGGGAGAAAATTAGGATGAATCACAAAAGTTGGTCACTTGTTGAAGCAAAATCCAATTCAGGAAGTTGCATTATCAAGTCTAGTTTCGTCAGACTTTTTGTTATCAGTTTCTTCTTTCTTGTCGTCCTCTTTTTTGTCCTTTTGATTTCTATTGTCGACTGGCTTTTTACTCCCTTGATTTACGATATTGCTTGTGTCTTTATCTGTTCTTTGATCATTTCTTTTCGCCACGTTCTCTTTTTTATCGTCTCTTTCCTTTTGTTTTCTATCGGCGTCCGCACTGTCTGCCTCCTTCGACCAGGAACAACTCCTCTGCCTCGGCGATTTTGGCAGCGACCAAGTACTACTTCTCGAACGTCTTCTACCCGACACTGAACGTGATTTTGCTCTCGTCACACGAACTTGTGATTCGGACCTTCTGCGTTTACGTTTCGACCACGAACTTCGCCGTGAACGCGATTCAGAACGTGAACTTCGTTTCGATCTTCTTGATCTCGATTTCGATCGTGATTTTGACCTCGACTTTGATCTTGACCTTGTTCTCGATCTCGATTTTCCCCTCGACGATGATCTACCCCTCGATTTTGACCTATTTCTGGATTTTGATCTAGACCTCGATCTCGACTTTGATCTTGATCTCGATCTGGATCTCGATCTCGATCTGTTCCTTCTTCTCGAACGACTACGACTTCTACTTTTGCTTCGACTTCTCGATCTACTTCTGTCGCGACTATCACTTCGTCTCCTCTTTCTTCTACTTGATCTCGATCTTGATCTTGATCTGGAACGTGAAATTGATCGTCGCCGACTGCGAGATCGTGATCTTGAGGCACGATCGTATTCATTATCGAATGATCGATAGTCTTGTCCCACGAGATTGGCGAAATATTTATAATATTGTTCGTTATATAAATGGGGATTGAAGCCGCCACGTAGGGAGCGATTATTCATAAGTCCACGTTGGGGATTACCTCGACCTCGACTTCGGCCGAAACGACCTCTTCCACGTCCCATTGGTGGGTAAATCATTGGAAGCGTTGGATCATAGTACCAAGGTTGTGGAAAACGTGGATACATTGGTGGCATTGATAATGTTGGATCCATTGGAGGACCTGGAAGAAAATTAACATCGTTAAAGTTTTCGCAGAAATTGACAAAAAATTCCAAAAGTAATTTTTCTTCATTAATTGAATTGTAAATTTCGAAATAAGGGTTGCCACAGAATTCTTGTTTTTTCCCTAATTTCCAAATAGATTTTTTTTTATTCTTTCTGATTAAGGATTAAGGATTTTCTCCTTCCCTATGAAGAAAAAAATTCAATGAACTTCAATAATTTAAAAAAAGGACTTTTTTAAAGTGAAAATTTGATTTAAAACTTTAAACTCGTCTAACTATTTTCAAAATAAAATTAAGTACTTCTGACGATCTTCCTTTCAATGTTTTTAGAAATAGCGATAAAATTCAATTATTCCTAATAGAATTTTAGAATTTTTTAATTATTTTTGAAAGAATTTTAGAAACTTACAACATTTTTCAATTGTTCATAAATATACAATCAACTTTAAAAAAAATAAGAATTAGAATATTTAAAAAAACTAATTTTTCAAAAATAAAATTTGTCGAAAATGAAATTTAAAAAATAGATAATTTAAATCTATTTAAAATTAAAATTTAAAAATCAATAAATTAAATTAACTCAAATTTCCCTGGAAACTCAATTTTGTTTTTAAACGTGTATTGCAATTCTCGCGTAAATTTTATTATTTTCAAATTCAATTTCACAAAATTTAATAATAATTAAGTATTGAAGAAATAGAATTAAATTTCTCAGACAATCTTTTCAGAATTTCAAATAAAATTCTGTAAACATGAAATAATTATTCAAATCGAATGATTATTAATTTCTTTACAATTGAAATTTTCAAAAAATATTAGTTTAAAACCTTAAATTCAATTATATTTCTAAAAATCGCAACAAATTCCGATTTAAATCGTTTCTGTGATAAATATAATTCGTAATTTAAAAAAAAGTTATTCTAGAATTTAAATATTTCAAATAAATTTAAATATTTAGACGTTGGTGACATTTTCAACGTTTATAGTCAACGATTTTAGAAGAAAAATATTTTTTTAATCAAATTATAAATTTTTGTACAGAAAATAGTAAGTTTACAATTTTTTGAATAATGATTTACAATGGAAATATTTGTGAACAAAAATGTTGATTCCTTTGAGAAAAAAATTAATTTTTTTCTTTCAATCGTTGATCATAAACGTTGCGAACTTCACCGAAGTTATTTAGGGAAATAGAAAAAGTTATGGTTATTTTATTAAAATTCATTATCATTGTAAAGTTTTTAAAATAAAAAAAAAATCAAAAACTTTTTGGTAGTAATTCCGGAAATTTGATATTTTTCCAGGTTTTATAAAAAATTTTCTGATAATTCTCGAATTTCCTTGAATTGCAGCAACACATAAATGTATTATTAAAAATTTAATTTGGATTTAAAATTAAATTTTCAGTTTGAAAGTAATTTTAATTTAAAATTAAATTGTTAATTTGAAAGTGATTGTAATTTAAAATTAAATTTTCAGTTTGAAAGTAATTTTAATTTAAAATTAAACTTTTAGTTTGAAAGTGATTGTAATTTAAAATTAAATTTTCAGTTTAAAAGTAATTTTAATTTAAAATTAAATTTTTAGTTTGAAAGTGATTGTAATTTAAAATTAAATTTTTAGTTTGCAAATAATTTTGTAATTTAAAATTAAATTTTTAGTTTGCAAATAATTTTGTATTTAAATTTTCCAAAACTTTCCTTCGTTTGTCAACCTAAATTTCAAATATTTAGTTTAAATGCCACTCTTACCTGATGGAATATCATGAGATAAATTTCTATTTAACGTGCTCTTCATTTTCTTTCGCTTTGTTTCCTCATCCGAGTCTGACGATGTATCAGAACTCTTCTTTTTCTTCTGCAAATATAAAAACATTTTGAATTTTTTTTTACGAAATTTTAAAATCATTTTATTCAAATAGTCAAAAAAAAAAAAATGTCAAATTTACTAATCCAAATATTAGTAGCATATTTTAATTCCGAAACGTACCTTTTTCTTTTTCTCCTTTTTATTTTTCTTCTTCTTCTTCTTTTCTTTCTTCTTCGAATCGTTCGAATTATCACTGTCCCTACCTCCATCCTTTGAATTGTCCTTCGATTTAACTTCAATTTCTTTTTTCTCTATTTTTATCTGAAATTTCAAAAATAAAATGTTAAATTCAATTCATAATTTATTAACGTTTATAATTTCGACTTTTTTTAGTTCCCGAAGTTTTGAAGATTCAAACGAGCAAAGATTGTTTTGTTTTTGATAATTTATTAATGTTTATAATTTTGGCTTTTTTTAAATTCCCGAAGTTCAAACGAATAAAGATTGTTTTGTTTTTGATAATTTATTAATGTTTATAATTTTGGCTTTTTCAAAGTTCCCGAAGTTCAAACGAATAAAGATTGTTTTGTTTTTACAAATTTGTGTTACTTTTATTGTTTTAGTTACTTAGTTGAAAAAAAAACTTTTTGTAAAAAAAAAGAATTCTTAACAAAATAAAAACTTTTAATTTACCTTATCTATAATTTTATTTAGTAATTTTTTAAAAATATTCAAAAACTTTCGTTTATTTAAACGTTTAGAACCTTAAGGATATTTTTCTTTTTGCATTAAATATGCAAAAAAAAAATGTCTGTAGTAGAACAAATACCAATTTTTTTTTCTAGAAAAAATTCGAAAGCAAAGGGAGAAGAAATTGTTTAATTGCAAAAATTCTTACTTTTATTCTGTCGAATAATTCGTCAAGTAATCGAATACTTTCCAGCTGCCTTTGCGCCTTGATTAATTTTCGTTCCTCTCTGGCAATTTTCAAGGAAACTTTATCCTCTTCCTGCTTTCGAAATACGGTTAGAACTTTTCTCTTGCGTTTGTCTTCTCTCTTCTTGCGACGTAACTCTTGATCGGCTGATTCAGTCTCTTCTTTCTTTCTGTAAAATTCAAAAGAAAATCAATTAGAACTATTAATTTGCTAATATAATTAATTAGTTACTAATTTAATGAATAGGAGAATTAGTAATTTAATAAACGGAATAATTAATTAGTAAATTAGTGAATAGGATAATTTAATGAATAGAAGAATTAGTAATTTAATTAATAGAAGAGTTGGTAATTTAATAAACAGAATAACTAATTAGTAATTTAGTGAATAGAATAATTGGTAATTTAATGAATAGAATTAGTGAATATTAGAATAGAATTAATTAATAGAAAATAATTTCGACAGAAAACGCACTTTTGCTCTTCTCGTTTACGAGCTTCTAATTCTTCTTTCCTGCGTTGCTTCTCGGCAGCAAGATTTTCTTGGGCTATTAATCTTTTTCTCTCAAATTCTCTCTGCGACACTGAACTATCACTCATGTGCTTCGTTTTGTCAAAATCCACCTGGAAAAATTTCGTTGGCATTCAATTTTCGTCTTAATTTAATTCTAATCAATATTTAAATTACATTTAATAATTCTTTTAAATTATATTTAATAGTTCTTTTAAATTATATTTAATAGTTCTTTTAAATTATATTTAATAGTTCTTTTAAATTATATTTAATAGTTCTTTTAAATTATATTTAATAGTTCTTTTAAATAATATTTAATAGTTATTTTAAATAAATACTTCAAGAAGACATTTTAAATAGCAAATTTACTAATTGAATAAAAAAATTACCTTCAAAGCGGCAGTAAGACAATTTTGTCCATCCTTCTTCATAAGTTTCATTCCCCTCAACGCATCCATGGCTTTCATAAAGTCCATATATTCCACATACTGAATGAACGCATCGAAAAATACACCCTCTCCAAAATTAAACTTCTGAATATTCGTTCCCAATCGCATTTTCGCACGATAAGGATCAGCAGCCGGTACATCGATTCGCCTAAGAGTGCCCCATTTCTTGAAAATCTTCGCCACCATTGCCTCGTCGGGAACATCGCCATCCTCCGTGAACCACTTAACAGGCAATCCCTGCACATGAATTGTGTCCGGTCGCTCACCAGATTTCAGCTCATTCATATGTTTCGCATCGCGAAAATAAGAATCCCAGGAGTGTCTCGTTGGAAAATCATCCTTCGCCTCGGCGGCACGAACTTTCAGTATATTGCTGAATCCAGCGAGATTTAAGCGTTGCGACTCCAATCGGGCGAGAACCCTCTGCAATCGACATCTGTCCCTCAGGTCGCCCTCCAATCTGATAAACTCCAAAGTGCTCTTGGAGACTTTCAGCGAGGCAAATTCGTCCGGTCGTATCAACATGCGTATCTTCTCCATAACCTCCCATGTTGATATTGTTTTTCCTGTTTATATCGTAGCAATTTCGCTGTGAGAGAGACCTGCTGCTACTACTAAATCAATTATTAATTTACAAAATCCTACTCCACCCTGTTTTATGTCAAACGAATCTTCAAATGATGGCGATTTTTTTCCACCCTTGACACTTTAAACGTTTGATTCTGGTCAAACGTTCTTTAAATTACCCGAAATTCAAAATTATCTTTTACTCTTTTATTTATCTACTCCCGACCGTGAAAACTAATAAAATGATAAAAAAAAATCCCTTGGCTTTCGTTTTTTATCAAAAAAAATGTTGGAAAAAAAGAGGTTAAAGTAGGTTTGTAATAAAGCGATTTCAAGAGTTTACCTGGGGTTTTCAGCTGTGGAAGATTAACGGACACGTTAATTTTTGCGATTGGTTTTAAATAGAGCCCTCGTGCTGAATAAAGTGGCACTATATCGCTGAGATCCCTGCAGCTTCGAAATCCGTTAACAACCTCTCCACTAGGAGTTTCGCCTACCTTCTTACTATCTGCCATTTGCTTTTTACTTTCTATAAATTCTTACCGTGATATGTAATCTCTTATGAAGAAAAAAAAATTATCTCCCCAATGTTTTCGGGGAACCAAATGTAAAAATTGGCAAATTTAAATGATGAAACTCAGAAGAGAGGTTGTTTTACGGGTTGACGACGCTTTACAAAGATCACGATATTCTTCTTCTCCACCTGTCAAATTCCTCCCCTAAACACGCTTTTTCTACTTCTTCTTTTCCTTTAAATGTAAATTTTTACATTTTCACGACTTTTTATTCACCCATTTGCTTGTGAAATTCGACTTTTTATTAACACTTTTTTACTTTTTCACAGAACGACGATTATCGCGATGACGATCAATCGCGATCGCCATGACAGTTGATGACAGTTCTCTATTATGGCCCGTTTACAAGAAACCCCAGAACCTCATTCACATATCGAAAATTCTCCTCCGCGGGAAAATTTGAACCCCCAAAGAATTTTTTTTCATTTTTTACAAATACTTAGAATAATAGAAAAATTCTTCTTCAAGAAGAATCAAAAGCTGCAAAACACCGTAAATTAAAATTTACAGAAAAGCTTACTTAATTCTGATTCAAAGCTATTTTTCAATTACGGGAATATTCTGATATCCAAGTTCTAACCATTTTGATACAAAACAAGAATTGAGTGTTAGACTTATTATATAAACGAAGAAACTTTTTAAAAATCGATAAAAGATGAATTAAAAATTAAAAATGTCTTGTGAAACTGTGGGAGTGAAAAGGATTCGAATAATATATATTGGAACCGGAAGTATGAATGGAGCTTAACCTTGACGGCAAGTGTATATTTGTGTTAGTGCTTTTTAACAGTGACACAAACACAACTATACTCAACTGTTAGTGTATGTGTAAGATTTCGACACGAAAGTGACTGCTGTGCACAGTGCAACTGACTGATGTCAGTGTAAAGAATATTGTGATTAAGCAAGAAAATATTTATTAGTGTTAGAAAAAATGTTAAAGTGAACGCAGCAAGGATTCGTTAAATATTCCATTATTTCAAAATGTACACATTGTGGGCGATATGACAGAAAGGTGTTCATCATCCAACTCCTCTTTACGGGATATATTTTTATTTAAAAAACCATTACAATGGGGTCTAGATTAAGGTATGTATTTCCACTTCTATTATTCCGTTATGGTTTTTTTCTCCTTTTGTTTTTTAATTCACTCCTCTTTCTTGTATTGTCACGGTTAAATTATTTTAGAAAAGAAAATAGAAATCATTTGCACGCATTTTGTTTTTTTCTTTCTTTTGCCTTTCAACTGTTCAATATGACTACGGTGATTCATCCTGTCTCTGTTTTTTACACAACAATAAAATATACACATATGATTCCTACAGTGATTTGAATGTTTGTATTTATTAATTATGAACTATAAAGTGAGGTCGTTGGAAAATTCCTTTTGGAACATTTTGTCATATGGCGCAAGGTCTTCGTGTTTGTTTTTTTTTGAAAAAGGGGAAAAAATATCTTTATTTAAAATTGGATATATTATTAAAACGTAAATGTTGGGAATTAAATTTTTGCTAGGAAGAGAAAAAATGACAAGACGACGTTTCTTTTTGGAAGATAATTTTCTTTTCGATAATGTCATTAGTGTTCTATTTTCTTTTTTTAAATTTTAGGGAAAATGTGAAGCATATATTCGAGTGCTTCTGTGAAGTAGCTGCACCTGTAGGAGAGAAACAAGCCTGGATTCTTCAAAAATATCCTGACACATTCACTGATCTGGAAATATTAAAATCCGTTCCAAAATTCGCGTATCCTTGTGAAGTCGAAAAGTGAGTAGTTAAACAAAATTTTTTTTTAAATCAAATGTAATTTTTAAAAAAAACGTCTTCTTTTCCCAGTCAACAGGTACAGCATTTTTCGTTTGTCCTGACAAGTATAGACTCGAAATGGACTTTTGGATTTTGTCGACACGATCCTAAAACAACAACTGCATTAGTTATTTTAAGTGCATTGCCATGGCACGAAACGTTTTACAAGTTAGTAAAAAAAAAGTCGTTTTATTTCTTCAGTTTAATTGTTGTAAAAATAATAATAGCACTGCTACTTTAATTAATTATTTATTTAATATTAAATTAAATTATTTATTTAGCATTAAATTAAATTATTTATTTAACATTAAATTAAATTATTTATTTAGCATTAAATTAAATTACTTATTTAACATTAAATTAAATTATTTATTTAACATTAAATTATTTATTTACTTGTAACATTAATCGTTTCAGTTATTATTTGTCGTTGGGCATTAATATTTATTAATTCACAATTATTTCCCTTTTTTTGCCACCACTTTTTTGTTCGACGTAATAAAACAAAAAATTAATGCGTAGAAAAAAGAATTGTAATTACAAATTACGTTCTAGAAAATTCATTTCCATTTTCATATAAATTCTTATTAATTATTAATTTCTTTTTAGATTCTTAAATCATATTGCTACATTGACATCAAGTAAAAATGCTGGTGATTTAGTCAAATTTTTGGAAGATGTACATAACACTGCAGTTCCAGTGTGTGGAATTGCTGCCAGTATTCCTCTTCCCGATACCAGTACTGTAAGTTTTTTCTTTACAATTTCTTTTTAAATATTTTCTTTAATCTAATCAGTTTGGGGATTTTTTTTTTATAGTTTCTTTTTTTAAGTTTAATCTTTCCCTTAAATACATGTTTTTGAATTTTTATTAACTGCTTTTTCCAGGTATTTCTTTGCCAAAGTCCGAAACAATTCCAGTTACCCAGTATACCAGAGAATGTGAGTAAAATTTCAATTTTAAACATTTAATTTGGAGGAAAATAAGTTTTGTTTTAAATTCAATTTAAAATAGTAAAATTGAAGAAAGTGAATTTATCATTCGGTATTTGATTATATATTATTATTATTATTATTATTATTATTATTATTATTATTATTATTTGATTCGGAATAATTGTTAAATTCTTTCACCTTTAATATTAAAATAGTAAAGATAATAAATTCAGAGATAGTGAATTACAATTTTCTAATTTAGTTTAATTTGACTGATAGACTTTTTGTTTTTTTCAACAACAATTACAATTTTCTAATTTATCTTAATTTGAATGATAAATTTTTATTTCATTTCATATTATTCCGTAATAATGAATAAACTGCTATTTTCTAATTAAACATTAACTTAAGTGATAAATTTGATTTTTATATTATTTTTCTTTGATATTATTTTCTTCAATGGAAATAAATTAATTATGTTTCTAGAAATTGATTTGATTTTTGTTGAAACAATTAGCTTTATTGATAGATTTTTATTTTAATAATTTTATTTATATTTTATTATATTGGATACCTAATAACTAAATAATAATAATAATAATAATAATAATAATAATAATAATAATAATAATAGTAATAGTAATTGTAATAATAAATCAATTGTACGTAATAAAAAATATTAATTACTATTTTACAATTTGCAATCAGTTTAGATTGAGTGTTAAATTGTTAGAGTGTTTCTTTTGAAATGGGATTTGTGTTTAATTGCAGAGAAATTTAACAGAATACTTTAGCGCTGTGGACACTTATAATATGATGATAATATTCGCCTCTATGTTGTATGAAAGACGCATTGTTTTTACTTCGAAACGACTGTCCAGGCTGAGTGCTTGTGTGCAAGCATGCAATGCCCTTATTTATCCAATGATCTGGCAACACATTTACATCCCAGTTTTACCACTTTCGCTTATGGATTATTTACTGGCGCCCATGCCATTCCTCATTGGCGTTCCTTCCTCCACTCTTCAGGTCATTATTAATTTTTAAATAATAAAAAATTGATTTAAAATTGAAAAAAATTAACATTTTCCACAACAATGCGGAATTAGTATTTTTAAAAAGTCGTTTGGCATTCGGCCAATTTCATTGAAATTAATTCACTCTTTTTTTACAACATAAAAATAGTAATAACATTTTTATTCAATTTTGCATAAAATAAAATTGTTTTCTCTTTTTTGGGAATAATTAAATCTACACGATTTAGAATTATAAGTTAAAAAATAATAAAAATTTCACAGAGGGTGAATAAAAACGACATGGGCGAAGTGGTTGTTTTGGATGCTGACAGTAATAACGTTGACACACCATTTCATGACTTAGAATCTCTTCCACAGGACGTAGTGAGTATTATAAATAAATAAATAAATTATTTACAATTTTTATTGAAATTGAAGAGTAAACTTTTCCCTCTCATAGGTAACGAATTTAAGAAAAGCTCTACGAAATAGACCAGCGTTATTGGGTGACGGAGTTTCGCGAGCGTTTTTACGAGCTTTAGTGCAATTGACTGCGGGCTACAGAGAAGCTTTGACCTTACAGCAAGGAGTCAGAATTACATTCGATCCTAATAAATTCGTCGAGTGTCGACCACTGTCCATGCAACCGTTTTTACGAAAAATGCTAGAATTACAAATATTTCAACAAGTGAGAGTTTAAAAATGAAAAATAATATTAATTTCCATTAGTTTCAGTTAGTTAATTCAATTAGTACCAAAAAACCAACAAAAAAAATTAATCATTTACTAAAAATCGAGAAAAGAATTTACTAAATACGAAAGAAAGGAAAAAAACGCATTTTTTACTATAAAAGGAAAAGAGAATTTAAAATACTTAAAATCGAAGAAAGAATTAATTAAATCCGGGAAATTATATTACGCAGTACAAATTAAATAATTTATCTTTAAATAACTATTTGAATAATTTAATTCCTACTTTCTATATTCGAGTAAATTCTGTTTCTATATTTCGTGTAAATTCATTATTTATTAAATTAATAAATCGAAATTTTGAGTAAAATTTCGAATTTATTTCCAGTTTATAGAAGAAAGACTGCATATGCTTAATTCAGGACTAGGATTCTCAGATGAATTTGAAATAGAAGCTTGCAATTATTCGGACAAATCTGGTAGTAAATTTATGCAACAGTATCGAGAGTGGACATTCGCAATGCGGAAGGAGGGTTCCGCGTTCATCCGAAGCGTCAAGGATAAAGTAATAAAATATTTCACCTTTAAATTCTTCTTTCAATTAATTCGCCTTAATGGTAACATAAAATTAATAATTTCAGGCAAATCCCGCCGTCAAGTACGCTGTCAAATCTGTGAGTTTTTTTATCTCTTCAAACCTAAAAAATAGAAAATTTACAATTTAAATTCTTTATTTTTCTTTTCAGTTAATTTAGTTTAGTAATTTTAAGTTTTTCTTTTGTTACTAGTAAATTTACAAAGAAAAAAAATGCTTGAGGAAAAGAAAAAGTTCTTCATTACAATGGAAAATATTTTGCAAAACCGTTAAAATATTGAATTAATATCAACTTTCTGTGTGTTAGGTTAATTATAAATAAATTAATGTGTAAATTTCAGGTGAAAGACAAAGGAAAGGATATGAAAACGGCGTATAAGGGTCTTAAATGGAAAGGTGAAAGTTGTATTTTAATTTCTCGCGAGTTTTAAAGGAACAAATGGAGAGTGATTATTTTTAAAAAGCTAAATTCTTGTTTCTCAGGTCGATCGAGTAGAGCTGAAAATAGTATGCGCTTCCCTCAACCTAGATCCGCTCCTAGTTCACCTACTTCCGAAAGAAGAGCAATTTCCTTTAGTTCGCCATCAAAATCGCCGAGTGGATTTACGGCCACAACCAGTTATCGCAAGGAACTTCGATTGCGCAACAGTAACATTGATGCGAGGTTTGAAAATTATTCCCTTTTTTTGTACATCAAAAAGATTTGATTTACAGCTCTGGCAATATAAATAGAAATACAAAAAATCGGAATTTAAAAGTAAACACAAAAAAATATAAACATATAAAAACCGCTGCCAAGTTATACATTTTTGTTATAATTTAATAAACAAAAATTAAAAACAATAAAATAATTATAAAATTAGAAATAGAAATATGAAAAATAAATAGAAAAAAAGCAAAAAATAGAAATAATATTTCTATTTTTATATTATAAAAAATAAAAATAAAAACAAAAAATATACAACAAATTTACAAAAAGTAAATATAAAAATTCAAATTTCCCTAGTAAAAAATATTCAATATTGAGTGAAATGATTTCCAGAAAAAAATGAAATTTTTTCATATTTTAAATTAAAGTTAAAAAATATATTTAATATAATTTCTCTACGTTTTTTTTTTTGCAGTAGAAAACAATACTCTCCACTGAGTCCAAGTTCTCCCGAGGAACAAGATTCGCCCCCAGAACGACTTAATATAGATCTAATGCATGAACTTCGAGATGTGATATTTCCGAACACTCCACCAGTTGATAGAACAGTGAGTAAAAAAAAAAATTCTATTTCAAAAATCCATAGAGTGGAAATTTTATAAATTTCATTTTTCCCTGCACAAGCTGAAATCAATCATCTTCATTATTTCTCTTTAACTCTTCAGTACATAATATTATTGTTATTAATAATAATTGTCAATAATTGTAATTATTACCGAATGTCTATAATTATTAATAGAAAATTTCTTGTTTATCGTAAATTAATTATTGGAATAAAGACTTTAACGTTCGAGTAGTTTAATAAAATAGAGAAAATAAGAAAAAAGAACATCGAATATTTCTTGTTCGAATATTTTTATTTTCTCTACTAGTAAATTAATAATTAACTTATTGTTTATTAATATTCAGTTGAATTTAATTTACTAATTATTAAACTTTTTTTTTGTTACGAACTAAATACTAAATATTTTTCATATTGAAAAAGTGAATTTTATCGAAGTAAATGTTTTATAAATATTTATAATTCTTTACTGTATTTAAATTTGTTTTTATTTGCATTTGAATTATTTTTTTTTTGTTTTTATTATTTTTCTTACTATTTGACTATTTTTTTATTATCATTATTTGATTTCTCAAATAAAAAAGCGAAAACGAAAAGGAAAGATTAAAAACTCAAAAAAAAATTATTTGAATATTGAAATTTAAAGTACTTAAGAGTTAATATAAATTAAATGTGATTTTTGAAGAGCTTTTCTTGTTATCATTAATGAGCTTAATGGAAAAAAGTAATGTCACTCAAAAACGTTGATAACATTGGCGTTTTTGGTGAAAAAGCAGTTCATCACTTGCGCCTTTGATTTTGCACTTTAAACCCATCTTGTAGTTTCTTTTCTTTTTTTTTTTTTGTCTGAATTATTCCAATTTTTTGTGTTTTTATTGTTTTTATTCCTCTGTATTGTCCATAGTAGACAAATGTTAATGAAACTGTGCATGAGAATATTAGTCAATTTCTATTTCATTTTCATAATTTTAGTGTCTGTGGTTTTATTCAGTGTTGGATTCACAAAGATTTTTTTCGTATTTTTTAAACAGAAGTGATTAATTAAAAGATATTTTCAAATATCAATTTTTGAAAGTTAAACAAAAATTCCAAAGAAATATGAAGAATATTTAAAAATTTTACGATTAAATACAAAATTGAGTTACGATTATTTATTGTCTTTTCTAACTAACAAGGTAAAAAGTTTTTAAAAAAATTGTTATTTTGTTCTCGCATATCCAGTGACTAAATTGCTTTTTCGCACCGTAGTATTTTTATTATCAAATGACAAAAATTCAGCTTGTTTCTCTTTTTTCTTTTCCTTTTTTTAGTGAAGGATAAAATTTAAAGCTTAAGAATCAAGTTTTTTTTATCCAACAATGTGAGAGAATGTTGTGCGTATAACCTTTCAGTTGAAACCAGTTCGAAGTTTAGACAGCTTGAGACCTGCATGGAGTGGGCGCTTGCGGCACGGCCCTTTACCAATTTCCCAAAATTCCTTTGAAATTCCTCCAAAACCAAAATTCAATCCCGAACCACCACAAGAAATTTTGTCAAATCAATTATTCAATTTGGAAACGAAAAAAATCCCCACCAATGTCAAATTAAAAGAACAAATTCAAAATTCTAGTGAATTTACAAATTCAAAATTAGCCGCAATATCGCCCCTAATTGAAATTTCCTCGAATTCCAAACAAAATACAGAAACCACAACTCACGAAATAATAAATCCCTCGAATCCATTTGTGACTGGGGAAATTTTAAAAATAAAAACAAATGGACAAAATTTCAATGTTGATATTGAGGAAAAAATTACTGATAAATTATTGGAGGATCCATTTGATGATGATTCGATAAAGAGTAATTTACAGGATCCTTTCGATACAAGTCGAGTAATGATTCCCATGAATCCTGTATTGCATTCCATGACAAATCAAAATTCCATTAATTCTCATCCATCACAACCATTGAACACTGAATTCTGCTCGTCACACGCTAAGGTAAAAATTACCACTCATTTTTTTCGTTGATTTTCCAAAAAAAATGTCTTGTTTCTCGTTGAGTTTTTGTCGTAAACGTCCTTTTTTATTTTTTTTTCCTTAAATCCGTTGAGAATATTCACAACAATTATTTTCTTTCAAAAGAAAAATTTCTGAAAACAAAATTATGACTTTTGTAATGAGATTTATATTTTAATTTTTTAAAAATTAAATAATAGACAAAAAAACTAATACTTTTAAGTCTCAGAATAAAAAATTCTGTATAAAAAACACTACTTCTAGTGCTAAGAAATTCTTTTCTTAGTTTTAAACGTAAACGAACGAAATTTATACTTACAACTGACATTTTCTGATTATAATTTTTTTTTGTTTTGAGATTATTTCAAATTAAAAAAAAATCTATTTTTACAGGAGACTTCCGAGAGTCAGGATTTAATAAGATTAGATTCGACAAATAGCGACGATGATTTCGATCCACTTCTAACAAAATCGCGATTTAATGCTCCAAATCAAATGAGTCAATCGTTGAACATTCCGCAAATGGGCGAAGGTCTCAGCAATCCACTATATCCATATTTTCAACCAGCAAATCAAAGTAACGCTGAATTAAATCAAGCCCAACAGCATCCTGAGAAATGTAAAGATTTAGATTTATTACAAGAGTATGGTTTAGATTTTAACAAATTTAGCCTCACCAATGGCGGCGCCGCTTCTTCATCATCTTCATCGTCTTCAAAACTTCCCTCTCAATTTAGTCAAGACTTTTCAGAATCACAATTTAGTCAAGACTTTTCAGAAAATAATTTCAGCATAAACAATTCATTTGGAGCACCATTTAGCGCTCAAACAGTCAAGTCGCAGAATAATTGGACCAAATTCGAGTAGAAAAATTACCCGCACTAATAAAAAAAGGAAGAAGAATCTGTGTTAGAAAATTCATCAATAATCGAAATAGTTTAAAAAAATTACAGCAGTTTTAATTTTACTAAAAAGTTGATCAAAATTCGATAATTATTTTTCATTAACTTCGTATAATTTCGTCTAATTACCTAACTTTATTTAATTACACGTCTTATTATTTACGTTTTGTAAAAACTTGACTAATATTTTAAACAAAAACATTTTTCTTTTAATTTAAAAACTAAAAACAAAATCAAAACTCTGGTCCAAATTTACTAGAATGAATATAAAAATTCGAGATTATTTGCACTTTATTTTCTATACAAATATTATAAGACAGTCTGAAAAGTCATTAGTATTATGTAACGAATAAATTAAGAACTAATTATTTTCTTTTTGTACGAATAGCACACAGATAGCTCAATATTTCTCGCAATGTTCGGCTGTACGCAATGAAAGTTAAAATTGTTCAAGTTTCTGTTTGGAAAATATTTAATTCGCCATTTTCGAAATTGTACAGTTTTTTGAAATTTTAAATTATTATTAAGTTTTAATTATTGTTGAGCAATGAAGAAAAAAAACCTTCCATTTGCAACCGAAAAAAAAATATGGAAGATTTTTTATTAGAAGAAAAATTATTTTTCACTTGGTATTTAATCAAATTCTTAAATATGTAAATTATTTCATAAAAAAGCACTGAAAACGAATGACAAGCAAGTGCCAAAATTGAAGACTAGAAAAAAAATGTTTTTCTTTACATGGAAATTAACAAATTGGGGAAAAAAATTAAATTTCGGTTTCTAATTTCCAAAGTAGAAAAGAATTCATTTACTATGAATCTGAATGTGCAAAAGAAAAAAAGGAGAGAAAAAAAGAAAAGCTTACTTAGAACCGAGCACAAGGTCTTACGCATTAGGGAAATTAAATCTCCTGTTGATAACATATCATAATTATTATAATTGTAAATAAAAAAAAGAAGTTTGTATAACTTAATATTTATGTAAATACTAAGAATTTCTAGTTGCTAAGAAATTAACAGTTTCTAGAAAAAAGAAAGTTATATAGTCAATGTTTGTGTTCTTCCTCTTGTTTTTCATTTCTATGAGGTTGAACAAAGACCAATATAAAATATCGATTTTTTTTAATGTTATTTTTTCGAAATGCTTTTAAAAAATGTGGCACTAAAAAGAAAATCAACTCGCCTATATAAATGTGTGTAATCTATTTTAGATAATGCAATTACTAAAAAAGAATGCAGGACAATATTTTTTCGAAACATGTGATTGTTATTATTATTATTATTATTATTATTACTATTTTTGTTAGTTACTATTTTCAGAACTGTTGTTATTCTCAAAAAATCGTACAAAAGAATTCATTGAGATTCTTTTTATGCAATTTTACAAGAAATAGATCATTATAAAAAAAACAAATACTCGTCTTGTATTGATGAAAATCAAGCTTCCATTCAAATCTTTTTTTTTTTACATAATAATATATTTTTTTTTGTTGAATATGTCCAGGGACTGTGTAATATAATTATTTCAGCGTCAATAGTTGAAAGTGTGTATATAATATAAAACAAAGCAATAGTTAAAAGGCACAAATAAATTTTAATAAAATACCTCTTTGTTTTTTCTTTCGAATAAAATGCACTTTTCAAAAATTGGGACTTTAAAATTAAATTAAAAATTATATTAAAAATTAAATTAAAAATTAAATTAATAATTAAATTAATAATTAAACATTTTTAATTATTTTTTAATTAATTAATTTATGAATCTACTTATGAAAAAGTTAACTTCACTAAGAATTGTTTTTTATAAATAAATAACATAGATTTGTATTAAATAATTCTAAAATAAAATCCTGTGGGTAAAATTTAATAAAGAGAGAATTTAAATTGAAAAAATTTTATTTTATAAATATTTTACGAAATTGGGACAACTAGAAATTATTTTATGAATTTCACATTTTCAAAAGCGTTTCCATCGCTTCGCAGAGTTGATTTAATTCGCCTTTGTTATTAAAAAGTTTCTCGTCATTCATCTTTTGTACTTCCTCGGGAACTTTTGTGCTATAATCAGTAGCTGACATGCTTTGTTCTAATCTCTGAACAGCTTCCTTCAGTTGTTCTTCTTTCTTCTTCAGTCTCTCCAGTTCTTTTTGAGGATCAATCAAGCCCTGTTTATTAACAAAAAAAATAGTCAAATTAAATTTATTTCCCTTTTTTAGTAATAATTTTACTTATTTCCCTTTTCTTGAATAATTTTACTTATTTCCCTTTTCTTAAATAATTTTACTAATTTCCTTCACATTAATTTTACTTATTTTATTCATTTTTGGAGTTTAAATTATTTAATCTCAGAAATTAGGGAATTTAATTAATTGGAGACATTTAATTGGAGGATAAAATTGAATTCTCACCTTTAGAAGCAGATGAACTTGAACCTTATCAGAAACGGTTAGAATTGCACAACCTGATGGAATTTCGCCGATTTGTAAATGAGAATAGGCCAAAGTTCCGATCATCATTAAGTACTGAGAGATTTTCTCCTTCAGTGATTCGTCACTACAGACAATAAATGCCTCGGTTTTTGTTTTATTCGGTAAGAGATAAGTTGCTCGTGACGATCTTATTGTTCTCACAATTTTTTGAGCGAAATCGACGTCTTTTTCAATTTCCTCATTCCTCCATTGACACTAATAAATAGAAGAAAAGAAGAATAATCGAATCGCACATCAGAATTTTTAAAACTTATTTATCTAATAAATTAGAAAACATTACTTTTACCTTTTAAAGGTAAAAGTAAAAAAACAATCGTGAGAAATTTACCTCGAGAGCAGTTGGATAAGAACTAACGCAAATACTAGGATGGGTTTGATTTTTTCTCGGCAAACGTTGATAAAGTTCTTCGGTTATGAAAGGCATGAAGGGACTCAATAGTCGAAGACCAACGTCTAAGGTTTTGAAAAGTA
This sequence comes from Leptopilina drosophilae, assembly GCA_032873175.1. Lineage (NCBI taxonomy): Eukaryota > Metazoa > Arthropoda > Insecta > Hymenoptera > Figitidae > Leptopilina > Leptopilina drosophilae. The sequence goes on from CM065480.1 coordinate 53,289,843, forward strand.
CTCGTTGAGCTGATGATTTTTCATCGTTGGTGCCATTTTGGAACACTGGTTTGATACATTCCTGTAAATTAAAATCAGCGACGAATTAGGATTTTTCCTCTAAAAAGATTAGAATAAATAAAAAGTAATTAAAAAGTAAATTAAAATTGAAATTGAAATTGAAATTGAAATTGAAATTGAAATGAAAATTAAAATCAAAATAGATTTACCAAATAAACATCACATAAATCGTAGAGCCAAAGATTATAACAAGCAGTCGTCGCCGCTGTAAAGTCATATTGAGCGAATCCCTCGTCGCAAATTTTCGCAGCATTGCTGACTCTTGAGAGCATCCACAAGTCCATTTTCGACTCCTGACCAGTCAACTAAAAAAAACAGTGTTTCGATTAAAATCAATTCCATAAAACATTTTCCATTCAGAAACAAATTTTCCCTTTTTAAAAGAGGAAAATAGTTCAGAAATTCGGGGAAACTACAAATTCATGCTCTATTTCTACATCAGAGAATTTCACCAAACGGAAATGAAATTATCTCTTTAAAAAAATGGAATTTTAATCTAAAAAATGCAAAATTTACTAAAACACGTAAAATAGAAAATTCAAAAATTGCAAGGAAATTGAAAAATAATCACACCTGAAAACAACCACCACCATTATCCCTTTTTCTACTCAATTTACAATCAAACTGTCCTTCCGCTCTAAATCGATGTTTCTCTTGTTCACTGAACGTTTCTAAATGATTAAACCATCGTTTCAAATGCGGAAGTTTATTAAAATCACTTCTCAATGAATTAAAATTTCTATGAAGTTCATTATCTCTTTGAGACGGAGTGAATCCATCAGCGTAAGGAAAATTCCCAAGATATTCATTGATCGCTTTCTGAACACATTTTTCATTTAATGTTGAAAGTAGCCACTCATTATTTCCCGCCACCTCAATTTTTCCATTAGTGCAATTCTAATCGAATAGCATTACAAATTAAATCAAATTAATAGCACAAATTAAATTCATAATTATTGAAACTGAATTAATAATTATTGAAATTGAATTAATAATTATTGAAATTGAATTTCAAATTAATTGTGAGAAGAGAATTTGATTTTTTTTAAAGAGAAGATTCTTATTTTCCTTTCTTACCATTTTCGCATCATCTTCAAAATTAAATCCATCGCCAAGATAAGTTAGTGCAAATCGACTTGCATTCCAGAGTTTATTGCAGAAAAATCGATAACCTTGAACACGTTGAATGTCGAGATTAATATCACGACCTTGCGTTGTGTAAGCGCATAAAGCAAAACGCAGCGCATCAGTTCCACATTCGGGAATTCCTTGCGGATAGTCACGCTTTTGTCCCTCCACAGCGTGTTTCAATTCTTTCGGATCGAGATTCGAGTCGTACAGTTGTTTATGAAGATCCTGCAATTTTTTTTGAAAGTCAAAAACAGGAATAATAAAATGATAATAAAATAATGGTATTTAAATAATAAAATAACAATAAAAACAAAATAATAAAGTTAAATAATACATTATAATAATCGTAATAAAATTAATAAAATAAATAATAAAATGATTGTTAAATAACTGTTTAGAGAAATTAAAAAAAATACCTCAAGAGAAATTCCACGAATTACGTCCATCGGATCGATGACATTTCCTAACGATTTGCTCATCTTCCTTCCGTGGGCATCTCTCACCATTGCGTGTAAATAAACTTCTCTGTAAATAAATTACAATTAGTATAATATTGCTATCTTTTTTTAGACTTAAACATTTAATGAGTAAATTTTCAAAATTAATTTTCCAAAGGAAATTTTCCAATTTAATAATTGATTAATAGTCAATTAATGATCAATCTTACTTGAAAGGAAGTTTTCCCATTAATTTTTGCCCGAAGAAAACCATTCTGGCCACCCAGAAAAATAGAATGTCATGGCCAGTTTCCAGCAACGTTCCTGGATAAAAAGCTCGAAGCTCTTCCGACTGGCGAATAGAAAAACAAAAATATAATTTAGCAAAGAATAGTAAATGAATTAAATGAATTAATAAATTAAAAAGCAATATTAAATTAAAATAATTGGAACAAAATTAAAGAAATAAATTCTGAAAAATTTCCAAAATGCAAAATTTACCTCCTCAGGCCATCCGAATATTGAAAATGGAAAAAGTGCTGATGAAAACCAAGTGTCTAGAACATCTGGATCTTGTTGTAAAGAAATTTGATTGACACTGACTGCAAATCTTTTTGCTGCTTTCTCCCTCGCTTCTTCTTCCGATCGACCACTGACCCAATATTTATTATCGGTCATCTAGAAAGCACGTAAATTAATTTTTTTACTAAAGAAGTCCTTCTAATTCAAACTATTTATGATTATTAACTATTTTGCAAATTTTAAAAACGAATAGTAACTTTTTCACAAGCACTAAAAACATTAAATATTAATTAAAAGTAAAAAAATATTAGTAAAAAATGTAAATAAATTTTCTCGCAATCTTTAAAAACGAATTAAGAAAATTTAACTATTTTACAATCTGTAAAATACAATTTTACAATCTGTTAACTTTCTTACAATCTTTAAAAACGAATATTAACATTCTTGCAATATTTAAAAACGAATATTAACTTTTTTATCAATCTTTTAAAAAACAAAAATTTTTTTATTGGTAAATTTTTTACCGAACCAGCTGGAACTGAGGAATCATTGACGGTGACAAAGTAGGCCGGAATTCGGTGACCCCACCTAAGGAAAAAATCTATTATGAAAATTCAATTTATTTACTAGAAAAATAATTATTTTGTTCCAATTAAATAGTATTTTTAATTATCAAAGGTATTTTTTTTTACCAAAGTTGTCGCGAAATGCACCAATCTCTTATGCCTGTCATCCAATGATCCCAAGTCTTTTTAAATTGCTCTGGAATAATTTTCAATTCTCCTTTCTCCACCACTTCCATTGCATTTTTCGCCATTTCATCACACTTAATGTACCTGTAAATTAATTCATTCATTTCATTTTTTATTCAATATTATTAATTATCAATATTCATTTTACTCTATATTATCCATTTCTTCTTTATTTAAAATTATTTTTCTCTATTTTAGTTTTTATTATTTTCTTTTAGTTATATTTAATTTATACCATTGGGGCTTTATAAGAGGCTCAACGACATCCTTCGATCTACTGCAAATCGGCACAACCATTGGATTATCCTTTGTCTCGACAAATAATTTCCTCTCTGTGAGTTCTTTCAAAATTGCTTTCCTTGCATGAAATCTCTTCATTCCCTGAAATGAAATTTCTTTCGTTATTTCAATATTTTCACTAATTGTTATTAAATGTTTGTCATTTATAATAATTTAGAAAGTAGCTTAAAAATTGAAGGGGGACACGAACCGTAAAAACTCCATAATCTCCAATGATATTTCCATCATCGTCAAAAATCGTAATGAAAGGTAAATTATGCCTCTTGCCAATTTCATAATCGTTCGGATCGTGAGCTGGAGTGATCTTCACAGCTCCTGAAAATTTGAAAAATCAAGTTAATAATTAAATTGTTTTCATGAATTTTAACGTATAATTTTTGAAAGTAATTAAATGTTTTGAAAGAATTTGTTTAAAATGTTAATGTTAAATGTTAAAGTTAATGTTAATTTCTATTTTACCTGTTCCGAAATCCATTTCGACGTATTCGTCGGGAACAATTGGTAAGCGTCTATCGCAGAAGGGATGCTTCACATTTTTTCCAATCAAATGCGAGTAACGTTTGTCATTAGGATGCACTGCAATTGCAGTATCTCCCAGCATTGTTTCTATTCTCGTTGTCGCTACAGTGATTTTTTCCTCCGAATTTTCGACTTCGTAGGAAAATAGCACTAAAACACCGAACTCCACTTTTTCATTGTAGCCAGGAATTGACAGCAAAGTCCTCCCCGTAAGCTCAACTTTATCCACCTGAAAATTCAAAAATTAAATCTTCCCAATGCGGAATCAGTTGCAATTCTAAATTTAATTTTTAATCAAAATTTAAATTAATTTTGAACCTAATTTAAATTAATTTTTATTTTAAACACAAGTAAAATTAATTTTGATTTGGAAACCAATTTAAAGCAGTTTTGACTCTAAATATAAATTAATTTTGATTTTGAACCCGATTCAAATTAAATTAGAACTCATTTTAAATTCATTTTTATTTTGAAACCAATTTAAAACAGTTTTGAATCTAAATTTAAATTAATTTTGATTTTAAACCCGATTCAAATTAAATTTTAATCCCTTTTAAATTAATTTTGATTATAAAACCAATTTAAAACAGTTTTGAATCTAAAGTTAAATTAATTTTGATTTTGAAACCGATTCAAATTAAATTTCAACACCTTTAAAATTAATTTTGATTTTTAAACTAATTTAAAAAAGTTTTGAATCTAAACTTAAATTAATTTAGATATTGAACTCTATTTAAATTAATTTTGATTTTGAACCCGATTCAAATTAAATTTGAACTCCTTTTAAATTAATTTTGATTATAAAAACAATTTAAAACAGTTTTGAATCTAAATTTAAATTAATTTTGATTTTGAACCCGATTAAAATTAAATTTCAACCCCTTTTAAATTAATTTTGATTTTGAATCTAAAGTTTTAAATTAATTTGAGAAAAAAATTAGCCACTGGCAAAAAAGCTACCTCGATATCGGAGATTGCACTTTTCAGAGCACAGGACCAATTAACTAAACGATTACTCCTGTAAATTGTTTCGTCGTCGTGTAGACGAACAAATGCCTCTGTGACAGCTCGACAAAGTTTGGGATCCATTGTAAAACAAGCGCGATCCCAATCGAAGGATCCACCCAAATTTTTCAATTGAGAATAAATACCGCCGCCTTTCCTTTGGAAAATAAATATCAAAATTTATAAACATTTTTTTTTTTGCAAAATTAATTTAATAATAATAGACAAAATTTTTACTAACTCATTCTTCCATTGCCAAATTTTTTCGATAAATTTTTCTCGACCCAAATCGTGTCTCGTCTTTTTTTCTTCTTTCCAAAGTTTCTTCTCCACGACAACTTGAGTTGCAATTCCAGCGTGATCGCAACCTGGATTCCAAAGAGTCGTACGTCCCTTCATTCGATTCCTGACGAAAAGGTATTTTTATTATTAATTTACTTGTGGATTTGAATTTTTGTTTTATTAAAGATTCATTTTGTTGTCTTCAATTAAAATAAAAAAAAACAAGTAATATTTTTATTTTTCTTCAGTTTGCAGGCGAGAAATATTTTTAAATTTACTAGTTTTCGGTTGCTAACGGAAAACATATTTTTAAAAGTCTAATTGTATTTTTTGTTTAGTTAGTAAAAATAACCAAGTAATATTTTTGTTTCCTTCAGTTTGCAGGAGAGAAATATTTTTAAATTTACTAATTTTCGGTTCCTAACGGAAAATATATTTTTAAAAGTCAAATTGTATTTTCCGTTTATAAAACAGAAAAGCAACAAGTTTTTTTTTAATACTAACCATCTTGTGATTGCGTCCTCAACTGCATTAGTCAAAGCGTGGCCAAGATGAAGGTAACCAGTGACATTAGGAGGAGGAATAACCATCACGAATTTTCCATTCGGATTCTCTTCCGATATACTTTTTCTCTACAAGCAAAATAGAAATTCTAATTTAAGCAAAATAGAATTCTAATGGAATTTCCTCTTAAAATTAAATTAGAAAAAAATAGAGATAGAAAATTAGAAAAAAATGTTAATCATCTTGAAAAATAAAATCTAATTACTCCATATTCTGGTTTGAAGAATCCTTCCTTTTCCCACCAGGAATACCAAGCAGCTTCGACATATTCTGGACTGTAAGCATCCGGCATAGGGCACGTAACATCTTTCTTTGCTCCAGGTGAAGTATTTATCGTATACTTGGCACTTTCTTTCACTTCTTTCTTCTTCTTCTCAGGTTTCTGCAAAAAAATTGTCTAGTTAATATAATAAATTAAATAATTAATAAATATTTAATAAATAATTAATAAATAATTAATAAATATTTAATAAATAATTAATAAATAATTAATAAATATTTAATAAATAATTAATAACTATTTAATAAATAATTAATAAATATTTAATAAATAATTAATAAATATTTAATAAATAATAAATAAATAATTAATAAAATAATTAATAAATAATTAATAAAATAATTAATACAACAAATTAATTAACATAAAAAGCAAGAAGAAATAGAGAATAAATTTTCGAAACTCTTTCGAAAAAATTAGACACGAAAGAAAGTTGCATAGAATTATTAGGATCATATAAACGAAAAATTAGATTATCAGGTCATTGCTTAATAATAATCAATCAATTAAATAATGATGAAATTTTTTTCCCCAATATCAAAAAATTAAACTTTCACCTAAAAAGTAAGTTACAAAAAAAAACAACTTCTATTGTTAATAAAATTGTTTCGAACAATAAGTTGACAAATTTAGTCAATTTTGGACAATCGTTTCCTAATTCATTAAAAACAATAGAAAACTAAGTCACTCGAGCAGATTCTTTCCAACCTAATCAAAAATGCCATATGGCAACAATCGAAAAGTAACCATTTTGGTCAACATTCAATAAATTTCAATCAAAAAAAATTTTTAAATTAATAATTTTCATTTTCAAATAATTAACAACAAGACAAACCTCAGTCTTTTCTGTTGCACTTTTCGCCGCTGTTGAAAGTTTCTTTTCCTGTTTCTGCTTAAATTTTTCAAGTTTTGCCAATTTCTCCTTCTCCTTTTGCAATTGTTTAGCTGTTTTCTGTGGAGGTGCTTCTCCTTCAACTACATTGTTCGTATCAGCCATTGTTACACTATTAATAAGAAAATTATTTTCAAACAAGTTTTCCAGTTAATTGAAATAAAACAGACAATTTTTAAAAAATGATGAAAAGTAGACTTCTCAACTCCACATGTCAAGAAACACTCGCAACATAACACACGCAATGAGAATGTCAAGAAAGGTTAGGTTAATTAACAGAAAATTCATAAAATGGATAAAATGTATTATTTCGTAATCTATTTGACATTTAATAACTTTTAAAGAAATATTGCTTATCAAATTACCGCCAAGGCTAATAAATAATATATTAGAAAGAAGATAAATTCTCTGTGAGAGATAAATAAACCAAGAATTCAGAGAGATAACCTCAAAAATAGTTTAAATCACAAAATGTTTAGAGACAAAATTAATAAGGGAGAATTGTAAACTATGAGAAAGAAAATTATTATTTTTTCCTAATATCAATATAGAGAGTTTAATTCTATTTGTCAAAATTTCGAACATTCATTTCAAAATTTTTCATTACTCTATTTGGTAATTAATATTTAAAATTTCGCGGTTAAACTTTTCGATATTTTCGAGATACGTTTCGATACTTCACCACAGCTGGGTAGGTCTTTCGCAAGTACTGCCGACATACACCATCTGGTGTCACTTTTTTCAACTATTTTTTCAATATTTCCCAGTGAGTTCGTAATCTATGTTGTCAATAATAACAACTTCCGGAGATTTAAAACAACCGTTAAGTTAATTGTTAAAAGTTGTTATTGACATGAAGACAGAAGATGAAAATTTATATTTTGAAATCACAGTGATTTTCGTGATATTGGAAGATTCCTATGATTCCTATTATTTTAAACAAGAGAATATTCAGTTTTTTACAATATTGGACGATGACAATGGAAATGATGAATTTCGCAAAAAATGACAAGAACCAAGTGAAATGAGATGACTGCTCACCGGACGTTTAGTAATAAGGTAAACAGGTTACGTTTAATATTATTTATATTGCGTTTATTGTCATATATAATTTTCATTTATCTACATAATTTCAAATAATTGCAAATCTTTGAAAATCAACAATTTGTAAGAATATTTATTAAAAGATATAATAAATAAATCGATTACTCTGAGTCTTCGACTCGAAGTGATCATTATTTTCTTCACGTTTTCTAAGTATCTCTAAACCGAGTGATATTTTACAAAAAAAAAAGATTCAACTAATTTATTTCGAAAAAATGTATACAAATTCTATTTTTAATAATTAAATTCGTCTGAAAGTTTAATTATTTCAGAAAATAATTGAATATTTCGTGCAGAACTTTGTAAAAAATTGTTTTTAAACAAGTAAATTCTTTGTGGGATTTTATTAAAATAGTAGAATATTAAAAATCATTAAATTAAGACATTTTTTTAAAATAATAATGTTTTTTGAACATAAAAAAATTTACAAAAATTCTTGTCAAAATTGGAAATTTTTATTTAAAATTCAAATTGTCTTTATTAATAACAAAACTTTATTGACGAAATTCAATTATTTTTGACAATTTGAATAAAATTCTTGCCAGAATTTCAATTATTTTTAATGTACAACATTTTCATCAAATTTCTCGAAAAATGAAATTATTGTTAAAATTTTTTTTTAATTTGTCTCTTGACAATAAATATAATAATAATATTATTTATATTTAGTGATAAAAAACAAAATAATTAAATTTTGATAAAATTCCTTATGAAAATTCAATTTTAAGAAACATTAAAATATTGTTTAATAAATTGTTTATTTTTACACTCAATAATCGATTTCTTGTAGAATTTTCTAATAACTATCAATTTAAAAATAAATTTCGGTTAAAATTTTGGATTATAATTGAATATTATATTCAAAAATATTTATTTATGAGAAAATCTTGCGAGAATTCATTTATTTAACTTTAAAAATAATCATTTTATTCAATAATTGAACTTTATCAACAAATTTTTAAATAATTGAATGCTTTTAAAAAATTTTAATAAAACTTTTTAAAATGTTCAGCTTTTTTCGAGAAATTTGATAAAAATTTTGTATATTAAAGATAATTAAAATTCTGACAAGAATTTTATTAAATGTTTTGAAAATAATTGAATTTTGAAGAAAAATTTTAATTTTAATTATTTATAAAGATAATTCAAATTTTGACGGGAATTTTTTGTCAATTTTTGAACATAATTGGATTTTTGCGAACAATAACGTTATCTTTGAAAGTGATTGAAGTTTGAGAAATTTTTAAAATCAACTAAATTCCTACGAAGAATTTATTAAAATTATTTTTAAAAAATTGAATTGTTAAATTAAATTTTTCTATAATTGCGTTATTTTTAACAAGTATATTGTTTATGTAAAAACTTAAAATTAATTAAAATATTTTATACTTAATTGAATTCTATTTAATTTAATATTACTATTTATTAACAAATTGAATATTAAATTATATTTAACTTAATTTTCTATTTAGCTAAATTCTATTTAATTCAATATTACTATTTATAAACTAATTAAATATTAAATTATATTTAACTTAATTTTCTATTTAATTCAATATTACTATTTATAAACTAATTAAATATTAAATTATATTTAACTTAATTTTCTATTTAATTCAATATTATTATTTATTAACTAATTAAATATTAAATTACATTTAACTTAATTTTCTATTTAACTAGAATATAAAAAAAAAATTTTTCAAATGTTCTAATTATATACTTAAAAGGAAATTATTGACAGAAATAGAAAAAATTTGAATGTATTGTATTATAGAATTCGTGGTAATTTTATAGTTTTTGAGGCAAACAAAAAAAAGATTCAGAATTTTCTTATGAATACTAAATATTGCATTTTTTGCCGAATACTTTTAATGAAAATCTCTTCCTTTTTCCTCAGCAATTCTACTTTTTCTAATTTATTGCTAAATTTTCAGACTTTCCTGACCTGTGGGAATTTTGGTACACTTTCTTTTTAATTTAATTTCAAAACATACATTTCAAATTAATTAGAGAACGAATATTGATAAAATTTTAATTGGAACGAATTTTGCAGGTAGTAAACTGGCAGCAAAAATATTTGTCAATGTCAAATTGACTAATAAATAAATAAATTATCATCAAGTTCCATTCGAGAGAAGAGGAGGAAAAACTATTCTAATTAAATATTCTTCACGAGGAATCATTTTGGACTCAAAGTACACATTTTCCACCGTTAGGATGACGAAAGAATTAATATACGTCTTTTTTCCAAAGGATGATCCTCGCACCCCGAAAAGAATGACGTCCTATCCTAGAGAAACATATATATGGGAATTAAAAAAAAAAAAAAAAAAGACACATCACACACATGAGTGGAGCTTGATGACCATATCGTCGAATGACGTTGGTTTCGGAGATAGGAATCTGACAGGAGTGTTTATAGTAAAAGCGAGTGGGGACGAATATTGTGGTAGGAAAAACGAGAGGGAAATCGCTTGGGGGTGGCGGCGGGATTCTTGACATTGCTCCTTCCACCCTCTTTGGCTGGGTTCAGCTTTCGGTATCGTTGCTTCGTGTTTTCGCGCGGTCAAGGCCACTAGCGTCGTGACGTCATGCGGCGCTGCAGTGACGCAATAGTCGCCAGGGGCAACCCGCTTGATTTGCGGTCGCCAGGCAACCCCTACTCGCTGCTTTTTCCTCTTTCTCTCTCTTTCAACCCCTCCTGGAATTCTCTTCTCTTCCACCGGGCATGCTCTATCATATATACACACGTGCCGCTTCTCAATGAATCCCCTACCTTATCGAGTTTTTCAATTCACCTCACCTGTCTTGTCATTCGACCTTAACCGTGAAATTCAACACAGGAAAACAATTATTAAATAGAAAAATCCGTTCACTAAATCCCCTTTTCTATCCGGAGCTTCCTTCTTTACAGAGAAGTTATTTTCTTCTTTAAAAAAAAATATCTCCCTCTTCGAGAAAAAATTGACAAATACAAAAATTGATTCTCCTGCGGTAGGGTGGTTGAAACACCTCTCTCAGCGTAAAATCTAACTTTAGCACAGGTTCAAGGATGATGGGGTGAATGGGAGAGAGAAAAGTTTCACGTATCCAATGGGATAAATAATTTATTCGCTCTTTAATAAATTAAATAGTGAAAATTCCTCTCACTAGCTTATTTACCTAATTATAATGTTGTTCGATATAGTTATTAATAGAAATTTTATTTTTAACCCAGTTTTACTGTTATTTTCTCTCTCTCTCTCTCTAAAATTAAAAGAGACTTTTAACATTTAATCGAACTTTGCGTTTTGATTAAATATTATATTTTTATGGGAAATTACATTTTTCCGCATAATACTCTGAAGGAAAATTAAATTATTCATACTCTCTTTTCTCATCAGGATTGAGAGAAAAATATTTAATTTCTTCCCCCCTGATTTCAAGACAAAATTTTGATATTTTTCCTGAATCTACAAAGAATAAGCTAAAGAAATTCAAATTCAAACCCTTTTTGAAATTCAACAAGTTATAAGAATATTTTATACAAAACATGAAGATATCGATCACTCCGAGTCTTCCACTAGAAGTGATTGATATCTTCATCTTTTTTAATAATTTAAATTTCCATAAAATTTTTCAAAAAAACATTCTTAATAAAATCCTTCTCGACAATTCAATTTTTTAAACATACAATTCACATTTTAATTCGCATTTTAGTTGAGTTCGCATTTCAATTTAAATAAAATTCTCTTGTCAAAATTTTAATTATTTTCCAAAATTTTTAATAAAATGTTTGGCAACATTTTAATTATTTTCCAAAATTTTTAATTAAATTCTTGACAAAATTTCAATTATTTTGCAAATTTTTTAATAATCCTGTGATTTTTAATATTAATAAAACTTTTCTAAATAATTTAATTATTTAAAAAAAAATTATTTTCAGAAATAATAAACATCATCGTAGAATTTTAACTATATTGTTAATTGCTGTAACGCATTTAATATTTTTCTTAGAAAATAATTAAAATTTTGAAAAATTTATTATTTATAAAGATAATTGATATTTTGACAAGAACTTTTAAAAGTTTTTGAAAACTATTGATTTTCTACAAAAACAATTCAATTATTTTTAGAATAAAATTCCGTTATTTAAACAAAATAGAATAAAGTTGCAAGAATTTAAATATTTTCATAAATAATAAAAAATTCCATAGGATTTCAATTGTTTCTAATACAATTTTCAATAAATTCCTAGAAATATGTAAATACATTCAAAATCTTTTTGCAAAAATTCAATTCCATTTCACAAAATTTACAAAATTTCTTAAATGAATTCAATTATTTAAAAAAAAAAAATGGAATAAAGTTGCAAGAATTCAAATATTGATATATATATAAAAAATTCCATAGGATTTCAAATATTTCTAATACAATTTTAAATAAATTCCTAGAAATATGTAAATACATTCAAAATTTTTTTTCAAAAATTCAATTCCATTTCACAAAATTTACAAAATTTCTTAAAAGAATTTAATTATTTAAAAAAAAAATGGAATAAAGTTACAAGAGTTGAAATATTTTCCGAAATAATAAAAATTTCAATAGGATCTCAATTATTTTTAATACAATTTTAAATAAATTCCTAAAAATATGTAAATACATTCAAAAAGTTTTTGCAAAAATTCAATTCCATTTCAAAAAATTTCTCAAAATAATTCAATTCTTTAAAAAAAAATTGAATAAAGTCGCAAGAATTTAATTATTTTCGTAAATAATTACATTTTTCACATGAATTTTTAATTATTTGAGAAAAAATGTAATGAAAATTCGTTGCAAGAATTCCTTTATTCTCCTGGAAAAATAAAATTCTTCACGGGATTTCAATCATTTTTAATACAATTTAAAGTAAATTTTGTTGAAAAATGTAATTATTTTCAAATATATTATCAAAATTTTTCGAAATAACTATTCAATTATTAATTATTTTTTAGAACTTTTTGCAAAAGTTTCTTGAGAATTTTCAAATCCATTTGTTTGCAATTCAATAATAAATAATAATAAAGTTGGAGTTTCTTCGATAATACTTATGCAAATTCTATTTTTTTAACTGAATTCCTGTGCAATTTTCATTATTTTAGAAAATAATTAAATATTCGTGTAGAAATTTGTCAAACCTGTTTTTTAACTAATTGACATTTTTTTTGCAAATTCAATAGAAATAAAAGATATACAAATGATTGAATTAGGAAAATTTTTTGAAAATTGTTTAAATTTTGTAATGAATTTTACTAAAATATTTATAAATAATTGGAATTTTCTCACTTTTAAAAATAATTTAATTCTTACGGTGAATATTGTTACTTATGAAAATAACTGACTTTTTCCAATTTATTTTTTATTTAATAAAAAAAAATAGATCCCTGAAAAGAATTTTCAAATAAAAATAAGTATTAAATTTTATTTTTAAAATTATTCAAAATTTTATTTCTTAAATTATTTTAAATTATTTAAAATTTTTTAAATTATTAAAAATAATATTAAATAATTATTCATGAAAATAATTAAATTTTGTCGAAGAATATTGCTACTTATTTAAGATAATAATTAAAATGTTGGCAGTTTTTTTTAAATTGTTTTGAAGAATTGAAACTATGCGGAGAATTTTATTAATTTTAAAAATAATTAAATTTTTTTTACAAATATTGTTATTTTTGAAAATAATTGAATTTTTCAAAAATATCGATGAATATTTAAATTTTCCTCGAAGAATTTTGCTATTTAGAAAGATTTGAAGATTTGAAATCTTGACGAGAATTGATTTTTGATTTTTATTCTGATTTTTGAAAAAATACAATTTTTGTTGGAATTTTTCACATTTATCCCATTGACGTTGGTTTAAAAGAAAAAATACTTTTCATACAGAAAATAATATTTTCTGTTTTTTATTTATTTTCTCCATTGTGCACTTTACAAAAGTTTTACAATATATACTTTCCCTACATATACTTAGGAAATATTTTCTGTTTTCAACTCTCTCTAAGTTATTGTAAAAAAATAATCGAGGCAAGTTTGGCACAGTGTCCTGACGATTTTAATTTTTTTCCACAGCAATCAGAATTCAATTTGCAAATCCGAAAAAGTAGGAAATTTCCCCAACAATCTTTCTAGTATTATTAATATTAATCCGAGTAAACTTCAGCAACGTTAGCAAAAAAAAAGAAAAAGAATCATGATGAACATGATTGAGAGTTGAGAGTATGTCAAAGGTATATACAGCAGAGGAAAAGGTCGCTCGCAATTTGTGATAAGGTGGAAGGGGGGTTGAAGATACATCGTATTTCACTCAAAGTCCGCAAGGAACCCCGAGGAGTTTAGTATGTCTATACAGTCAAGGTAGGAGAGAAGCAGCAACAGGTTTAATCACATCGGGGTGTGGCAGGCCAGGCCAGGCAAGCGAGCAAACACCGAGCAAGCCTAGTCGTTTGATTGTTGATTCTTTCGGCTGTTATTGCCCCGCAGATCAATGCCGTGTCTCTCTAATGCTTTCAAAAAAAAGAGAATTCCTCCCCTCTTATTTGTTCCAGAAAATTAAATTTATTCCACGACAATAATTTCTTAATCTCAACCAACAACTGTAAGTGAAGCAAAACAATTATTTTTCATCGCCGAAATTATATTTAACAGAAACTATTTGACAGAAATTATTTAACAGAAACTATTGAACAGAATTTATTTAACAGAAACTATTTAACAGAATTTATTTAACAGAAACTATTTAACAGAAATTATTTAACAGAAATTATTGAACAGAAATTATTTAACAGAAACTGTTTAACAGAAATTATTTAACAGAAACTATTTAACAGAAATTATTTAACTAACAATTTTTAATTTTTCGCACTTTTCTAATAGTCGTAATTTCGTATTGCAGAGGAAAAAAAATTTCGGGAGAGATAGCACACATACACACACACCTGCAGGGAAATTGAAGTACTTTATAGAAAGCAGTTTGAGCATTCCGTTATATTCAGTGAAGAAGAGGAGAAAAAAAAATTATACAGATTTTCATGAGGCGCGGGCGGACGCATACCGCGAGGAAGAAACAGAGAGAGAGAGAGAGATCGCGAAGTGCAGAGGAGGCCTCATCTCTCGGTCTTGGGACCTATTTATAGACATGCTCTCACAGACTCACTCCTGCCCACTTCTTGCACTGTGTGTCTCTTTATAGGTAGACAATCCCACGTTATACCACGTACATAAAGTCGTATAAATGCATTCTCTGAGGCGCATTGAACATATGTACATGGTACTAGGTAACTAGAAGGTATCGATTCGCGTAATGTTTCTGGAGAACCACCCCATTACTCAAAGTATCTTGTTCAAATCGCACGTGTGCGCGACGATTACATAGACTTAGCGAACTCCTTTTTGCTACATGATTATTACTGGTATCTCGCATGCATTATATTGCCGATTCCTTTCCCCTCATCTATTTTTTTCTCTACCTCTCGTTCTCTCCTTTACTCTGGTGCAGTTCTCTCTCTCTCTCTTTTGATTTCTCTTGATTTCTTTGATTCTTTTTTCTCTCTCTCTCTCAATCTTTTTGATTCTTTCTTGTTCCCTCTCTCGATCTCTTTGATTTTCCCTTGATCACTCTGATTCTCTCTTCAGGGTTGCCACAGATCAGGGAAGTCAGAAAATTCTGGAAAAAAATAAGGGAAAGTAGAATTGGTCTGGAAAATCAGGGAAAAGTCAGGAAGAGTAGAATTGGTCAGAAAAATCAGGAAAAAGTCAGGGAAAATAGAATTGGTCAGGAAAATAAGGAAAAAGGCTGGGAAAATAGAATTGGTCAGAAAAATCAGGAAAAAGTCAGGGAAAATAGAATTGGTCAGGAAAATAAGGAAAAAGGCAGGCAAAATAAAATTGGTCAGAAAAATCAGGAAAAAGGCAGGGAAAATAT
This sequence comes from Leptopilina drosophilae, assembly GCA_032873175.1. Lineage (NCBI taxonomy): Eukaryota > Metazoa > Arthropoda > Insecta > Hymenoptera > Figitidae > Leptopilina > Leptopilina drosophilae. The sequence goes on from CM065480.1 coordinate 53,305,636, forward strand.
TAGAATTGGTCAGGAAAATAAGGAAAAAGGCAGGCAAAATAAAATTGGTCAGAAAAATCAGAAAAAAGGCAGGGGAAATATTAGAATTGGTCAGGAAAATAAGGAAAAAGGCAGAGAAAATAGAATTGGTCAGAAAAATCAGGAAAAAGGCAGGGAAAATATTAGAATTGGTCAGAAAAATCAGGGAAAAGGCAGGGAAAATATTAGAATTGGTCAGAAAAATCAGGAAAAAGTCAGGAATTTTCAATAAAAGTACTAAAACAAAATAAAATTTATAGAATTCAATCTTCAATTCAATTTTAAACAACATTGAGATTTTGGAAAAATTATAATAATTCAACTTCTTCGAAAATTAGTTAAATTTTTTTAATACCTAGGTGTTAAATTAATTATTCACAAAAAATTCTCGCCAAAGAATTATCTTTTTTTTAATTTTTAATGAAATTCGCTTGTCAAAATTTTAATTATTTTCCAAATTTTATTATTAACTATAATAATCGACGTAATCTGTCCTCACCTGAAGTTAGCGTTGTTTTATTACAATCTTTTGTTTTGTAGTTTAAATTATAATATGTTCTGGAAAATTAATTAAATTTTGGTAGACTTGCAGTGAACATTTTTAAGTATTTTGAAATTTTAAGCAAATAAAGAACAATAATTATAGTTAAATATTAATTTTACAAAAGTTATTAAAATTTGAAAAATTTAATTTGGAAATTTTTAAAAAATTAGATTTTGAAAAAGAGTAATTACAATTTTTTTTAAAGAAAAAAGCACTTGAATTCACAATAATAATTTTAACAAATTGAAACAATTGTAAATTCTGTAAAATTTTTTGTTTTAAGGAAGTTTATTTTTCCCTCTTTAAAAATTGTCTAGAAATATATTGAAGTATGACTTCTTGTTATAATTATATTTTTCAAATTATATAATTTTATGAATTTACAAAAATTATTCTATATTTAAATAATTCAATTCTCGTAGTTGAATTCTGATAGGAATTGATTTAACGAAAATTTCAGTTAACATTTTAAAAAATAATTAAATATTTCTACCGTAATAACAGGAATTTTAGGAATTAATTAAATTTTAAAAGGTTTTTCAATTAAATTCCTTGAAAATTTAAGGAAAGCAAAAGTTTAAAAATCTTTAAATTTTTGTTTTAAAAAAATTATAAATAACATTATTTTTCTTTAAAAATTATTAGTTTTTCAATATTTTTATTCAAAAATTCTCAAAAAAAGTAATTGAATTTTGGATGAATAACAGTTGCAAATTTTAGAAATAATTATATTTCATGAGATTTTTCATTGAAATTATTTGAAATTTTAACTCATCGGGAAAAATAAGTATGAATAAGTTTTTAAGTGTTTGTTTAACAAAAAGTATTAAAGTTTTGATAAATTTTGCATAGAAATTCAAGTATTAAAAAAATTTTTTTACAATTCTTGACAATTTGCAATTATCTTTAATTTAATTTTAATAAAATTCTCTTGTCAAAATTTTAATTGTTTTTAAAATTTTTTAACGAAATTCTTGTCAAAATTTAAATTATTTCCCAAAATTTTTAATAAAATTCTTGTATTAATTCTTGTATTAAATTAATTACTTAAAAAAATAGATTAAGAGAAGAATTTTAATAAAATTTTTTATAATCCTATGATTTTTAATATCCACTATTTTAATAAAGCTTTTTATTCTATTTAATTTTTAATTTGATTATTTAAAAAAAAATTATTTTACAGAATAATAAAAACCGTCGCAAAACTTTAACTATTGTTAGACTCTGTAACATTAAATATTTTTCTTAGAAAATAAAATAATTTAAATTTCGACAATCATTTCATTCAAATTCTCCCAAAGAAGTGAATTTCCATGAAGAATTTTATTATTTATAAAGATAATTGAAAATTTTGACAAGAACTTTTAAAAGTGTTTGAAAATTATTGAATTTCTACAAAAAATTCCAAGACAAATGTCAATATTCATAAAAATGTTATTAAAATTCTTGAACAGAATTTAATTTAAAGAAACATATCCCAATATTTTATAAATTATTTATTTTTGTATTTAAATGTTTGAATTTTCCTATAGAATTTTCAAATAAAAATTGATTTGAAAACTAATTTCAGTTAAAAACACTGAAAAAAATTTAATTTTGGAGAAAATCCCAAATAATTGCAAAATTTCAATTATTTTCAAAAAAAATAAAAATTCTTACAGAAATTTAATTCTATTTAAAACATTTTTAAAACTTTTGTAAAAGTTTCAGTTATCTTTACAAATAGTGAAATTCTTCTTGGAAATTAAATTGTTTTCGATAATTTTCTTCTATTTAATGATTTACAATATCTGCAATTTTAATATAAGGTTTACTAAAATATTAAATTATTTAAAACAAATTTTAATAAAATCTCCCACAAATATATAATTGTTTTCAAAAATAATAAATTTTATTCTTATAGGAATTCAATTATTGTCATTGTATATAGATCATTTATTATTATTATTATTATTGTTAAATTCTTTGCCGAATTTAAATTCTTTTTAATACAATTTTGATTAAATTTTTCGAAAAAGGAAATTTTTTAAAAATAATTTCATTAAAATTCGTCAGAGACTTCAAGTTTTTAAAAAAATATATGTTGAGAAAATTCTCTGAAAATAAAATTTTATTTTTCTATTTTAATAATTAAATTCTCATATAGTATTTACTAATGAAAATTCATTAAAAAATGAATAGTTAACAAATAGATTTGAAAATTTTTCAAAGAACTTTTTCAAAACGTATTAAAAATAATTGATTTAAAGAATAATTTTACATGGAAATTCTTGACAAGATAATAATTGAAATGATAGAATTTCAAAAAACCTTAATTTCCATGAATAAATATAAGTAATCAAATATTTATCTCAATTAAAATTATTGATATTTTCTCGATCTAATTCATTCTTTTATACTCTTTGATTCTCATATAGAGAAAAAGAAAGAGAACTAGATGGAGAAAAAGGGGGAAGAGGGGAGGGGGGGGGGTGAATGATTTAGATACATAAAACGCTTTCAATACACTTAAACGTAAAATCCCCCCCAATAGTCCATTCATTACCATTCATTTCCATTAAAACCTAAATGAAAACAAATGATCCTTCAGTGATGAGAACAGGATTTTTTTCTTCTCTTGTTGCTAAGGCTTAAATGACCCTTTTTTTGTCCAATTCTAAATCTACGTGAAATTTATTTTCTCTATACAATGTTGTTATATATATATATATATATATATATATATATATATATATATATATATACGCACATTGTGCTTACAAAGAGGAGATTTCTTCGAAAATCAATTTAATTCACCCCTTATTCAAATATATATCTTCTGAAAATATTTTCCTCAATGATTATACTTAAATCTAATCGCTTTTCTTCGCATTCAATCTAATCTCTGTCCCTCTCTCTGTCTCTCTCTTTTTTTCTTCTTTTCGAAAATAAATGAATCTCCTGGTTAGATAATAAATTTTTTCCGTATATATAAACTATTCGTCTGACATCTCTTTAATATTGGTTCTTCTTTTGATATAAATTAATATTATTTATTTTCAATTAAATAAATTTGTTCTGTATTCGTGTTTCTGAAAGATTTATCGTAATTTTTAACTCTCAATCATTTTTTTGTTAATTAAAATGAAATAATTATAATAAATGAAATTAATTTTTTTTTAAATGAACGAAATTGTTTATTTGTATTTTTTTACTCTAAAGTTTAGAAAACGACTTATTATCGAAAAAACTAAAAAATTATGAATTATTATTGTAATAATATTAATTATTATTATTCTTATTCTTATTGCAAATAAGACATTTTATTGTCTGTTAAAATATATATTAGGTTGGAAAAAAATTAATTTTTCAATAAATCCTAATTTTCACTCGAAAATATTTTCTCAAACTAAAAAAAAACATAAAAATTCTTTGAAATAAAGCAAGTAAATTAAAAATGAAAAGGAGAAAGGATCGAAATAAGTAAAACACGAGATATTTGTTAACTTGTATTTGTTATTATTATTTTTATTTGATGGTGATGTCATGCCTGCAAAGCTTTTGACGATCGCGAGCGCACGCCATGCAGTAACATTAAAATACATGGGATAAAAGTTGAACTTTACGTGCAATTTTTTTTTTTCATTTTTGCACTGGAGCACCAAAAATAGTTAGATAAATGTGCATTTACGTAATATATTTCCACACACACATATACATTTATTATAATGAGTGTATACAATAAATATGTAAATTTAATACGTACATGCACACTAATATATTTATATTGTATATAAATATATATATATGTATATACATATACACACATACTTTATTTGGTTATTATATATTATATTTACAAGTCTATATATATATATGTATATATGTACGTTGAGATTCTGCATTTTCTTTTTCATTTATTGTTTTTATTTTTTTTTAATAAAACTATTCCTTTTTAGATAAAAACCAGTGACATCTGGCAACGTATATTAAACATTTGACAAATACCTCTTTACACGAAAGAGAACAGGTCGCGATTTGTGGAAGAAACAGTAATTATTTTTTACATCTTCTTTAAAATTTTTTTACATCGTCTTTAAATCTTTTTTTTACATCGTCTTTAAATCTTTTTTTTTTACATCGACTTTAAATCTTTTTTTTACATCGTCTTTAAATTTTTTTTACACCTTTTTTAAAATCCTTTTTACACCTTTTTTTAAATCCTTTTTTAAAATCATTTTTTAATCATTCTTTTTTCTAATATTACATATACAAAAAAAAATTACTGCACAAGAATCGCGATTAGAAGAAAGACACTGGTGTATGTTTGTTTATTCATATAAAGATAAAATTTACTGGCAAAAGCAGAACAATGAAAAAAAAAAATAATAAACGATAACAATTTGTAAAATTTATTCTCTTTACTTTCTAGATTTTTCAATTTCTTTTTTTTCACATACACGCGCAGTAATACTACGCGTATTTTTACAATATATACACAACAGTTTTCCCACATTATAGTTCTCTGTGCGCATATTTTTTATTTCCAATTTATATATATATATAATATATCTGCGTAAATATTTTATGTACATATTTACAACTATTATTATTATTAACAACGACGATGAATAATTATAATAATAATAGTGATAATTACAATATTAATAATAATGCTAATTACAATAATTATAATTATAATCGATAATAATCACAATCTGAATAATTATAATTATTTTAATTACAATAATAATAATAAAAATAATAATAAAAATAATAATAAAAATAATAATAAGAATAATAATAAAAATAATAATAAAAATAAAAATAAAAATAATAAAAATAAAAATAATAAAAATAATAATAAAAATAATATTAAAAATAATAAAAAAAAATATTAAAAATAATAATAGTACTAGCACTAGTATAGTACTAATAGTACTAATAGTAATAATAATAATGATAAAAATTACAATTTTATAATTACAATATTAAATTATTTTCCAAGGGGTTTTAGGCAGCGTATAATGAGAAAAAAGGCGAGGAAAAAGGGAAGAACGAACGGGCGGATTTGTCGGATTTTAGCGTGACCGACGCACGGAGCTTAATAAAAATTATAATTATTTAAAACAAAAACGAAAAAAAAGAATTAAAGCGATTGCACAATGACTTTGTGTTTACAGCATTGTCCGACTTTATAATAAGAATAATAATAATATAAAAGACTCGAGATTTTAGGACGCAAAGGATTTTCTATCTCTTTCTCTCTCTTTTTCTCTATTTCTCTCTCTCTCTCTCTCTCTCTCTCTTTTGTAAATTCAGACGCCTATGCACACTAATCATAAATATTTTAGCAGTACAAAATTTTTTTTTTCAATAAACATCTGTAGACGTTTAACAATTATTAACTCAATTTTTTTTTGCACCATGATTGAATAATGGTTACATAAATATATTTATATTATATTCAACAGCCAGTTGTATTCCTTAGAGATGAAATTGAATTTTGCATTTTTGAGATTATAGAAAACTTCCTTTTTTCTTAATTTTTATTAAATATTCCACTTTTTACATTTTCCATGAAAATTTTCACTTTTTGCAAGTTGAAAAATTTATTTTCCTTTTTTTTAGTTAAAATATTCAAATTTAATAGAATAAAAATAGACAACAATATAGATATTTTTAACAATAATAAAAGAGTGATAGTAATCGATAAAAAATTTTTTTTTTCAAAAATATTTGAACATAAAAAAGTATTTTAAAAAATAAAAACGTTTTCGAAGAGAATGAAAGAATAATGTTCGTAAAAAAGTCTCCAAGAGAATAAAAAATATTTAAAAAGTCCGAAGGGAATAAAAAAATATTCAAAAAAGTAAAAAAAGTCTCGAAGAGAAAAAAAAATTCGACCAAATAAAACAAATATTTCGAACAAAGTAGAAAAATAGTAATTTCAATAAAAACAAATTTAAAAAATAGAATACAAAATTTAACATTCAATTAATTAAATAAAAATATAGTTTTTTTCTTCTCAAATATTATTTTTTTTAACACTATTAATATTTTCCCAGTAAAAAAATAATATTCGCAAAAAATAAAAAAATACAGTAATAAATTAATTTCATAATTCCTAATAATCGTAGAGTTAACAAAATTAAATTCAATTTCAAGCAATTGCACTTTCCACTGAATGGTAGTTCCGATTAATAGTTGCAATCGACGATAATTAAAATTAACGGTATCCTACAAACAATGTAAATTAAAAGGAACTTCACCATTTAATAGTCATTATAAAGTAAACAAAATTAAATAAACGAAGAAATAATTCTCCAAAAATCAAGAGTAGAAAATTTCCCTTTGCAAAATTCATCTTCATCGTTCAAGGAGATTATCGTTTACCACTTTTTCACACACACAGGGCAATATTTAAATATTTATACACATGAGTATTTCCAATTATATTTTCCTCTCTTTAACATAGCAAATCGATATTCTCTTCCATTATTTAATTAATAGCACCTTCAATTTATTCGAGATCGATCAGTTAATCTAATTTACTTTCAATCCAAATTTTGAAAATTAAAAAAAAAGTAAAAAAAGAAATGTTAACAAAAATTTTTCTTTTGAGAAAAATTTTGAAAAAATTAGAAAATTTTTTCCAATCTTTCTAATTTTTTTCCTAGGGAGAAAATATCGATTTGTATTTTATCTTCTTTTTTTTCAGGAAAACAAACACGCCACCCTGATTACCGTAATAATCGTCAAATCACAAATTAGATCAGACCGATTTTCCTATCTATTGACGAATCAGTCGTTGACGAAATTATCGTCGAAAGGTCTCCGTCACATTTTTTTCGTTTGCTCCTTGTTTTTTTTTTTTATTATTATTTTGGAATACCGACTCGCTGTAACTTTCTCAAAAAAAAACGATGACTACGTTTCCACCTAATTTAAAAAAAAAATGTTTTGAGATTTTAACAATAATCTACATTTTCTTGTCATATAATATTGCACAGAAAAATATATAAGAGCTCAATTTCTAACAGCCATTAATGAGGAATAGTTTTGAGCAATAACAATACTGTATACTGTAATAGGAATGAGACGAATATCGTAGATATCTATTGCTGATATTAGACAATTTTTTTTTTATTTGAAGGGATGGGCAACATTTGTTTTGTCCCTCTGTGCGCGTGTGAATTGATTTCCTTTTTTTTGTACACAATAAGCTATAGAATTATATTCATTTATTTTTTTTTATATATATGTTTATATTTATTTTCTTCTGTATATTTTCTCTAATTTAGTTTCTTGTACTTATTTTCTGTAATTTCCTTTTACTTCTTTTTTGTATTTTATTTTCTTTACCTTATTTTCTGTAATTTCTTCTCATTTATTTATTTTCTGTAATTTCCTTTTACTTATTTTTTGTATTTTATTTTCTTTTCCTTATTTTCTGTAATTTCTTTTCATTTACTTATTTTCTCTTATTTGTTTATCATTATTAATTAATAATCTTTATTTCAACCCATTGGCCCAGAAATGGACTTGGTTTACTTTTATTTATCGAACAAATGAATTTTTATCGTTACTTTGAGATGAGGTATTTTTATTTTAAATGAGCCAAAAAAATAAATATTATATTATATACTTGTTGCTCATCCGTGTGTGTTTGAAACGATGACACGTTCATGAAACACGTATTTAAATATATATATTAATTGCGGTACAATAATTCCATTCAAATATAGAACAGTAAGGCATTCTGAGATCTTGTTTTAAGCGTTAATTTTTAATAACTTTATTAAAGTTTTCTCGGAAAGAAAAAAAAAAACAATTTCCCCAACTTTTGTGAGAGTTTTCTGCACAGCACACGGCAGAAACATAGTCCATTTTTTTTCAAATTGCTACCATTTAGAAATTTACTGTAACAAGTCGAACTTTGAGAGTTTAATTTGAGAATATTAAAAAGAAAAGACAAATTTTTCTTATATTGACATCTGAAGCAAAATTAAAGAGTGTTAACTGCATTCTTAAAAAATAAACTCTCGAAAACAGTGAAAATTCCATTGAGTCAAATAAATCTGTACATAAATATATTTTCTCTCATTTCTCCATCTTTGTATATACTCTATATATTTTTTCTTATATTCTCTCTATTATTTAATATCTTCTCTATTTTTATATTTTATTTATAATTTATTTTCAACGATATTTTGATTCAGTGAAATTTTCACTGCTTTCATATATATAATTAACTATTGTGAATAATTGATTTCACTGATTTTGATTTAGCAAAACATGTTTTGCCAACTCCAATTATTTTTACAATTTTATAAAATTTAATTAACAAAATGAGTATTTGCAAAAATAGGAAATCTCAAAATAGAAAATTGAAATTTTTTAATTTCGAACCAAAATTTGCAAAAACTCGTTTAATTTCAGAAAATGCTACTTGTCGAAAGTTTAAGAACGTTGATAATTTTTTTTAATCGAAATCTAATTTAAACTATTTTGCAACTTTCTCTTCCATTCTTCTCTTTCTTTTAAAGACATCAAGAATATTGTCCTGAATTTTCATTTTTAATCCCAAATTTAATTTCCGAGGCAAGAAACGTATTTTATTTGGCGCATTAATTTTTTCATAAATTCCATTTTAGAAAATTGGAAAAAATTCACGTTTATTAAAATTAATAAATTTCAGTCAGAATATTATTTATTAAAAATTTCTATTCTGTAATGAAAATTATCGTCGCAATAAAAATTCTACTAAATGGAAATTTTGTTCAATAAAAATTATACTGAATAAAAATTTTTTTCTATAAAACTTCTGCTAAATAAAAATTTTCTTTGAACAAAATTCAATTCAATAAAAACTCTATTGAACAAACATTTTGTTAAATAAGAATTCTACTGAATAAAAATTTTCTTCCAAAAGAGATTCACTTTGACAAAAATTCTACTAATTCAAAGTTTTGTGCAAGAAAAATGCTATTCGATAAAATTTCTACTAAAATAAAAATTTGATTAGCTGAACATTCAATTAAATAAAAATTTTCTTCCAAAAGAAATTCTCTTTGACAAAAATCCTACTAATTAAAAGTTTTGTACGAGAAAAATTCTGTTCGATAAAAATTCTACTAAAACAAAAATTTTATTAGCTGAAAATTCAATTAAATAAAAATGTTGCTCGAAAAAAATTCTGTTCGACAAAAATTCATTAAAATTAAAATTTTTTTCGAAAAAAATTCTTTTCGATGAAAATTTCACCAAATAAAAATTCCATTAAATGAAAATTCTGTTCAATAAAATAACTACATAGACTAAATAATAATTCTGTTCCAGAGAAATTCTATTTAAAAGTTTTATTAAAAAAAATTCTACTAAATAAAAATGCAATTCGAAAAAAATGCTATTAAAACAAAAATTTTATTAGCTGAAAATTCAATTAAATAAAAATTTCGTTTGAAAAAAAATTCTCTTCAATGAAAATTCTACTAATTAAAAGTTTTGTGCGAGATAAATTCTATTCGATAAAAATTCTATTAAAACAAAAATTTTATCAGCTGAAAATTCAATTAAATAAAAATTTCATTTGAAAAAAATTCTCTTCAATGAAAATTCCACTAAAAGAAAATGCCATTAAAAAATAATTCTCTTCAAAATAAAAATTTTACTGAATTTCACTGCTCAGTGAAAATCTTAAATAAAACTTCTACTAAATAATAATTCTTTTCATAGAAATTCTTTCCAATATTTCACAAAACAAAATTGTTTAATTAAATTTTCCCTTAAATGAAAATTCCGAGTAAAAATTTTACTGAATAAAAATTCCTCTAGAGAAAAAATTCATTAGTTGAAAATTCTAATGAAAATCTGATTAAAGAAAACTAATCTCGAATAAAATTGTCAAGAAATTTCTTCTCCATGAAAATGAAATGAATGGAAAAATTCAAGCGCTTTATAATAAAAATATTCCCCACAAAAAAATATTCAAAGAGAAAGAAAAAAAAAACGTTCCTAAATTTTCTTCATAGCGTTCTCGCTCACTAACAATATACTAAATTTCCAAACGAAAATCAAATTCAATATTAAGAAAATTAATTCCAATCTATGAAACTTCTTCAAATAGTCGAACGTCTATATAAACATTATCTACATTTGCAACTTATATTCTAATACTCGACGTATTTTCGCTTGCGAGATCAAGTGTTTCAAAAAATAAAATAAAACCCGAGAATAATCACCGGGCGATTGTTTTTGTGTCGTATATATATAAATGTGTTTGGCTTTTTATACAATTACATTACTGATTACATGGTGACGATGCGGCATGTGACTGATGATTTCGTGACGACGACGAGTGTGTTGCCTCGCGTTTTAGCCTCTGCTTCAAATGAACTTTCGCGTGTCGTTTCTTCTCATCGCTCCTTGCAAATTTACGTCCACATTGATCGCAGCAAAATGGCTTTTCGCCGGTATGCGTACGCACGTGTGTCGTTAAATGATCGCTCCTCGAGAATGAGCGCATGCATATTCGACATTGAAATGGCTTTTGTCCCGTGTGAATGCGAATGTGTCGTGTCAATTCATCACTCCTTGAGAAGCGTCTATCGCAACCGTCAACAGGACACGCGTACGGCCTCTCGTGCACTGGCGTTTTGCTCGGTCGATTTGGATACTTCCTCGGCTTCACTGGCACCAGTCTCAGGGGCAGTGCGCTTTGTTGATAGACTTGGGAGAGAATTTCGTGACCTTTTGATGTACTGGGATTGTATTCGGCTAGTTGAACACCGGCCGCTGTTTGATTCGAAGAAGGTTGTTGAGTTTGTTGTTGGGGAACGTTTGTTCCGTAACCGGGCGATGGTTCTTGTTTTAGGGTCGGTTCTTGATGGTGTTGCTGCTGTTGTTGTTGTTGTTGTTGCTGTTGGTGGTGATGGTGATGGTGTTGTTGGTGGTGGTGGGACAAGAGACCAGGATCGTAGGCTTCTTCGTGGGCTGTGAGCCATCCAGAGGAGGTGGAATTCGGTGTGTCGTGATAGCCGGGTGGTGCGGGGGGTTTGGAGTCGACTTGGAGGAGTTCCACTGTTTCGCCACCGTAGGGACCGGTGTGTAGCGTCGGATGGAGGAACGGCTGACCAGTCAGGGTGAGAGTGGGCGAGGGGAGGGAGCCCCAGATTTCTTGATTTGGGGTCTGGGGTTGCAACTGTTGCGCTTGTTGCTGTTGTGGTGTTTGGAGATTGTTTAATGTGGAGGATTGCGTGCAGGTGGTGGTGAAGACGCCGCGGTAGGTGAGGGTCGGTACGTTGCAGATATTTACACTGGAGGATGGCGTCGAGGCGACTGTTGATGTCGAGTGCGGCGCCGAGTAGAGGATCACACCCCCTTGGAGAATGTTGCATCGGTCCACGTCGTCTTGGGATTGATGCTGCGAAACTGGACTCGTGGAAGGCGCGCCTACCGAGTGGTCCTGCGATTCCTGATGGTGGTGATGATGATGGTGCTGCTGTTGTTGCTGCTGTTGTTGCTGCTGTTGTTGCTGCTGCTGTTGCTGCTGCTGTTGTCGATCCCTACTTGCGGAATTTCCATCCTCGTCCTCCACCGTCGGCTCGTCCAGCGAGAGATCGTCACCCGTTAAACCACCTGTAATCATACACAAATATTTTAGTACAACCCAAAGACTAGTTTTCCGATTTTCGTAAATTGTAATCATTAGATTTTCCTAAATTGTAATCGTTAGAACTTCGTACATTGAAATCATTCTGTTTTGATAAACCGAAATCGTCAGTCTTTCGTAAATTGTAATCATTAGATCTTCGTACATTGAAATCATTCTGTTTTGATAAACCGAAATCGTCAGTCTTTCATAAATTGTAATCATTAGATCTTCGTACATTGAAATCATTAGGTTTTGATAAACCGAAATCGTTAATTAAAATCATTTCCTCGCCCTAAAATTAAATCCACCAGAATGTCTCTTTTTACGAAGAGAGATATTTTTTTTCCGCACAACGACAGGAAGAGTCGCAGCGATAGAGAATAGTCAGTTGTGCTGTCTTATCGGCGCACAAATATCGCCTACATCCTGCCTTCTGAAACTTCCTTCCTCGCTTCGTGTACGATTATTATTGCTAACAACAAAATCTAAAAACACACTATTTCCGGTGTAATCGATTTAAAATTTGGAGAAGTTAGAACTATTCTTTTTTTCAGTGACCATATAGTAGAAAAATTGTGTAATCGATTGTGAATGAATTTAAGGAGAGTTGAAAAGAGAAAGTTGAAGTATTTTTTCAGCGAAAAAGTGGAAACACCCGGGGAATGATGCTAAAGCCGGCTGATATTGGGTGGCGGGGGGTAATCATAGTAGTTGGGGTGGGGGTTAGGGTAGAAGCATGAATGAACCTCGCATGATGGGGAGGGGGTGGTGGCGGAATAGAAGGCTAGCTGAGAGTCTCTGAATGTCGGGGTCGCCAAGTATTGATCCGTCGCAGGCAGGTTCGATGTTAGCAAGTTTCTCATCGCATGTGATGTACTACGTCATAAGGTCTCGGTGAAATTGAACCACTATGCTTTAAAGAGAAAGAGAGAGAGTGTGATAGAGTGATTACCAGCTTTTCCACTCGTCTGACTATATAATTTTCCCTAGTCTCTATTTTTTTTGTTTGTTTCTACCCATTTTTAGTGTCTATTTTTTTAGTAAACAAGAGTTTACTAAGCATTCTTTGAAATGTCCCACCATCACCAACAAAAAATCTATATTCCTAGTGAGTTTCTTTGCCATCTTCTTTAGTAACCATCTTTTGCAAATCTGTACTTTATTACTGACCATTATTTGCAATCTGTACTTTATTACTAACCATTCTCTGCTATCTGTACTTTATTGCCAACATTGCCAACATTGCCAACCATTCTTGGTAATCTATTCTTTACTATAATGTTTTACATTACTTTAATGTTACCAACCACTCTTTGCTTTACTGACGATTCTTTACAATCTTTCTTATTGACTTTTCTTTGCAATCTAGTGTTTCTTATCGATAATTCTTTGCAATCTAGTGTTTCTTATCGATAATTCTTTGCAATCTAGTGTTTCTTATCGATAATTCTTTGCAATCTACTGTTTCTTATCGATAATTCTTTGCAATCTACTGTTTCTTATCGATAATTCTTTGCAATCTACTGTTTCTTATTGCGATCATAGTTTGCAATCTACTTATTGACCTTTCTTTGCAATCTACTCGTTCTTAATGATCTTTCTTTGAAATCTTGTTTACTATGCAATCGGAATTCTGTGAAGTCTACTTTTCGCTACTAATAACTCTTTGCAATCTATTCTTTAGTGTTAACGAATATTTTTCCTTGAACATTCTTTGCCATGTGCCTTAACAGCAACCGGACATTTAGGGTACCCTACTAAGAACAACCGAAAGTGATCAAATTCCTTAGGTTATTTCGGTGTAATTCCGACTCTACAATATATCTTAAGAACATTCTAGGAAGATCCTAATTTTCGGATGTGATTTTCGGTTCGCGAGGTAACCTAAAATAGCAAAAAAAGCCCTAGCAGTAAAGGACAATGTTGTCTGTGGGTTTTGGAGTAATTTCAACTATGTTTACAAGCAGATGATACTTTTAAAAATTGACTACAACAATACGAACGACTGTTAGTTAACGATTGATAGTTGTTTGATTGTTGATTGATAATTGTTTTGTCGATTGTTAGTGGACGATTGATACACAAGGATTGTTAGTGGACGATTGATACACAAGGATTGTTAGTGAACGAATAATACAAAACGATTGTTAGTGAACGAATGATACAAAACGATTGTTAGTGAACGAATGATACAAAACGATTGTTAGTGAACGAATGATACACAACGATTGTGACACACAACGATTGTTAGTCAACGACGCTAAAATCGAATTAGTGGAAATAATAAATTTTTAATTTTTCTCTTAAAGGAGACTGGTACCTGTGATCGGTGGTGGTTCGACGAGGGCGGAGGGGCCGAAAAAGGAGGGCAAATCGCTGCTGGTGGTGACCGGTGTATTGAGATCGCCAGCCTTGTCTTTCTCATTTTGATCCTGCAAACTATCACGGCAATCGTTGATGCGCTCGCGCTCATCCTCGAGTCTCTGCGAATGCCTCTTGTCATGATCCCTGCCTGGCGATGTGGGTGCATCGACATCGGAATGCAGTCGATGATGATCCTCGTGTCGATGATGATGCGGATGATGGTGATCGTGATGATTGGCGTGATCACGATGAAGGGCTTGCTGGCCATCAGGCGAGTCAGTGGTGGTGACTTGCTGCTGATGATGATGCAGGGGAGTGCAATTGCCAAGCGAGAGGGTTGGAACGGCCGCTTTCGACGTGTTCGTCGTGAGGGACGATGTGCCACCGAGACCGGCGGCCGACGTCACAGCGTTGTACGTCAGACAGGCGTCGAAGCTGAGTTGCACCGTTTGTAGATTGAACGTCGCATGATGATGATGATGATGTCCCAATGGTGGTGAGGACAGAAGAAAGGGACTTGTTGCGGCAGCATGGGGTTGCGAGCCCATCACTTCCATGCCGTCCATCGTCATCCTCTGAAACGTGGGATGCTGCCTTCCTGCTGGAGCACCAGTGATACCTTCAGGAGTGCACGTATCCTCTCCTGCTGATGTATTTTTCAACTCAATTATTACAATTCACAAAAAAATTGGACGAGATTTCTCGACTACTAGCCTGGACACACACTGAATAAGTCAGAAAATATTAGTTTACAATTACATCACTCCTATTTTGTTTCTCTGATATAATTAATAACGAATTCGAGGCATAGTGAAGGAAAAATAAATTCTCGAGAGAGAGAGAGAATGAAACACCACCGTCCACACCACTGTCCGAGAACGAAAGTGACGTGAGCACGCGCTCGCTTGCCCGCCCGCGTTCGCACCCGAACTCTTCTTCTCTCCGTTTCTTGCCTCCTCTTCTCGTTTGACGAGACTCTCGTCGCACGATCGCACCGGTCGACGAACCGACCGGGTCCGAGACCAAGTTCTCTCCGCGCTTTTTATTGACAAGAGAAAAATCTCTCGAAGCACCTCCTTCGAAATTCTTTTCAAGTATATATGCTGATCAGTGTCCTCGTTCAGAGGGGGGGAGGAGGTGGAATTCACGCGAGAGAAACTCTCTACGGTCAGTGTGTGGGTGTGTGTGTTTCGAGTCAAAGTTGAGAGCCCCCGCGCACCAAAGATTCAAGCCGGATTCAAAAGCTAGCCACGGTATTATTTTTGTAAACGCACTTGTGTATATGCGAGTGTACGTGGCCTCGACGCCAAGTGCGTGTGAGTCCCGCGGATATAATGTATAGGACACGCGATGCGTGGGGGTCGCGCACGAACTGAGCTAAGCGGCGGCGCGCCCCGTAGTTTTATGAATGGACCACGAAGACTGTCCCATATTTGGAAGCGCCGAGCGGTTGCCAGCCAATCCTCGCTCTCCGTACCTATCTATACACGAGTGTGTATATGCTGGTTAATTCTCCTCTCGTGCTTATATTCCCCACCCCGGTTAATACTTGCTGCGCGCACTTCCCCGTTCCGCGACTGCCGCGATCTTGCTTTTCTTCTGTTCACCAGTGACGTCGTTTTCTGTGACGTAGACCTGCGGCGCACGACCGCTCTCCCACCCACGCTGCGTCTCTCTTTCTCTCTACACACATGTATAAAAATACCCCCCTCTCTCTCTCTCTCTTTTTCTCTCTCTCTCTCTATCTCTCTCTCGTTTTTTCTCTGTGTGTGCACACGCGAGAGAAGTATCACGATTCGATTCGCCTCAACATCCCAATGGACCACTTGGTTCCAATATTATAATAAAGGTGCGGTTGAAAAAAAAAATTGATCACTTGATTCATATTGTTAGCGGTGGCGAGGGGGGGATTGTTTACTTTCTTTATATTATTCCCTTCCCCCGATGCGTTTTTTTATTCGACACCCTATTTTATTTTTTCTCTTTTTTGAAACGAGAAGAACCCATTATTATTACAGCATCATGGACCACACTTGCGGGTTTAAGTGCTTCAACTTTTTGAGCGAGACTGCGGCTTTCGAAATTGACCGCGATGTTGTTCGGTTGTGTTCTCGTCCGGACCGAAACATGCGCACTCGACTCCAAAATGAATAGAGGGTGTACCGAATGTATTTCACTTGCGAAATTATTATTGTCGTCGAAAAATGGTGAAATTGCGAGATTCTACTTTCATATGTATATGAAATTGCGCCGATTTTGTTCAAAAATGATAAAATCGCATTTAATTTCATCTAATCTGTATAAAATCGAATGTAATCGAATGTAATCTAATGTAAATCTAATGTAATTGAAGCTAAATCTAATGTAATCGAAGCTAAATCGACTTTATAATTCATCTGATTGAATGGAGCAGAAACGGAATTATTGCGGAAAATAATTCTGTTTTCGAGAAACAACGAAAGGTTCAATTCTTCAAAAACGAAAATAGCGAAGGAAAATGATGTTCAAAGTTTGAAAAGAAGTATGAGGACTAATTTTAAATTCATCCCGAGTAGGGTCAGTGGAATTTCTTGACAGTAAAGAATTCAAAGCAAATAAAAGTCACACTGTAAATTTTATTTTTCACTCAATTCACCTAAAAGTGCTGACACTGAGAAAAGTAAAATTAAGATTGAATTAATTTAATTAATTAATTAACTAACTTTTACTTTGCTTTTACAGTAAAATCTATAAACTGTCCCCAACTTTTGCTATTTTTGTTATTTTATTATTATTTTCTTATTTTTTATTTATTTTTTTTTATTTTATTTTGTTATTTTTGTTTTTTTTAAAGTTAATTCTGCCACGTTCGAGAAGCACAATTTTACACAAAAATTACTTCCAGCCTAGCCAAAAATTGACTCCAAAAATAGTAAACCTTCAAAAAACTGACTGAAAAAGATAAAAATTAATTCCTTGACTAAATTTCAATTCCCAATCCTAATGAGTGAGAACAAGAATAGATTGAAGACAATAATGAAACGAAGAGTAAAAACTAAAACGAAGTTTAGCAAAAAAATAACGTGGAAATTAACGCTTGCGTCTTTCTTAAAGGGGATAGAGGAGAAAAGATAGATGCGATGGAACTTTATGTGTATAGCTTAAAGCGAGCATAATAAACTTTTATATATTTTCTTCTTCTAAACAAAAAGTCAAAGAAGAATAATTTAAAGTTTAAAATATAAAAAAAATAGTAGTAGTTTAAAAATAGTTTTTCGAGAAAAAATAATAGATTTCAACACTTAATAGAAATAGAATAGAATTTATTCTTTGAATTATAAAAAACTTTTTTTCTGATTGTCATCTAGAGAATTTAATATTTTAATAATTAGTCATTACTGTCAGTGTCTGCGTATTCGATTATAGTAAAATATTACGATTTGAATGAGTAACTAACGCTTTTTACTATATGAAATTAGTTATTTTTAACTATAATTCAAAAATAGAGGGAGAGTGACTCAAATAAAAATTATTTGATACACGCCCAGAAAAAAAGATTTTGATTATTCAAAGAAATTAGTTTCTCACAGAGTCGTTTTGTAGGATTCGAAATAAATTTTTTTTTTAAAACAGAAAGAGATTTTTTTATTTAAAGAAAATTTTCTTGATTTAAACAACTGTTCTTTGATTTAAAAAAAAATTTTATTTGAATCTAAGAAATTTCTTCTGTTGATCATGGAAATTTTGTTTTTTATTAATTAATTAAATTAATTTATTTAATTTTGTTTATAGAATCTAATTTTTTATTTTAAATAAAAAGGAAAAATTTCTTTGAAGCAAATAAATTGTTTTTAAATCAATAATAAACTGTTTTTGATTTAAATGAACTGTTTTTGAATCAAATGAATTTTTATTGAATCGAATGAATATTTATTGAATCAAAAGAACTGTTATTAAATTAAATAAATTTTTATTAAATTATTTTAAATACAATATTAATAAAATTTCACGAAAGAATTCAAGTATTTTCTAAAATTTGCATAAATCCATTGAATCAATTTAAATATTTAGTAAAGTCTTTACAAACATTCAATTATGTATTAAAAATAATTTTAAAAGTGATTTAATCTGAAAAAATCAATTATTTTAAAGATTTTCAGTAATATTTATTTTAAAAATTCAATTACTTTCTAAGTTTTTAAGAAAATTCGTGTAAAATATTAAAATTATTTTCTCTTGAAAAAAGATACAATTTGTTTACAAAAATGTTATTATGCCAATTTTTTAAAATAAAATTAAAGGATTCAGTAAAACTTTTTCCAATTTTGAATAAAATTTTTCGAAAAAATTCATTTATTTTACAAAATTTCTAATAAATTCTTGGAAATAATTGAATTAGTTTAAAAATAGTAAATTTCTTTAATTTTAAATTTTTAACAGAAGAAATTATTATTTTAAAAATCGAAAGAAATTCTTCATAAAATTTCATTACTATCAAAATTTTTAGAAAAAATTATTAAATAAAATAGATTATTAAAAAAAAATTTAAAGAAATTCTTAAAAAAAATGTAAACAGGATTTTGACAATTTTCAATAATATTCTTCGCAAGAATTCACACATATTAAAAAAAATTGATAAAATTCATCTAAAATTCAATTATTTAAATGGATGATAAAATTTTCACAATAATTCAATTATTTAAATTGAAATTTCCATAATTATTGTTATGTTTCGAAAAAATAATTATTTAAAACAATGTTTATAAAATTCATATGAAGAATTCGGTTATTTTCAAAAATAACGAAATTTTTTACAGAAATTCAATTCTTTTGGAATATTTTATACGATTTTTGTCGATAATTTAATTACTTTTAACATAAATAATAAAATTCTACCGAGGAATGCCTTTATTTTTGAAATACATTTTATTTATTTTATATTATTTTATTTATTATTTCTTATTTTCATTATTTTCATTTATTTCATTTATTTTATTTATTTTTAATACAATTTAAAAGAAATTGCTCAAAAAAATATAATCATTAACAAAAAATTAATTTCAATTTTTCGAAAAAATCAATTAGATTTAAAAAAAGTTTTTTTGTAATTCTTCGCAAGAATTCAATTATTTACAAAACTATTATTATTTTTCACAAGAATTCAGATATTTTTAAATATTCTTTTTTAAATTGTTCAAAAGAAATCAATTATTTTAAATACAAATTCATTAAATTTTTTGAAATAATATTTGAATATTTTATATTTTAATAAAATTCTTTGAAAACATTTAATTATTTTCAAAAATTATTTTAAAATTCTTTAAAAGAATTTAATAACTTTTATCAAATTCAAGATTCATCGCAAGAATTTGAATGATTTTCATGACATTGATTTTAAACACAAATTCATTAAATTATTGTTGAAATAATTTAATTTTGTTTTAATTTTAATAAAATTCTTTAAAAAATGTTTGAATTATTTTCGAAAATTATGTTAAAATTCTTTAAAACAATGTAATAATTTTTATAAATTGTAAGATTCATCGCAAGAATTTTAACGATTTTTATGCCATTGATTTTAAATGCAAATTCATTAAATTTTTTTGTAAATAATTCAATTATTTTATATTTAAATAAAATTCTTTGAAAACGTTCAATTATTTTCAAAAATGTTAAAAGTCTTTAAAAGAATTTAATAATTTTTATAAATTGCAATAAGATTCTTCGCAAGAATTTTAATGATTTATATGACATTGAATTGAAAAAAATGAACGAGAACGATTATTAAAAAAGTTTAAAAACAAAAAAGCAAACAACAACAACTAACTTCAAACTATGCCAGCAGATTACCGAAACAATGGTTATTTAATATTGATTTTAGAATAGACAAGTAATTGCAATTAAAAATATTTATTTTAAAATTGGCATGTAATTTCAATTAAATATTTACTATAGAATAAACATACTACACTCTAAATTTTAATTAGTAAAAATTGTTATTAATTTGAATTAGTGACTGACTTTTTGCTTTTGAATTAGTAAATTTTACTAATAAATTAGTAAAAATGACTATTTATTAGTAAATTTTACTAATAAATTAGTAAAAATGACTATTTATTAGTAAATTTTACTAATTCAAAAGCAAAAAGTCAGTCACTAACAATTTGAATTAGTAAAAATTGTTACTACTTTGAATTAGTGACTGACTTTTTGCTTTTGAATTAGTAAATTTTTGCTAATGAATTAGTAAAAATGACTATTTATTAGTAAATTTTACTAATTTAAAAGCAAAAAGTCAGTCACTAATTCAAATTAGTAAACATTCTTACTTATTTAAATTTAAAGAGTAAAAATAATATCGCTCCGAGGAAAGGTACCCAAGAAGCAAAAAATTTGAGGTTATGGTTTTAACTTTTCAAGTAAAAATACAGAAAGAAAATCAAGTATTAATTAAAAATTACTGATCTCCAAGTCTTCATTATATAAAAAATATTCAATAAAAATTGGTTTCAAATTCAAATAATTAAAAATAAACTTTTAATCAACACAAATCTAACACGATCCTAACCTATAATTCGTTTGCTTCTTAGGTACCTTTCTTCGGAGCGCGTCACATATAAATTAGTTATTAAAAATTGGTAATAAAAATTGTTAATAAAAATTGTTAATAAAAATTGTTAATAAAAATTGTTAATAAAAATTGGTAATAAAAATTGTTAATAAAAATTGTTAATAAAAATAGTTAATAAAAAAAGTTATCAAAAATAATGTAAATTACAGTTCAGAATAGACAAATAATTGCAATTAAATATTTATACTCTGGAATATTCAAGCAAATTGCGAAAAAAATATTTATGAAGAGACATAAGTCGTGTACGTTTACTCGCGAGCCAAGAAATTTTTTTCTCTATACTGTTCCCGTGGTTAGGAAAAAAAAGGGTACTTTAAATACCCTCGAAACGGCACTTAGTCCGTTTTTTACGCTAATTTCGTACTCGTGAAGAATTACAGGCGTGTAAAATAACTCGCATTACAGAGACCGAGGGGGTTTTTAGTTTGAAACACGCAACCACCTGATGCCCTATTTGGGGCCACTCGCGATGCCACGCGCCTCATTCTCTTGCTTTATTTTCTCTCTTTAAACTTTTCTTCCATCCTTCTTTCTCTCTTTTTCTTTTTGTATTCATTTATTTCTATCTTTTTCTTTTTGTATTCATCTCTCTCTCTCTCTTTCTTTTTGTATTCATCTCTCTCTTTTTTTGTATTCATCTCTCTCTCTTTCTTTTTGTATTCATCTCTCTCTTTCTTTTTGTATTCATCTCTCTCTCTCTCTTTTTTTCTTTTTTTATTCATCTTTCTCTCTCTCTTTTTTTCTTTTTTTATTCATCTCTCTCTTTCTTTTCTTAATCATCTCTCTCTTTCTTTTTGCATTCATCTCTCTCTCTTTCTTTTTTTTCTCTTTTTTTCTTTTTTTTCTCTTTTTTTCTTTTTTTTCTCTTTTTTTCTCTCTTTCTCTCTCGTTTTCTCCCAAAATCTTGAATTCTTCATCGAGAAGGATTGGGAATCATACGAACGCACACACTTGGTTTATAAAACATGGCACACACAACAAAAATCTAAAATTACCCTGGCTGACCGAGACGGTGGGCGCGTGCTATTCGCGGCACGAGTCGCGTTAGGTTTGCGCGGGCGAGAGCCACTATTTTGAGCCGCCACGCAACCACCTGAGCTACCCAGCATCCCCAAATACCACGATGATTTTACAATAAATATATATATACACACATATACCAACAGCACGAAACACACTTTATATCATTTCAATAATTGACGAGATGAGTCAGATGTTTCTTGTGTCGAATTTTGACTAACGACTTGATGCCCCGAGTCTAATCGTATTCTCACAGCTAGAGATTCAATTATTTTCCTCCTCCTCCTCTTCTACTTCTTCTTTTTCTTCTTCTTCTAATTCTACATCATCTTTCTCTCTCTCTCTCTCTCTTTTTTTATTTTTGATCATTCACGATAATATGGAAATTGAATAAGGAGAAAAACTTTCGAGATTAAAAATTTAAATATAGCCTATTCACGAGACTAAGCGCTCACACAGAGAGAAAGATTTAGAGTTTAGAAAAAAAAAACACACAGACACACTCACATTTTCACATGAGAGTAAGAATAGATATATATATACAGCTTATTAGTTTCTTAAAGGGAGCATTCTTTTTTTTTGCGATATAGCTTTAAAATCATGGAAAATTGTTATTTGAGCCGGGGGGATTTAGAAAAGCAATTTATAATGTTGTACGTGACAAAGTTTTCATTTTATTTTCAAACGCGCGCTTATATATAATAGCTATTTAAGACGTATACACATATTTTCCGAATAAACTTTAAATTAAGATCATTTCGTAACTCACTAAATGGGTTAAAATTAAATTTTCAAAGGAGAATATATTTATTTTTTTTCTCTTTTCGTTTTAAGCAAAAGCGAAATTATAATCTATTATATGTATAGTAAAAGAAAAATGCTTCTTTAACAAAATTTTTTAGAGGAAAAAATAGAAAAATGTTTTCCTAACGAGAAAGAACGTTATACACTGAAAAAAAATGTATTTGATTCAAATAATCGATTATTTGACTATTATCAAATAAATATTTACTTGAATCAAATAAATTTTATTTGAATCAATTAAATAAATCAATTAAATAATTTGCTTCAAATACTAAAATATTTTATTCAAATACAATTTATTTGATTCAAATAAAAATTATTTGATTCAAGTAAATATTTATTTGATAATAGTCAAATAATCGGTTATTTGAATCAAATGAATTTTTTTTTCAGTGTAGTGAAACACGTTTTTCGAAAATAATTGAAATACAGTTGTGCCTGTTAAATATTACCTTCAATTCTACAATTATATATGTAAATTTTAATTATTTTCGAAAAATATAAACTCTAATACTTTAGAAATTCAATTTTAGAAAAATTAAAAATTCAAATACATCAGAAAACTTGATAATTTTGAAAACATCAAATTAAAATGCTCCGAAAAATTCAACTATTTTAAAAATTCTGAATTAGAATACACCATAAATTCAATATTAAAATGTTTTAATTTAAATACTTAAAGAAATTTAATTATTTTCAAAAATTTCAAATTAAAACACTCCAAAAATTCTTTTATTTTCAAAACATCAAATTAAAATGCACCAAAAAATCTATTATTTGAAAAATTCTGAATTGGAAGAAACAAGAAATTCAATTTCAAAATTTTTTTAATTCAAATACCAAAGAAACTTAATGACTTTGAAAATTTCAAATTACAATTCTCTAAAAATTCCATTATTTTCAAAATTTCTAATTAAATTACACCAAAATTCAATTTTCAAAATTTTAAATTTAAACACTTCTGAAATTTATTATTTTTTTAATGTTTCAAATTTATAATGCAACAAAAATTCAATTATTTACAAAATTCTAGATTCAAATGAAGCAGAAATTTAATTTTTAAAATTTTAAATAAACTACTTTACAAAATTTAGAAATAGTCAAAAATTTTAAATTAAAACGGACCAAAAATTAAAATATTTTCAAAATTCTGAATTTGAATGCTTCTAAAATTCGCTTTTTAAAAATCAAAAAATACAATATTTTTAAATTGTCAAATTAGAGTTGTTCAATAAATTAATAACTTTTAAAATACTGAATTAGAATATACCAAAAAATTTATTTTTAAAAAATATTTAATAAAATTCTTTACAAGATATGATTATTTAAAAATTTTTTAAATTTAAATACTCAAAATATTCAAATACTTTTAAAAATTTCAAAAAAAAATCTGCAATAATTTAATTCTTTTTAAAATTCAACATAAGAATACACTAAAATTTAAATTTAAAAAATTTTAAAATTAAAATACTTTAGAATTTCAATTATTTTTTAAATTCTAAAGTAAAATACACCAGAAATTCAATTATCAAAAATTAAAATTCAAATACATCAGCAACTAGATTATTTAAAAAATTTTTAAACTAAAAAAGTCCAAGAATTCAACTATTTTTAAAAATATGAATCTAAATGCTTTAAAAATTAAATTTTTTCAATATTCTAAAATAAAATAAACCAAAATTTAAATAAAAAAATTTTTTAATTAAAATACTTTAGAAATTCGATTATTCTCAAAATTTTAATTTAAAGTATTCCACAAGTTTAATTATTTTAAAAATTATAAATTTAAGTGCTTTGGAAATTGAATCATTTTCAATATTCAGAATAAGAATACTTCCGAAATTCAATTTTTAAAAATAAAAATTAAAATACTTTAGAAATTCGATTATTCTCAAAAATTTTAAATTAAAATGCTCCAAAAATTCAATTATTTTCAAAATTTTGAATTTGAATGCTTCAAAACATCAATTATTTTTAATATTTTGAATTAGAAAACTTTTGAAATTCGATTTTCAATAATTAAAATTAAAATACTTTGAAAATTCGATTATTTGCAGGTTTTTTCATTATAATGCCCCAAAAGTGCAATTATTTATAAAATATTGAATTGTAATACTGTAAAATTTCAAAATTTTAAATCTAGATGCTTTAAAAATTGGATGATTTTCTAAATTCTGAAATTAAACTTCTTCAAAAATTTGACTATTTTTAAAACGTTTGATTGAAACCTTCTGAATAGTAAATATTTCTATATAGAATTTATCTAAATTTTAGATTAAATAAAAATAATTCCATTAAGTATTTTAAAAGAATTCATTAATTGAAAGATAATTGAAATATTTTATTTATTATTATTATTAAATCAACTTAAAATTTATTAATTTTATTATTATTATTATTTTTTAAAAATATTTTTATCTAAATTTTAGATTAAATAAAAATAATTCCATTAAGTATTTTAAAGGAATTCATTTTTTGAAAGATAATTCATTTATTGATTGATCGAAAAGGTTGAATTAAGAATTTTAGAAAAAATAACTTGTTTTTGAAATTTATCAAATAATTATTTTAAAAGGTAATAGTTTCTCAAAACCCAACTGTAAATTACTCTCTTATTTTCCATCGCATTTGAAATATTCAAAATTTTCAAACATTCAAATTTAAAACTTTCTGAAATTCAATTACTAATTACATCTCAAAAATTACAAGAGTATTTTTAATATTTATTTAGAATATTTAGAAATATTTATTTATTTAAAAAAAAATACTTTTTCTAGAGTCAAAAATTTGAACGATGAAAAAAAAATTTCCCTAACGAATTAAAGATTTTTAATCTTAAATCCATCGTTTAATTGCGATGAAAAATAATTGAATAATTTAATTGCATTGAAAATATTTTCATAAATTACTACTTACAATAAAAATTAACAATGAATTTGGTATTGATTTAACCAGAGGTAGTCTGTTTCAAATAAATATTTGTCTGATTTCTAAGGAATCGAGTTTTTATGTCGTTTTCCCTATACATGATTGAGTCATTAATATACACAATTTGATCTAATTTTAGAAACAATTTTCTAAATAGACAGAATATTCTATATTCGAAAGAATGTAAATAAAAGTTGCCAGGAAAATATAAACTGCCAGGAAAGTATATATACAATTTACTCAAAACACAACCAAATTCAACTCTAATTTCTGTCTAGCGTAAAAAATTGGTCGCATTATACGCGGAATTAATACACACATCCATAATAGTCGTATAATTTGGCTGCTGCACAAATAGACCGCTTATTACACCTCGCAATCCGATTAACGATCTGATAAAGAATTTTCGAATTATAGACTTCAATTTGGAGAATATAGTTTTCAATTTCAAGTTGGCATGTATAGGTGTATATGTGTATGTGAGTGCGGATTTCAAGCGCATAATGTGTAAGTCACCATGATAATGTCCAAGTAGGTTAAGAATCTTTGTGTTGACGTAAGCCTGGTACATGACTTGTTTCCTTCTTATATTCCTGAGTGCACATATGTACATTTAAACTATAATGTCTTTCCGTTGTTGAGCCTCGTGCAATATGTTCTTGTTTATTTACGCAATACTGAAGATGCTTACAACAAGTTGAGGTCGCACGATTTGCAACAATGCTACTTCTTTTTCTTCTCTTTATTCTTCAAATTTTATTTTTCAATTTTTAACTTTTGGGTCAGAATTCGTGAAATTTTCACAGAAAACAAAAAGTATTTTTTTTAAAATCAAAATGGTGAAAAAACATTTCTATTTGGTCTTAGGAATGTGTCCACCAAAGAACAGAAAAAAAAATTATTAAATTTACTTAGTTCCATTTCTAATTTCCCAATCAGTCCGATAAAATTTTACATTTCTCATTTCGATTACAGTGTAAAATTTTAATTTTCAAAAACAATTTTGTAGTTCATTCACTTGAGAACGCCAAGGTCACCACCAGGTGGCAGAAAAAATTCCTGGAAAAAACTGAAGTGCCATCTAGCGGTGACCTTGGCGTTCTCAGGTGGAGAATAGCGTCTCCATATTGAATCTCGAGATATTCGCCCATAATTCATAGTAAATTCGTAATTCTACAATTTTTCACGAGACTTCGAATCTAGAAAGTTTGACAATTAATACAAACCGATTTCAATTTTAAGTTACAACAATTTTTCGTCTTCTTTTTCTACTTTTTTCTATTTTCTTTGCTATTTATCAATTTTTTTTCTATTTTTCAGTTTTTTTTCTATTTTTTAATTTTTTTTCTATTTTCTTTTCTGTTTTTTTAATTTTTTTCTATTTTTCAGTTTTTTTTTCTATTTTTCAATTTTTATTCTATTTTCTTTTCTGTTTTTTAATTTTTTTTTTCTATTTTTCAGTTTTTTTTCTATTTTTCAATTTTTTTTCTATTTTCATTTCTATTTTTTAATTTTTTTCTATTTTCTTTTCTAGTTTTCTATTTTCTTTTGCTATTCTATATTCTCAAACATAAACTTAACCTTTTCTTTTCGCATCAATCGAATTTCGTTCATTTTCTCATTTTCTCGCCAAAATAAAAAATTGCAAAAAGAAAATAAACCACCAAGAGCGTTATTATACTCCAGTCATCGCAAATAACTAAAAACAACTTTCATATGCGCTCCAACTTTCCTTTGTATCTTCTGGTCTAGCCGTCAAACGACACATTCATTAAATCGAGTACCAACCAAGAGGCGAGATATATCCACACTCACAAATACAATATAGAAAGGTATACTCTAAGCAAAAAGGTTTATTACCCAGAGTCTATTAAAAATTTTTCACTATTTTTTTTTTTTTTTTTTGAACATAAAACCAAAGGATTTATATTATATCCTTTGGCAAAAATGATTTTATGTTGGAAGGGAAAAAAAAATTTATAAAATGATTGTAATCACAAAGTAAATGGAGATAAGAAAAGAGAGGAGGGAAAAAATTCTAAGGAGAGAGAGAGAAGCTGTTGGCACGCGACCACCCGAGGAAATCATAGCATTGTAGCATCGAGAATGTATATATATATATATATATATCTAGAGGTGCATCCGCGCGTGACTACGCTCGCGTTCTCAACTTCTTTTTTAAAACGCGTATATGCCTATTATCTATAAAACGTATTTGTAAATGTGTGTGTGAGAGCGTATTACGTCTCTTGTCTCAAGCAATATAGTCCCCCCTCTGATTCTGGTATAACACGCGATGAGTCACGTTGCGCACGAGTCTTTCGCACGTTTTTGCTAATTGTAAGTAGTCATTCGTTGAGCTCTTCGATTAACGATCGCTTCCGGCGTCTTTTTTTTATATATTTATATGCCACCGCAAGACAAGTCCTTCCCACAAGGAGAATTTTTTTTTTTTTTACAAACACGAGGGCTCACACAGTATTATATTCAAAGCAATTCTCTTTCTCTCTCACTCTTTCTCTTTGACAAGAAGAAAAAATGTCAATTTTCCCCGAGAAATAAGTCGCAGCATCCTGAAGATTATATAAATAATTTTACGACTTATAAAGATTTTTTTATTATTTCCCCAGTTGGTCTTCTTTTGTCTCTTCATTTTTCATTTGGTAATTTTTTTTTCTTAATATCTTAATGTTTCATTTCCTCCTTAAATTTTACAGTGAGTGGTTCATTTTTGCAACTAGTGCGAAAAGAAGATGTTTTCCGATGGGTTTTTCAAAATTGCTGCTTGAGCAAAATAGAATAATTTTATAAAAATAATTTATAAATAACTTTCTTTTTGACTTTTCAATACGTGAAAAGGAATTAAAAATATTTACACTTAAAATCTTGTAAAATTTAATAATTTCTAAAAATTATTAAAAAATTCTTAGTCAAATTATTTAAAATTATTTTTAAAAAAAACTTTAACCCTCAGAGAATTCAAATATTTTCAATACAATTTTTCACAAAATTCTTCATTTCTTAGTCAAATTATTTTAAATTATTAAAAAAAAAAAATTTAACCCTCAGAGAATTCAAATATTTTCAATACAATTTTTCACAAAATTCTTCATTTCTCAGTCAAATTTTTATTAACAATTTTCCAAATCAGCAATTTTTTTAATTACATGCAATTGATAAATTTTCAAAG
The DNA here is from genome assembly GCA_032873175.1 of Leptopilina drosophilae. Lineage (NCBI taxonomy): Eukaryota > Metazoa > Arthropoda > Insecta > Hymenoptera > Figitidae > Leptopilina > Leptopilina drosophilae. The sequence goes on from CM065480.1 coordinate 53,334,749, forward strand.
AATTCAAATTTATTAAAATATTTTAAAGACAATTAAACATTGTTTAAATCTTATTAAAGAAACTGAAAATATAATTTAGGTTTGGTAGAATTTTTTAAAAATTACTTTCAAATTTCGTCAAATATTTTTTCAAATATTTCAAATTTGATAGAATCTTTGAAAAATAATTGAAATTTGGTAAAATATTTTCTAATTTTATAATATTTTTTACAAAAACAATTAAAATTACGTGAAATAATTTAAAAAGTAATTAAAATTTGATAAAATCTTTGAAAAATAAATAAATTCTTTAAGAATCTTTGAAAAAATATAATACAAATTAGAAAATATCTTGTCAAAAAAATTAAAAATATTTAAAATCATTTTAAAAAAATTAAAATTTGTCAAAATATGCTATAATTTTGTAATATTTTTAAAATAATTGAAATTTTATCAAAAATTTTATAAAATAATTGAAATTTGGTAAAATGTTTTAAAAATAATTCAAATTTGGTAAAATGTTTTAAAAATAATTCAAATTTCGTCATAAATTTTGTTTTAAAAAATTGAAAATTACGAAATCTTTTAAAAATAATTGAAATTTGATAAAATCTTTCAAAAATAATTCACATTTGTAAGAATCTTTTAAAAATAATTGAAATTTGTAGGAATTTTTTTTAGAATAATACCAAATTCGGAAATACCTTTTTCAAAAAATTATAAATAGATAAAATTTTATAAAAATAATTGAAATTTCGTCAAAAAAACTTAAATTTTTATTACAAAATATGTAGTAATTGAAAATATTGAAAATAATTGAAGCTTGTAAAAATCTTTTAAAAATAATAGAAATTGAGAAACTATTTTAAGTAATTCAAATTTGGATAAAATCCTTAAAAAATAATTTAAATTTAGTAAAATCTTTTTAAAATAATTCAAATCTCGTCAGAATTTTTTATAAATTAATGAAATTTTGTAAAAATATTTTATAATTTTATAATATTTTAAAAATATACTTGAAATTCAGACAACAATTTTCGTAAGTAATTAAAATTGGTACAAAAATTTTTAAAAACAATTAAAATTTCGTCAAAAGATTTGGAAAATAATTGAAATTTGATAAAATCTTTGAAAAAGATATAAAAATTGTTAAAAATTTTGAAAAAATAAAAAACGTTTGGAAATATCGTGTTAAAAAAATTAAAATTATATAAAATCCTTTAAAAACAATTGAAATAAGTTATAATCTTTTATAATTATTAAATATTTTTAAAATAATTAAAATTTCGTCAAATTTTTTTAAATAATTGAAATTTGGAAAAATATTTTCTAATTTTATCGTAGGTACTTTTAAATTTTAAACTATACTTGAAATTTGGTCAAAAGATATTGAAAGTAATTAAAATTTGTTAAAATAATATTAAAATAATTGAAACTTTGTCAAAAATTTTGGAAAATAATTGAAATTTCTTAAAATCTATAAAAAATAATTGAAATTTGTTAGAATCTTTAAAAAATAATTGAAATTTGTATGAATCTTTGAAAAATAATTGAAATTTGTAAACATCTTTAAAAAAAAAAAAAATTAAAAATAGATAAAATTCTGTAAAAATAAGTGATGTTTGTTAAAATAATTTAAATTTAGTAAAATCTTTAATATACAATTAAAACATGGTAAAATCCTTTAAAAATAATTAAAATTTCGTAAAAAATTTCATAAAATAATTTAAATTTCGTCAAAAATTTTGTAAAAAAAATTGAAATTTGTTAAAATATTGTTAAAATATCTTAAATTTGATAAAATATTCTATAATTTAGAAATATTTCTAAAATAATTAAAAATTCGTCAAATTTTTTTAAATAATTGAAATTTGGTAAAATATTTTCTATATTAAAATTGTAGTTTCGTCAAAACAATTTTCGAAAATTTTAAAAATAATCAGAAAAAATTTTAATATCTCATTTTTGGGAAATAAAATTTTTATTTAAATTTAACTAATTAACCTCCTTGGCTCTGAGACAATTATTCTCTTACTTATTACAAATAATAAATTACATATTTGATTTAAATAAAATTTTTCTCCAAGTGTATAAAAATCAAAACAAGTTGCATTTTACCCTAAAATTGTCGTATTTGTTTTTTCTTTAGAAGAAACGTTAAAAAAAATTCGAATTTTCAGAAAAGAATCGCAAGAGCCATAATTATGGACTAAATCTTTTAAATGTTCAATAATTTAATTTTCCTTCTAGATATTTCCATAAATTCCATAAATTTCAACTTCCTTTCTTCTGAAATTAAATTTCTCAAACTTGTTTTTCTAAAAAATGAAAAAAAAAGAATATTGTTTCACAAAAAACTATTAATACCACGACGAGATGATTTGCAAAGATTTAAGAGAATAACAAAAAATATTCTTTAATATAGATTCTTTCAAGTCGTGAATATATATATATATATATATATATATATATATATATATATATATATATATATATATATATACAATATATGAAATATGTTAATTGAAGAAACAGCTTCTTGGGGACTTTGAAAGCGATATTCGTTTATGGAAGTAAGCAATTTGTCAATTTTATGACACTTTCATATATGTATATATATACAACGAGTATGGAGATTCATGAATACATCGTTGAAAAATAACAAGCGAACCAATAAACGAAAGCGCTCTTCGATAAGTTAATTAGCAATTTTATTAGATCATTTTATAAAGCGCCAGTGGAGTTTCAAACGACCCATAAACAAGGCGTGTTCTCTTGTCAGCGTTAGAAAGTAGAAATGACATTGATTTGCTTAAAAACAGGATTTATCATGCTGTGTTTAGTGTACAAACTTAAGCATATATGTAGCAAATTTATTAACATTGCAATTTCATAACGGAAAAAAGTGCAGCGTGCGACATTTTTAAAGACACCTCGCGCGCAAATAATAATTCGCAAACTCTATTTATAAATTTTATACAATAGTATGCATAACTGTTTTCTAGAATTTTTTTACAATTTTTTTTTATTTTTTTTTAACTCGATCCTAATTTTCTTTTTTTTTTAAATCTGATTGAACAAATTTTTTTAATTGGACTGACTTAGTGGGCGCTTATGATGAGCGTGGGACCTGAACCTGATATTCGCATTTTTTTTCTAGACATAATGACGATTTTCACATTTAAATTTCGTTTTTTAATTTCTCTGCTATTATTTCGAGTGATTCTCTAAAAAACTTAATTTAGAGATACAATTTTTTTTTAAATTTATGTATGCAAGATTTAACAAACGGATAATTTAGTTATTCTCAAAAATGATAATCAAATTCTTTAAAACAATTTAAATATTTTTGGAAAATAATTGTATTGCTTTAAAGAATTTGATTATAATTTCAATTCAATTATTTTCCAAAAATATTTGAAATTCAATTATTTCCCAAAAGTAATTGAATAAAATAAATTAAATATTTAAATAAATAAATTTTGAATAAAATAAAAATATTTGAAATTAAATTATTTTCCAAAAGTAATTGAATAAAATAAATTAAATATTTAAATAAATAAATTTTGAATAAAACAAAAATATTTTAAATTCAATTATTTTCCTAAAGTAATTGAATAAAATAAATTAAATAATTAAATAAATAAATTTTGAATAAAATAAAAATATTTGAAATTCAATTATTTTCCAAAAATATTTTAAATTCAATTATTTTCCAAAAATATTTTAAATTCAATTATTTTCCAAAAGTGTTCAAAATTCCATTAGTATCCAAAAATACTTGAAATTCAATTAATTTCCAAAAATATTTAAAACACAATTATTTTCAAAAAATGTTTAAAACCCAATTATTTTTAATTTCTAGCATATAAAATTCAATTATTTTCTATATCTATTAGTGCTTTCATGAATTTTTGCAAAAGGAATTTAATTATTTAAAAAGAAATTCATCCAAAATTCAATTATTTTTATAAATAATAATTTTTCTCTCACAAATTTAATTATTTCAAAAAATTTTAATATATAATTCTTATCAACTGTTTAATTATTTTTATAAATATTTAATTTATTGTAGGATTTCAATTATTTTTAACACAATGTTACAAAAAAAATGTAATTATTTTTAATAATTAGACTGCAATTCCTCAAAAAAAAAACAATTCTTTGAAAAAAAATGTTTTTTTCAAATTCTTTGGAAGAATTCAATTATTTACCAAATTATTCTAATTTTTCACATAAATTCAATCATTTTTAGACATTTTAATTAAATTCTTTGCAAAAATTCAATTATATTTATGAATAACAATATTCATCACAAGAATTCAATTATTTTTTAAAGTAATAAATTTTTTCTTAGAAATTCAAAATCAATTATTTTTAATAATTTCTCGAAGTAATTTTTAATTATATAAAATTAAAAGATTTTCAGAGAATTAAAATTTACTGAAATATTTTGAAAACAATTGAAATTTGTTAAAATCGTTTTAAAGTAATTGAAAATAATTGAAATTTTTGAAAAATCATTGAAATTTAATAAAATCTTTTTAAAATTATGGAAATTTTGTCAAAAGTTTTTTAAATAATTGAAATTTTGTTAAAAAGTTTTTTTTTAATAATTGAAATTTGGTAAAATCTTTTTAAAATAATTAAAATTTCGTCAAAATTTTGTTTTAAAAAATTGAAAATTACGAAAATCCTTTAAAAATAATTGAAATTTAGTAAAATCTTTTTAATGTAAATAAATTTGTCAAAAAATTTTCTAAATAATTGTATTTTGGTAAAATCTTTTTAAAATAATTTAAATTTTGTCAAAAAATTTTTAAAATAATTGAAAATTCGGAAAATCCTTTCAAAAAAATTGAAATTTAGTAAAACTTTTTAAAATAATGGAATTTTCGGGAAAAAAATTTTCAAAATAATCGAAAATTCGGAAAATACTTTAAAGATAATTGAAATTTAGTAAAATCTTTTTTTAAATAATTGAAGTTTCAACAAAAAATTTTTAAAATAATTTAAATTTGGTAAAATCTTTTTAAAATAATCGAAAATTCGGAAAATACTTTAAAGGTAATTGAAATTTACTAAAATCTTTTTTAAATAATTGAAGTTTCAACAGAAATTTTTTATAATAATTGAAATTTGGTAAAATCTTTTTAAAATAATTGAAATGCCGTCAAACATTTTTTAAAATAATTGAAAATTGGAAAAATCCTTTAAAAATAATTGAAATTTAGTAAAACTTTTAAAAATAATTGAATTTTCGGGAAAAAAATTTTTAAAATAATCGAAAATTCGGAAAATACTTTAAAGATAATTGAAATTCAGTAAAATCTTTTTTTAAATAATTGAAGTTTCAACAAAAATTTTTTAAAATAATTGAAATTTGGTAAAATCTTTTTAAAATAATCGAAAATTCGGAAAATACTTTAAAGATAATTGAAATTTACTAAAATCTTTTTTAAATAATTGAAGTTTCAACAGAAATTTTTTATAATAATTGAAATTTGGTAAAATCTTTTTAAAATAATTGAAATGCCGTCAAACATTTTTTAAAATAATTGAAAATTGGAAAAATCCTTTAAAAATAATTGAAATTTAGTAAAATCTTTTTAAAATAATTGAAATTTCGTCAAAAATTATTTTAAATAATTGAAAAATGGTGAAGTACTTTAAAAATAATTGAAAATTGGTAAGTAATAATAATTTAATTCTTTGAGATTTTAAAAATATTCTTTCTAAGAATTCAATTGTTTACATAAATAATTTTTCAAATGAATTCAAATATTTAAATAAATAATTTCTCGAAAGAATTCAATTATTAATGATATGTAACAAAATTACTCCCGAAAATTCAATTATTTTCAGTAGTTTTAATCAAATTTTTTGCAAAATTCAATTTTTTTTAATTGCAATATTTTTTTTTGTTGGAAGTTCAATTATTTTTAAATGTTCTTTTAACTTGCTGACTATAATTCAATTGTTGTCATAAATAAATAGAATGTTTTTTACGAATTCAATTATTTAAAAAAAAAATTAATAAAATGCCACACAGACATTTGATTATCGTCAAAAATTTTAATAGACTACACTGAAAAAAAAATTTATTTGATTCCAATAACCGATTATTTGTCTATAATCAAATAAATATTTATTTGAATCAATTAATTAGTATTTGCTTCAAATACTGAAATATTTGATTCAAATACAATTTATTTGATTCAAATATAAATTATTTGATTCAAGTAAATATTTATTTGATTATAGACAAATAATCGGTTATTTGAATCAAATAAATTATTTTTTCAGTTTAACTTTTTCAAGTTAAACGTACACTGAATTTAAATTTATAAAAAAAATTTGTTTTAAATAAACATGAATTTTTCCAAAATGATCCTCCCTTAAATTATTACACTGATACCTAAAAAGTATCAAATTGCAACGAATTGATCTCAAAAAGTGGATCAAACCATTCATTTGATCTCAATTTTTGGATCACTTTAATCCATTTGGGGATTATTTTGACATTTTTAGAAAAACAGTGTATCGATTTTGTCGTCCATCTGATCACTTCGAAATTTATACAAGATTACCCGTAATTTTAAAGTGCTCATATACATACATACAAAAAAAAATAAATCGCTAACCAATGATAATAATTTCGAGAAGAAAAATGTGTCAATATGATGAACGATTCAAAGTATAGTCTCAAAGTGTAATACTTGTGTCAAGTGTAAAAAAGTGAGCGCAGTCAAACAGGAGATAAGAGAGAAAACTTTTGAGCGATTGATCGTTTGATTTTGAAACATGTCGACGTCAAATGATGTACGTATGGTTTTCTCTTATCAGTTAACTGTTGACGTAGACACATATATGCTGGCATCAGTGAGCGATAACCAATAGCTACTATTACCAGTTGCGTCTATACACACACTCCAATATATCCACACAAGTAAATTTACACTCAAGCCTAGAAGTCTTTAACACTCCTATAAATTTAAATTTCTCTATGTACACATTAATTTCATTCAAGATAGTTGTCTTCGAAGCAAAATAAAACCTCGAAGGTGTGTTTTGAAAAAAGAAAAAAAACAAAAAATCCCTACTTCTAACATTAAAAAAAAAAAAAATCAAGACACAAAGTGTTGGAACCGAAAAATCAGCCAAATTATTGCACCCCATTTATAATAATAAATACAGAAAACAATTTACAAAAAATTTATGTAGAGACAAAAACATAAAAATTTATCTTCTTCACAAAAAAATAAAACTTTATTTTCTTCACAAAAAAATAAAACTTTATTTTCTTCACAAAAAAATAAAAATTCATCTTCTTCACAAAAAAATAAAACTTTATTTTCTTCACAAAAAAATAAAAATTCATCTTCTTATCACAACAAAATAAAAATTTATTTTCTTCACAACAAAATAAAAATTTACTTTCCTTCTCGAAAAAAACAACAATCCTTTGATCAGAATATTCTAAAAGATCATCCTAATCTTCATTAATTGAGTCAGACTAATATTACTCCAAGGATAGAGTCAATTTTCGCCCACATTTGGACCAATTATCATGTTATGGTAATTTCGAAAGAATTATCTATAACTAAGACCCAGTGAGAGACAATAACTTTTTTTATTTCTATTCTGTAGAAAATAAATTCATTTCAACTGCATTAAAAAGAAAACAAAAAAAAACCCCGAAAACTTATATTAAATAAATACACTGAAAATTTATTTTTAATTAAAAAATAAGTAGCTAACGAAAAAAATATTTTTGAATTAAACATATTTTATATTTTATAATTGAATTAAACATAATTACAGGGCTCGGATCGTCTTTAAAATGCATGGCAAAAATTTTATCAGGTATTTTTAACATTTTTTAAAAAAATTTCTTTAAAATTTCAATTATTTTTATAAATAAAAAAATTCTTTTCCAAAATTCAATTATTTAAAAAAAATTTAATAAAATGCCTGTCTTAATTTCAATATTATCTTTATAAATAATAAAAATCTTCTCTAAAATTAATTTATTTTCAAAAATAATGAAATTTTTTGCAATAATTCAATTACATTCAAAATTTTTTTTTAAATTTCTCGTCAAAATTTTGTAAATAATAAAATTCATCATGGAAATTCAATTATTTTCAAAACTAATAAAATTCTCCGCAGAATTTCAATTATATTCAATTTTTTTTTTAAATTCTCGTCAAAATTCAATTATCTTTTATAAATATCAAAATTCTTCTTCAAAATTAAATTACTTTTAAAACATTGAAAATAAAATCTGTTCAAAAATTCAATTATCTTTATAAATATCAAAATTTTTTATCAAAATTCAATTACTTTTAAACATTTAAAAAAAATCTCGTCAAAATTCAATTATCTTTTACAAATATCAAAATTCTTCTACAAAATTAAATTACTTTTAAAACATTGAAAAAAAAAAATCTGTTCAAAAATTCAATTATTTTTATAAATATCAAAATTTTTCATCAAAATTCAATTACTTTTAAACATTTAAAAAAAAATCTGTTCAAAAATTCAATTATCTTTATAAATATCAAAATTCTTCTTCAAAATTCAATTACTTTTAAAACACTGAAAAAAAACCTGTTCAAAAATTCAATTATCTTTAAAAATATCAAAATTCTTCTTCCAAATTCAATTATTTTTATAAATATCAAAATTTTTCATCAAAATTCAATTACTTTTAAACATTTAAAAAAAAATCTGTTCAAAAATTCAATTATCTTTATAAATATCAAAATTCTTCTTCAAAATTCAATTACTTTTAAAACACTGAAAAAAAATCTGTTCAAAAATTCAATTATCTTTAAAAATATCAAAATTCTTCTTCAAAATTCAATTATCTTTATAAATTTCAAAATTCTTCTTCAAAATTCAATTACTTTTAAAACATTGAAAAAAAATCTGTTCAAAAATTCAATCATCTTTAAAAATATCAAAATTCTTCTTCAAAATTCAATTACTTTTAAACATTTTTTTAAAAAATCTGTAAAAAAATTCAATTATCTTTATAAATAATAAAATTCTTCTTCAAAATTCAATTACTTTCAAAGAATTTTAATAATATTCTTGTCAGAATTTCAATTATTTATTTATATATTTCTGTACATTTGTAATTATTTTTATAAATAATAAAATTCATTCTCGAAATTCATTTATTTTCAAAAGTAATAAAATTCTTCGCAGAAATTCAATTATTTTCAAAAGTCCGGATAGAATTCTTTGCAAAATTCAATTATCTTAAAAAGTAAGAAAATTCATCACAGAAATTCAATTCTTTACAAATTTTTTTTAAATTCTCCCCACAATTTCAACTATTTTTAAAAATATCAAAATTCTTCTTCAAAATTCAATTACTTTTAAATATCTTTAAAAAAAATCTGTTCCAAATTTCAATTATCCTTATAAATAATAAAACTCTTCTCTGAAATTCAATTATTTTCAAAGAATTTTAATAAAATTATTGACAAAATTTTAATTATCTCTATAAATAAAAAAAATCATCCTAGAAATTCAATTATTTTCCAATTCTTTTTTTTAATAAAATCTTATAAGATAAAATAGTGATTTTCTCAGTCGGTCATCTTTAATTATTATAAAACATAAAGACATTGATTGCTCCGAGTCGGAGTGATCGATTTCTTCAGGTTTTATAACAATTTTTGATAAGCAGTTTAATTTCAAAAAGGTTTTAATTTGAATCTTTTGAAGAATTTTAATTCTTATGGAAAAATAATAATTAAATATTTGTTTTAAAAAGAAGTTATTGATGTTTTTTTGAAAAATTTGAAAGAAATCTGTAAATAAACTTAACAGAACATTTTTTTGACTAAAACTTTTTCCTTTAACTTTAATTTTCTGAAAATTTTAAAAATTTCAGTCGCATTTTACTAAAAAAAAATTCCGAAAAAGTCGATTAGTCGCATCTTTTCACAAAAAAGTCGAAAAAAGTCGCACTATTCGAGCCCTGATAATTTTCATTGAATCAAATTAATTATGAATTAAATCAAAATTATTGTTTCATTCAAAGATAATTTCTATGTTTGACTGTATAACAAACATAATTAATCAGCTTCTTTCATCACAAAAAAAAAAAAATTTAATTAAAAAATTATAACAAAAAAAATATGTTTGAATTAAACATATTTTATAATTGAATTAAAAATAATTTTTGTTAAATCAAATTTATTATATGTATCAAATCAAAATTATTATGTATTAAATCAAAATTATAATGTTTCATTCAAAGATATTTGTTGCTTGACTGTATAACAAAGATAAAGCTTCTTTCATATTTAATAAAAATTTAATAATATAATTATATTGAATTCAAAAATATTTATTGTTTTTTCAGTGTGTAATTATTCCGGAAAAATATATAAGGTAAAAATACCGTTTCTTTCATTCTTTTTTACGCACCCATATATTTTTTCAAATAAAAGAAACCCTAATTGGTTTAGATTCATGTTCACTTGAATTTTATGTGACGTGTAACACATTTTATTTCGACGACCGAAAATAATTTGAGGAAGGAGAACGACGACGACGACGAACATAGGGGGGAATTAAATACCGGACGATTAAGGGTGACGAATCTTATTTACGATGAGCTGAAAATGTTTTCCGTGCTTTTATCGCTCCTTGCACAACCTCTAACACAATGGAAGTACAAATTTTGTTTCTTCTTTTTTATTTATTTATTTATTTATTTCTTTTCAAATGTCCTAAAATTGTTATTAACGACTTTTTTCAATTATTTTATTTTTACAAACTCTATCATTTTTTCAAAAAGTTACTCGCATTTTTAGTTTTGTTAGAAAATAATCGAATTTCAGAAAAATTTCAATTTTCCGTTCTTATAGCAGAATAAAAAAAAATTGTATCACGAATTAATTAAAACCAGTGTCTTTAGTTGTCAAGAATGAAATTTTGCCATGGCTAAATTTTTACTTCTTTTTGAAAATTAATTATCGAGTGTAAAGAAAAAAAAATTTGATCTACATCTAAAAAGCTATTTTAATAAAAACCCATTTATCGTCTAACGAAACTATTCTGCTCCTTATCAATTTTTTTGTTCCTAAAATATCCGTACTTTTCTCTGAATCACACTCTGATAACAATATAACATTGTATATTTAATCTCGACCGCTCAGCTTTTAAAATACAAAAAACTCAATTCTCCACATTACTTGAAATTTAATTTTCTTTTCCGCACTCTAAAATTTCGAATAAACATCTATATAATATTCTTCGTTATTTCTTTTGTATATTATTTATATAAATTTATATAAATTATTATATAATCGCGATTTGTAACTGCATTTATAACGGACACAGCTATCTTTCATCATATTCTATTTAATTAATATCGCTTCCTAAGCTTTTGATCCGATGCATGCAAATGCCTCAAGGATGGCAATAAGTAATCGATTTACCCCTTCGAGGAGAAATTATATGGTTGTGATTATGCCAGAGCTACAAATGTTAATAATTGGTAGGAAGTTGTGAATACTATTTTATTCAATGTATGATAAATTGTTAAGACATACAAAAACCTTTTCCAAATTACTAGTTTCACGTTCAATCCAATGTTTCTCATTAAATGCGCGCAAACATTTATCGCAAAAATTTTTCTCTTCTCTTATTCCCGCAACTTTACAGAGATATTTCAATAAAGTTATTCAATTTCTCTACATATTCGAGATTTATCGACGCTTTTCTATTTACTCTACCTAATTGATAAATAATTTAATAATAATAATAATAAATAATTAAAAATAATAAATAATAATAAATAATTAATAATAATAAATAATAATAAATAATAATAAATAATTAATAATAATAAATAATAGAAATCACTGTTTTCCTAAGGAAGTCAAATTGTTTACCAAAACGAACCAAAATAACATTTTTGATTCATTTTTTTTTGCCTCAAGTCGATCATCAAAAAAAAGCTGATAGTAAACAATAACAATAATATAAACAGTAGTAAACAATAACAAATAATATTAAATATCAACAAACAAAACAACCGAATAGAACCAAACCCAATTTTTTTTTTTATTTCAAAATTCAAATGAATAATTAAGCAAATCGTTAAATTGGCATATAATATTTTTCTCCAACCTTTAGATAATTTTTCATTTACTCCCAAGAGAAAAAAAGAATTTTCGAATATTATACATATATATATACACGAAACAAAAAAGAAAAAAATAATTAATCTGTCTTGCGAATTTAGCTGGAAGCTTCTTCCGTTACTCTCTCACACATATATACACCGAATATACACGTGCGTATAAAATTTATCGTTGAAATCGATATATGTGAATTCGAAGGCTCGCAAAGAGGAGAACAATAGAAAATGAAACGATAAAAAGAAATTCAGTGTCTGACGATTTTGTGCCGTAAGATTATTCAGAGATAGGAGTGACTTATTGTAGAGTGTGTGCCAGGCAGTAGCCGAGAAATTGTTCATTTAAAGAAAATAATGTTCCCCCTAAAGTTCTCAACGTTTAGAGAAAAGAAATATACCCCCTTACAAAGAATTGCGAATTAAAAATATTAATTCCATACTTTAACCATAAAGTAGATTTTACTTCAAGATTTTACTTCAAATTGTTACTTAATGCTTTTACTTTAAAATTTTACTTCAATATTCTACTTAAAATTGGTTTTTAATGCTTTTACTTAAACATAAAGATTTTACTTAAAATTGTTATTTAAACATTTTACATACAGACTTTACTTAAAATTGTTACTTAAACATGTTACATAAAGATTCTACTTAAAATTGTTACTTAAACATTTTACATAAATACTTTACTTAAAATTGTTATTTAAACATTTTACATACAGATTTTACTTAAAATTGTTACTTAAACATGTTACATAAAGATTCTACTTAAAATTGTTACTCAAACATTTTACATAAAGATTTTACTTAAAATTGTTAATTAAAAATTAAACCTTCAGAACTTTAGGGAAAACGCATTCAGAAAACACAGAAGAAGAAAGAGAAAAAATCACTTTGCAAAATATTCTCAACAGGTCTTTTAATTTCAACAAAGTAGAAATTAGAAAAATACGATACTTAAAAGTAGTTTAAGTATTTAGCAATAGAATTAAATTAAACCATTTGAACATAAAATTTAATTCAACTTCATTTATTAGCTATTAAAAAGATTTACTAATCGACTAAATTAACAGAAATTAACACTAAAAAGAAAAATTAAGACAAATATCTTGTTAATTTCATAAAACAAAAAACGAATTTATAAATTACTTAATTAGTTTCAAGCGGTGTGCAATAAGCTCGAAAACTTAAAAATAACCAAAATCATTGAAATATATAATAATTTAATTGCATCCTGAAGCTTTTCGATAATTCAAAATCAGATTTATATGAAACTGCTTGAAAATTCGAATCAATCAGAAAACTTGGAACAATACAAGAGCTTGAACTCAGAGACATTCAAGAGCTTAAAACTATTTGAAAACAAAAAATTAATTTATGAACTTGAAGCTATTTGAGAACTGAAAATAATTCAAGGACTTGGAACCATTTGAGAACTCAGAAACCATTCAAAAACTTAGACACATTTAAGAATATGAAACCATTCAAGAATTTAGAAACATTTAAGAACTTGAAGCAATTTGAGAACTTAGAAACATTTAAGAACATGAAACCATTCAAGAATTTAGAAACATTTAAGAACTTGAAGCAATTTGAGAAATTAAAATAATTTGACAACTTTAAGCCATTCAAGAAGTCACAAACATTCAAGAATTTTAAGCTATTTAAGAACTCAGAAACATTTAAGAACTTGAAACTATTTAAGAATTGAAAATGATTTAAGAACTTAAAACCATTTGAGAACTCAGAAACATTTCAGAACTTGAAACCATTTGAGAATTCAAAAACATTTAAGAACTTGAAACTATATTTAAGAACTAAAAATAATTTAATTGTATTTAAGAACATAAATCTTATCAAACTTTCCAAATGTTGAATCATTCAAAAATTTTCTAATTCTTTAAAAGTTGAGACAGTTAGAGATTTTGAGAAACTTTAGTACTCAAAATCGTTCAACAACTTCAAATTTAGGGTAATTCTTAGGTAAATATTTGTAAAAAGTATTTGAAAATGAAAATTATTTCGAGAACTTGAAACCTATGCAAACATTTAAATGTTGAATCATTCAACAACTTGAAATAGTTTCAGTACTCAAAATCGCTCAGCAACATGAAATTTGGGGTAATTTTTGGTAAATACTTGAATGAAACATTCACGGAGCTGGAGGCGATTAACCAAAAAATTTTGCAACCTACCACAACTTTTGACTGTAGAAACCGAGAATCCGAAACTTATCCAAGTTTTCAAATCTGTAATGTTCCAAGAACTTTGAATTATTTGAAAAACAGAAATTATTCCAGGAGCTTAATAAGTTTGAATACTCGGATTAGTTCTATAGAAGTTTAACTTATAGCTAAAGAAGAAAAAATCAAACTTGACTCGATTGGAAAAATTCAAGCTTTCTGGTTTTTAGATTTGATTCACTGTTAACTTATAAGAGTATCAAAAAAATTATATGATTTTATCTCTCGGTTGTTTTAAATATTTAATAAAACATTGAATTTAACGATTATTTCGAGTCAGTAAATCGTTAAAATCTATTGAATATTTAAAAGTAACGAATTGCAACCAGTTGATACTGAAAAATTGATCTAAATTTTAGGCATCAGTTAGATCTTCTTTGATTTAATACTTTTAATAATTTAATACTTTTAATACATTAATACTTTTAATACTTTTAATACATTAATACTTTTAATACTTTTAATACTTTTAATAATTTAATACTTTTAATACATTAATACTTTTAATAGTTTTAATACTATAATATTTTTTAATACTTTTAATATTTTTAATACTTGAATACTTTCAAGAAAACTGTGTTCGAAAAACACCCAAGAATTATAGTAGCGAGCTTTTGACACACCTCTTTAACCTTTTCGATTATCAAAAGGATCTAAGAAGCAGATTTTTTCTCTTGAATACAGTTAATCTGAGGATATTAAATTGAGACGAATAACGTATATCAAAAGTATTATGCAACAACATTTGTCAAATTGAGACCAAAAATCTATCAAAAGGTCTATTTTTGGTCTCAATTTACCATCCTCAGAAACTCTGTGTCAATTGAATCTAAAAAGCAACCTAAACAGAACTGCCTTACATTCTCAATAAAGACCAAATGACGAAGAGAATATTTTGCCAAATGAATTTCCGACAATCAATAAAATAAAAGCCTTTCGAAAAACGAACCTTGCGGAGGTGGATGATGATGGTGATGATGATGAGGATGAGTGTATCCAATATTCGGAGGCGGTGGTGGATAAACAGCACCCCAAATACAAGGGGACGAAGCAGCGGCAACCGCTGCAACCGATTGCTGTTGTTGCTGCTGCTGATGTTGTTGCTGTTGTTGCTGAAGTAGTTGTTGCACTTGGGCAATGTCAACAAATTCCTGAAGTTCACCATCGCCATCAGCCTCAGACGTGACCTCGCGCACTCTACCTTCCGGTGGCTGATCACCCGTGAATGGATTGCTTTGCAGATGATCGAATCCGACAAGTGGTGTCGATGGATCGTAATTGCTGCTGCGTCCAGTCGTATGTTCGCGTCGCATCGCGAGCGCCAGCATCTTTTCAACTTGTCGTCCCGGTCGTCTTAGTTTCCCTAGATCTCGATCTCACTTGCCGTGAAGAAGGCTCACTAGTGCCGCAAACACCTTCACCGATCGTCGTCAACTTCGTCGTCACTGTCAACGACAATGACCGGTCGTACATGTCACAACTCAACACTTCCGAACACCGCACACACTCCTTTTTTCTTAATCCTCCTTTCAAGGTCGAACAAGCACAAGTATCAAATATCAAGTATAGAATATCACAGTAGTTCAATTCCTTCACGCTACTTGTCAGAATTTAAAAAAAAAAACTAAAAATGAGACATCTGTTTTACCTCCGACTAAAAATGAGACAGAAGAAGAGTTTCGTGGTATGTCGTGAGCACGACGAGTTTCTTACTGGAGCCCAAGATAGTGGGCAGGGGTTCGCGATGGTCCGCGCTAGACTAATAAAGAGTGGCTCGCGCGCGAACTTGTCGGTGAAGGAGAGAGAGAGAGAGAAAAAGAGAGAGACTGCGACGAGATTTGCCAACGTCACGTGTCGTCGACATCACCCTGGGGTTACTCCCGATACTGTTGACGGTGGTTACCTATGAGAGAGAACACCGTCTTCCTCTCCAGCTATTACTTTTCTTCCTCCACCACCTATTTCTTGACTCTCATCCTTTTTCCCCTCTTCATCATCATCATCATTGTACATTTCTTCTTCTTCTTCTTGGTCCGCATCTTCTCTTGTCCCCTTCACCACCTTTATACCGGTCAACTCATTCGTCTGCAATCTCCATTCATTCCTTCTTCTGTGAGCTTTCCCCGCCACCACAGGTTTCCTCCACCTCCACCCTCAGAAACCTCCACGAGGTTACGATGCCCCACCCCCCATTGGTCGATTATCCCCCCCACTCACTCTTTTCATTACTTCCCCTTGCCCCCCACCATTATTCGCTTGGACACGCACACCAGTACACACGTCCATCACTGGCAAAGACTGGCAACGTTCGCCGGGT
The DNA here is from genome assembly GCA_032873175.1 of Leptopilina drosophilae. NCBI lineage: Eukaryota > Metazoa > Arthropoda > Insecta > Hymenoptera > Figitidae > Leptopilina > Leptopilina drosophilae. Next base: position 53,351,457 of record CM065480.1, read on the forward strand.
GACGTCATTGTGGCGTGGGCGCACCCCCGCACGAGAGAGCGCAACTTCTCTCCTTCGGTACATACGCATCATGAAGACAATGTACTTCCATGGTACTTTGTCTATTCACTCCGTACATATACGATTCTCATTCTTCTTCTTCATCTTCTTCTTAGTCTTCGTCTTGCATGTTGCATCGGCAATTTTCGGATGATTGTTGCCTGAATGAATATGATGTTGGGTTGCGCTAAATATCTATAGTCAGAGAGCAACTTGTATTTTACACAATTGTATACGAATTTAAGCATACAGCACAAGTAAGATTGAACGTTAGCCTCAAAGCATTATTTTGCAGATCATAAGACGTGTTTGCTGACCGTAAATGAGATGATCTTGTTGAAAATAATACGAGATTGTCTTTGGAAAAGAGGAAACGATTTGCCCTCCCCCTTTTTTTTCTCCACGTATAAAGAGGATCTTATACGTAGATAGTGATCATGACTTCGCAACAAAAGTATAGTTTGTTTGTTTGATTAATTTTTTCTTCCTTTGATTATATATTTATCACATATATTGTACTACGTCATATTTCCTTATCGTCTTTAGGTGATCCTGATGATTCTTCTCATTAATTTCAAAACACTTAGCCATAATAATTTGATTTTTGTAATTTTTCTTTACATTATAAGAACTCTTTTGTTAAAGACAATTTGTCCGTACAAACTTTAAATAAATAAATAATAATTGCAACCAGAAGTTTATACCTAAAATCGTGAACCTCAACAATCTTACAGCACAAATCGTATTTCTATCCATAAAAAATAATTTCTGTCCAGAAAAACTTAGCGATTTCTATTTATAAAAGAATTCTTTTACGTCTTTTACCTAAAAGAATTCTTTTACGCCTTTTACCTAAAAGAATTCTTTTACGTCCTTTATCTAAAAGAATTCTTTTACGTCTTTTGCCTAAAAGAATTCTTTTGCGTCTTTTACCTAAAAGAATTCTTTTATAAACAGAAATCGATTAGTTTTTCTGCGGATAGAAATTTGTTTTATTCATTTCTACCTATAAAATAGTCTCACAGTTTTCTTAAAATTATCAAATTGATACTAAAGTGGATCATATTGATGCCAAAAATTTGGATTCATTAATTATTTAATCCAAAGTTTTGGTATCAATTCGTTGCATTTTGATACTTTTATGTCAACAGTGCTACTTATTTTTACACGCAGGTGTGAATTTGTCCGCAACTTTGTCACGTTTAGTCCGACGGTTGGCAAAACTATCCGTAAAACAAACTTTGAAAGACAAGTTTGTTGCCAAATAAAATTTAATTTTTCCCCCTAATTTTCAAACCAAAAATTCGAATTACTTCCCTGAACCTACACTGAAAAAAAATTTATTTGATTCAAATAACCGATTATTTGACTATTATCAAATAAATGTTTACTTGAATCAAATAATTTTTATTTGAATCAATTAAATAATATTTGCTTCAAATACTGAAATATTGAATTAAAATACAATTTATTTAAATGAAATAAAAATTATTTGATTCAAGTAAATGTTTATTTGATAACAGTCAAATAATCGGTTATTTGAATCAAATAAATTTTTTTTCAGTGTAAAGATTATTCTGATTTATTCTAAAAATCATTAGATACTCAAAAAAATGTTTTAATTTTTTAATGTTAAATTTTAAATGTTCTTAAAGTTTTAATTTTTAAGGTTTATAATTCTCCAACTGCACTGAAAGAAAATGTATATTAAATTTTGCAAAAGTATTTTACAATTTGGCGAAAAAGTGCAACAATAAAAAATTTCAATATAAGAAATACTAAATTTAAAAAAAAATTAAGTGTAATTTAGTAAATTTATATTGAAATTGAATTAAAATTCTTAATATTTAATATAATTTTACTAATTCCCACATAATTTTTTTTTGTTTAGTATTTTTTTACATCAAAAAATACTTTTAGAAAAATTAATATTGTTTCAGTGTGCTACTCTTGTAAAAATTGATTTTTGATACATTTTTTTCAAATATTGAGAAAATTTTTCTTCGGGTGCTCTTTAACTGAATTTCATTATAAAATCAATTTTTATTAGAAATTTTAAAAGAATTCAATTATTTAAATACAAAAATTAATAATCTATTGAACAATTAAAAGTTTCTTAGAAATTGAATTTCAAAAAAGAATTCAACTATTTTTTAAAATAATTAATTGAAAAAGAATTTGAAAACTGTGAAAAAAAGGGGACTATCTCTGTTGGGACTCGAAAATTATCCGTGAAAAAATTAAATAATTAAATTCTTGCGAAGAACTTTATAAAAAATTTGTAAAGAATTAAAAACCTAGAAAATTTTAATTATCTACGAAAATAATTGAATGTTTGCATATAGAATTTTATAAAAATTTGTTTGAAATAATTGAATTCTTTTGGAAAAATTTATTAAAATAGTAAATCTTGAAAATCATCACATTTAAGAAAATTGAATTTTTTCAAAGAATTTCATTCAATTTTTTCCAAAATATTTGAATTTCCGAGAAGAATTTTTTTATTTATAAAGATAAGTGAAATTTTGACAACAATTTTTAGAAATTATTTAACACTTAATCAAAATTCTGCGAAAAATGTTATTAATTTTTAAAAAAATTTGTAAATAATTGAATTTCAAGAAAATTTTTATTATTTACGAAAATATTTGAATAATTTTGACTGTAAATTTAGAAAAAAATTTCTTTTTATAATAATAATTGAATTCTTGCGAAGAATTTTATTAAAATAGTAGACGCATTGAAAATCATTAAATTCGGTAAAATGTTTGATAATAATTTTAATTTTGCCAATAAATTTATAACATTTCTATTGAATAATTGAACTTTTGTGGAAAATTTTTCTATAAAATAGTAGATATTAAAAATCATTGAAATTCAGGAAAATTTTTAAAAATATTTGAAATTTCCCCGAGAATTTTAAACATAATTGAATTTATTCGAAAAATTTTATAATTATTATGTTGATTTTATTATTTATTGAAAATAATTGAATTCCTAAAAAGAATTTTGTTACTTATGAGAAAAAATATAGTTAATTTACTCAGAAGAAATTTAAAATTTTTTTGTAAATAATGGAATTGCTATGTGAAATTTTTATTATTGATGAAAATAATTAAATGCTTGCGCATAATTTTAATAACATTCTTTTTTAAAAAATTAAATTCTTCTAGAAAGTTTTATCACAAAAGTAAATATCAAAAATTGTTAAATTGAGGAAAATTTTGAATGTAATTGAATTTTGAAGAAAAATTTTATTATATTATTAATCTTGAAGTATTTGAGTAAAATAATCCATTAAATAATTTCTATAAGTATTTATTTTCATGATTTAGTTCTTGAAGAATTAAGTTACTTAAAAAAAAATATTGTCAGAAGTAGAAAAAATTAATTGTATTATATAAAATTTGTAGTAATTTCATAGTTTGCAAACAAAATAGAAGTTCCAAAATTCAGAATTTTCTTATAAAGTCTAAAAATTTAAATTTAATTTAAATTTTTAATTTATTTGAAAAAAATTTTTTTTTCAGTACTTTTAATAAAAATTATTAACAAATTCTACAATCTCTAAAACTTTTTCATGACAAATTTGACTTTTTCTAACTCCTCTCTAACCGATGCGAAAAAATTTCTCGTCAAATGCTACGTGTAAAATTTCCTCAGAAAGAAGGGATTAAAATTAAAAAAAAATTAACCCCAGGGTCAGAAAAGTCCAATTTTTCTTTCCAGAAGACAAAAAATCATATCCCCCATAAGCAAAAATTGCATTAAAAAAAACTCCACAAAGAACTTTAAATTTCCCAAGTTTCCCATTATACTTATAATATTTAAATGACCATCAGCAGGTCATTTGCAAGCATTTATTCTAATGAAGTTGGCAAATCTCGACGATTGGTCAAACCGACAATGATGTCAATATAAATGATGTCAAGAGTGTCAGTGATAGAGGGAGATGAAAAAAAAATTTTACAGCGATAAGTATAATTTTCAAGACGACTTGTTAGTTGGAATTATGTAGAATATATCAGTATTTGTCAACCTACATCTTTGTTTTTAAATATTTGATAGAGTAAAGAGGTAAAAAAAAGAGAGAGAGAGAGAAGGAAAGAGAGGGGAGGAAAAGAAAAAGAGAGAGAAGAACGATATAAGGAGTCATAGAGCTGCTTATATTTCTATACGCATCCCTACTCATGTCCTGTGGTATAAACAGGCTCATAGTGGCAGCGACACACGCCATATGTGGCTAGACTATCCTACGTGGGCTAAACAAGTCCTCTTACCTTACTTCGCCTCACTTCTTGAGTCCCAAGTAAGCGTACCTTTTTAGCAGCATTACACATTAATATCGCAATAGGCGAATTCAGATTTAAATTCATTCGCCACTTAAAGAGCCATAAATTTTCCTCTTACCTTTATATCATCCTTTCTTCGTTCCTCATTTTTCGTTCTGCTTCAAGAGACAGAGAGAGTTATTTTTAGACATGATCCCATTTTTTTTTTAAATTCCAAATTCTCCACTTCTCAGGCTTTGCACTCTTCTACTAAAAGCTACTATTTGCTACTTTTTTGATACGAGGCTACTACTACTTTTTAGCTACTTTTTTGAACCCAATGCTACTACTACATTTTAGCTACTTTTTTGAACCTAATGCAAATTAAAGCTACTTTTCTCAACAAATAGTCAAATTTAGATTTTTAGTTTTCACATTTCCACTTAAAAACAGTGTTAAAAACTAAAATCGTTAATCAAAAACGACCGCCAATAAAATATTAGGAAATAATTTTACCTACATTTGTGACGCGATCTGAAGAAAAGGACCTCAGAAGCAAATCACTTTAAGGTTATGTTAGAGTTACTTTTTCGATGATTAAAAGTTTCTTTTTTCCTTTTCGCAAATTAAAATCAGTGTTTATTAAATATTTCAGTTATAATGAAAACTTAAACATTAATAATTCACATAACCAGTTGATCATTTTTTTGTAATTTTATTTCAAAAACTGCAAACATAACCTATAATTTTTTGCTTCTACTTTTCTTCAGATCGTGTCACATTTACTCTATCAATACTGACTGATTATAAATTTTTCAAAAAAAAATCTTGTCTCATCATAATTATAATTGAAAACATGATTAATTCAATTTCATATAAAATTTATTGATACTAATTGAATTTCTGCAAAGAATTTTACTATTTATAAAAGTAATTGAATCCTTCCAATGAATGTTCTTACATATTTAGGAAAATAATTAAATGTTTACGTAGAATTTTATTAAAGTTTTCGAAAATAATTGAATCGTAGAGAACAATTTCATTATTTATAAAGATAATTGAAATTTCGGCGAGTTTCAAAAAAATTTTTAACTTAATTGAATTTCTGCGGAGAATTTTAATTTTGAAAATAATTGAATTTTTTTATTTTTAATTTTATGGAAATTTATGAAAATAATTAAATTCTTGTGAAGAATATTTTTCAAAAATAATATTCCAAAGAATTTAGTAAATCGGAAAAATTTTGCTATAGTTATGAAAATAATTGAAATAATTGAATTCTTTAGAGAAAATTTAATCAAATTTTTAAACCTAATTGCATTTTTCGACGAATTTGATTAAAATTGTATTAAACATAATTCCATTTCTGCAATGAGTGTTATTATTTATGAAAATAATTGAATTAATGCGAGGATTTTATAAAAAAAAATGTTTCAAATAATTGATTAAAAAAAAATTTATAGTTAAACTATTTTTAATCATTCAATTCCTATGAAATTTTCATTCTTTTAGAAAACAATTAAATATTCGTATAGAATTTTGTCAACATTGTTTTTAAATAATTGGATATTTTTTGGAAATTTCATTAAAATAGAAAACATATACATATTATTGAATTAAGAAAATTTTTTTGAAAATAATTGAATTCTTGTGGTGAATATAAATGAATTTTTGTTATTAATAGAAATAATTGAACTTTTACGATGGATTTTAAAAAATTTCCTAAAAGTAATTTAATTTTGTCGAACTTTTACTATTTAAAAAAATATTTCAATGTATTGCGAATAATTTTTTAAAAATAAAGTTATAATTATACGGTGACTATAACTTCCCTCGATTATTAAGAAAATTTAAAAAAAAATTCTTGAAAAGAAGTAAATTATTTTTAATAGAATGTAAAGAAATTTTAATTACATCAAAAATTTTCAATTATTTGTTCATAAAAATTCAATTATCTTGAAATAACAGAATTAAAAAATCTTATTTTTCAAAATTTAAAAAAAAAACTTGAAAAATTCAATTTTATTAAAAAATTTGAAGTGTGTATTTTTTTAAAATTAACTAGTAAAAATTTAAAATTATTAATCTTCGTACTAAAAAACGTGAGTACATTAGAATGTGACTCCTTATAAAATTTAATTATTTATCAATTATTAAATTAAAATACTTTAAAAATTCGATTTTTAAAAAAGTTTTTAATGAAATAAATAAAATAAAAATAAACTTTACTAATTCAAAAGCAAAAAGTCAGTCACTAATTCAAATTAGTAAACATTTTTACTAATTTTTCGAAAGAATTTAATTATTTTCACAAATAGTAAAATTTTTCGCAGAAATTAGATTATTTAGTAAAATCTTTGCAAATATTCAATTCTTTTAAAAATAATTCTAAATTGGATTTAATCTCAAAAAATCAATTATTTCATAAGATTGTCTGCAAAATTTCTTTTCAAAAATCAATTATTTTCTCAATTTTAAGAAAATCTCGTAAAATATTAAATTATTTTCATTAAAAATTAAAAAATGACACAATTTGTTAATAAACGATTTATTATGTCAATTTTTTAATAAAATTTTACTCAAGGATTTAGTAAAAGTTTTTCTAATTTTTAATAAAAATGTTTCGAAAAAATACATTTGTTTTCAAAACTTCGAAGAAATTCTTAGAAACAATTCAATTATTTAAAAAAAAAATTTCAAATTCTTCACAAGAATTATATTATTTCTATAAATAATAAAATCATAATTTTTATCCAAAGTAATTATTTTAAAATCTTAAAAGAAAATCTTCATAAAATTCAATTACTTTCGAAATTTCCAATTAAAGTTATTAATGATAACAGATTACTTTTAAAAAATTGAAAAATAATTCTTCAAAAGAATTTAATTATAAATTTGAACTTTTTTAATAAAATTTTTAGCAAAAATACAATTATTTGAAAAAAAATTGATAAAATTCATCAAAAATTCAATTATTTTAAGGAATAATAAAATTTCCACAAGAATTCAATTATTTAAACTAAAATTTTCATAATATTTGTTAAATGTCGAAAAAAATTATTATTTAAAACAATTTTTTAAAAATTCTCATAAAGAATTCAGTTATTTTTAAAAATAAAAAAATTTTCACAGAAATTCAATTATTTCAAACATTTTATACGATTTTTGACAATAATTCAAATATTTTCACAAAAATAATAAAATTCTTCTTAGGATTCACTTAATTTTGAAAATCACAATAAAATTCTTGACAACCATTCACTTATTTTCATAAATAATAAAATTCATTGCAGGATTTTAATTATTCTTAATACAATTTTAGAAGAATTGCTAAAAAAATAAAATTACTCTTAAAAACATAAAATTTCAATTCTTTGAGAAAATCAATTATCTAAAAAAAGGGTTTTTTAAATCATTCTTTGGAAGAATTCAATATTAATTAGAAAAATATTAGAATTTTTCACTATGGAATTCAGAAATTTTAAAATATTTTTGTAAAATTGTTAAAAAAAATTAATTATTTTAAATATACAATTTCGTTAAATTTTTTTTTTCGAAATAATTTAATAATTTTAGATTTTCATAAAATTTTTCGCAAGAATTCAATTATTTTCATTAATAATAAAATTCTTCAAAAGGAATGCCATTAATAATTTAATTGTAGTAAAATTTCTCGAAAGATTATAAAATTCTTTTTAAAAAATATTAATTAAATTCAATTATTTTCAAAAATTCTCATGAAATTCTTCAGGGAAAACTGAATAATTTTTTAAAATAGTAAAATTTATGGAAGGAAGTCAATTATTTTTATCAGTATTTTAATAAATTTTCTCAACAAAATAGAATTATTTTTCGAAATACACTGAAAGAAAATGTATATTAAATTTTATAAAAGTATTTTTCAATTTTGGAGAAAAAGTGCAAGAAAACGGAATTTTTATGTTAAAAATACTAAACTTTAAGTAAAATTCTGTTGAAATTAGTATTTGTATCGAATATGAAGAATTTTAATTAAATTTTAATATAACTTTACTGAATTCCACTTAAGTTTTTTTAATGTTTAGTATTTTTTACATAAAAATTTCGGTTTTTAGCACTTTTTCGCTAAATTCTAAAATACTTTTACAAAATTTAATATACATTTTCTTTCTGTGCATATTTAATAATAATGTTTTCAATTGAATACAATTATTTTGAAAATGTTTCAACAATTTTTTCGAAACATTCAATTATTCTCAAAAATTGTATTAAAATTCTTTAAAACAAATAAAAAATTTAATAATTTTTATAAATTGTAAGATTCTTGGCAAGAGTTATAATGATTTTTATGACATTAATTAGGTATAAAAAATAAAATTGAAAAAATGGAAAAGAATAATTATTTTAAAAAATTTTGAAATCGTTATGTAGTTACAAATTCTACAAACTTCAACTCACATAAACGAGATAAAAAACAGCACTGTCTAAATTCATTAAAGCGAAAGAAAAGAAGATATTTTCACTATATTCGCAGTTATATAGTCGCAGTTTTATCAATTACCATATTATATACATACAACTATATATATTATGAATCCGCAGAGTTCTCGCAGAAATACAATATTCCTCTTGATAAATCTTTTAGTGGCTAGTAGTGTGTATGGCAGTAAATTTTGAAAATAGTAAGTAAATGATTAACGATCAATTATAATTCACCTTTATAATAAGAGTTTCGACAAAGTTATGAGTAATTTTGGTTTGCTTATTAGACGTTGGGATATTTTTACACGAAGATGAAAAACGACCAGTCGTTCGTCATTTATTTTTCTGTTCTGCTCTCTATCTCTCTGTGCTTGTTAAAACTGTTACGTTCATTTAAAAGTGTATATAATACATATTGTATAAATGTATGTATGTTTAAGTACATATATATATGTAACTCTCGTGCTGTGCACACGAGTCTAATTATATGACTAAAGGCGCATGAAAAGACAAAAGTGATATCACCTTTCATTCACATCTTGATTTTATAGTGCATCGTATAAAATAGAAACCTATTTCGAAAAATTTTTCTTCTACACGCTTGTGTGTGCCTTATCAAAAAGTATATTAAATTTCATCGATCGGCAATGACAATAAAATAAGAGAAAAAAAATATATTTGAAATTTTTTCAAGAGATGTAGTTTATTATCAGATCGTCGACAATGTTTATTCGAAAGGAAAATTTCATTTTTATCGAATCGAATTATCGGTGTATGAATTATTATTTGTGATTACAGTCAAATATTTATCTATAAATATTGTTGTTGTCTCTTTAGCCCTGTTATTTTTTTTTAGGGGACCATTTTTCTTCTTGTTAACTTTTGACAATGAATTTTTAATTAAAAGTTAAAACACAATTTTCAGCGAAAATTAATCTTTCGTGCCAACCGTGAAAATAAAATAAAAAATTAATTCTTAATTATTAATCATTTATCTTTTATCTTCTTCTATATATTAATAAAGTTCGTGAATCGGTAATCTGTTCGCAATTTGAAGTTAGTTGTTTGCCTTTTTTTCCACAACTTTTTTAATAAAATGTCATTAAAAATCATTAAAATTCCTGCGAAGAATCTTACAATTTATAAAAATAATAACACTTTTAAAGAATATTTAAAATAATATTTAATAATAATAATATATTATTAAATATAATAATAATATTTAAAATAATAATAATAATATTTAAAATACTTAAAATAGTATTCAATCGAAAACTTTTATTAAATATTTCTAAAAATATTCTCAAAGTTGTGAACGTTTAAAACCTTAAAATGAAAGGCAATATTTTTATTTCTTTTTATTTGTATTTCTTTGCAAAAAAATTATTTTCGATTAAAATAAATTATCTCTAAACTAAATATTATTTTATTTCAATTATTTTTCTTTTCTGTATCGTAATTTTCTAAAACACTTGAATTTTATTAAACGTTCGAAACTTCATCCACATTTCTAAAAATAATTCTATTCTGTCGAGAAAATTTATTAAAATTAAAGAACATTTCCAAACAATTTTTTTTGTAATTATCTTCGAATCTTTCCCGGAAAATAAAACATTCTCTCGCCCCGTTTGGAAACAAAAAAGAATCCTACACTATATACACTATGAAGACACGACGCCAGTTATTGCTAGAAATCTATTTTTTCTCGCACCTTTTTACACATTTCGCATGAATGTTTTTGAACAAAAGAAAAGAAAAGAAAAAAAAAATTCGCCAGCTTTTTTCATCAACTCTCTTTCTCCTGCAAAGATTTATAGGGATATAAAGTTTATACCGTCCCACCACCTTTTGAAATGAATTTTTCCTGTCATCAAACTTGGAGAAACAATACAAACAACCATGAAGTGAAACGGGAATTTCTTTATGTGAAGGAGAGAGAAAGAGATGATGACACAAACACACATGGAGAATAAAAAAAATATATATAGAGGCAGCACACAGCATATTCCATACGGGCACCTTACGATTCGTCCCTGACGAATATCCGCTTTGGAGGAGACATAATTTGAAATTGTCCGGGGGTCAAAGAGCGAGCGCGGCTACTTGAGCGAGTTGACTCTGCCGGTCTCAGGGGTCACGTGCCATGACATCTTCTCTGTTTCTTCTTCTTCTTCTTCTCATCCTTCTTCTTTTCTTATTTCCCTCTTCACAAGTGTCTTCCTTCTCTCTCTCTCTTCACTTCTTCCTTTTTCTTACTCTCATCTCGTCATATGTAAAAGTTCATCTCGGACACATTTTTTATTATAATTTTTTTTTTACTCTCTGCTAATGCTGACTTTACTGTAAAAAAAAATTCTAAATTAGAGCTGATTTTTGTATTAAAATAGAACCAAACAACGATTTAGTACCAAAATTGGAACTAAAAACATAAAAAAATCAACGATTTAGTACCAAAATTTGTACTAAAAACAAAAAAAAATCAACGTTTTAGTACCAAAATTGGTACTAAAAACAAAAGAAAATCAACAATTTAGTACCAAAATTGATACTAAAAACAAAAAAAAAATCAACGATTTAGTACCAAAATTGGTACTAAATTAGTACATTTCTTTTGACAGTGTTATCTCCACTCGATCGCTATAGAATTTCACTCCCATAGTTCTATGGCGATAGAGTGGTCAAAGTAGGCCATTTTGGACCACCAAGAATCCAAAACGACGATTTTTGACTATAACGCTAGTAATTTTAAAATTCAATTAATTTCGAAACATCTGAGTAGAATAATAATGAAAGTAATAAAATAAATAAAATTCTTTACATAATATCTAAATAAAAAGTTTTAAATTGAATTCTTTGGACGAATTTTAATAAAATTTTCAAGTAAAATTCCACGAAAGATGCAATTTTACTTGAAAATTTTATTAAAATTCGTCCAAAAAATTCAATTTAAAACTTATTATTTAGATATTATTTAATGAATTTTATATTATTTATAAAAATAATCAAATTTCTCCGTAGAATTTTAATTAGGTCCTTTTTTTGTAAATAATTGAATTCATTTGAAAAATTTTAAACCGAAATGTATTAAAAATTATTCAATTCTGTCAAATTTTCAAAAAATAATTGTAATTTTGATAAAATAATTTTTTTAATCAGTTCTATTATAATTTGTAAAAAATAATTAAATTTCTCATTAGAATTTTAATTAAGTCTTTTTTTGTAAATAATTGAATTCTTTTGAAAAATTTTAAACCGAAATGTATTAAAAATCATTCAATTCTGTCAAATTTTCAAAAAATAATTGCAATTTTGACAAAATGAATTTTCAATCAGTTCTATTATTATTTATAAAAATAATTAAATTTTTCCATAGAATTCTAATTAGGTCTTTTTTTGTAAATAATTGAATTCATTTAAAAAATTTTAAATCGAAATGTATTAAAAATCATTCAATTCTGTCAAATTTTCAAAAAATAATTGCAATTTTGCCAAAATAATTTTATAAAAAAATTATTTCCAAATATTTCAACTCTTGGAAATTTTTCTCATAAAATAGTAGATATATTTAAAGTAATTAAAATTTTTACAGGAATTTTATCGAAGACAATTGAATTTTATTATTTCTAAAAATAATTCAAATTTTGACGAGAAAATAAAAAAAAATTTTCAACTTAAAAAATAGCGAAATTCTACGAATTTGTTTATTTATGAAAATAATTTAGTTTATTGAGAAAAAATATATAACAGAATTTGTAAATAATTCAATTCCTGTCAAATTTTTATTATTTATGAAAATAATTGAATGTTTGCGTAGGATTTTAATAATGTCTTTTTTGTATATCATTAAATTCTTTTGGAAAATTTTTTTAAAACCAAATATATTGCAATATTTTACCAAATTAATTTTAAAAAAAAATTAATTTTAAATAATTCAACTCTTGGAAAATTTTACTATAAAGTAGTAGATATTGAATATAATCAAAATTTTTATACGAATTTTATTATAAATTTCGAAACAATTGAATTTTATTATTTCTAAAAATAATTCAAATTTTGACGAGAATATAAAAAAACTTTGAACGTAAAAAAATAGCGAAATTCTACGAATTTGTTTATTTATGAAAATAATTTAGTTTACTGCGAAAAAATTTATAACAAAATTGTAAATAATTCAATTGCTGTAAAATTTTTATTATTTATGAAAATAATTTAATGTTTCTACGTAGAAATTTACAAAAACATTTTTTTTAAACAATTAAATTCTTCTTAAAAAATTTTATTTCAATAGTAGATATCAAAAAACGTTGAATCGGGAAAAATTTCGAAAATAATTGAATTTAGAAGAAGAATTTTATTATTTCTAAAGACAATTGAAATTTTGATGCGAATTTAAAAAAATTTTTGAACATAAAATAGCGAAATTCTATGAAGAATTTTTTTTATTTATGAAAATAATTTAGTTTACTGCGAAAAAATTTATAAAAAATTTATAAATAATTCAATTCCTGAAAAATTTTTATTATTCATGAAAATAATAGAACGTTTTTACGTAGAATTTTAATATCTTTTTTTGTATATAATCAAATTATCTTTTGGAAAATTTTCTTATAACCGAATATATTGAAAATCATTCAATTCTATTTGATTTTTTAAAAATAATTCTAATTTTGCCAAAATAATTTTATAAAAAAATTCTTTTCAATTAATTAAACTCCTTTGGAAAATTTTATAAAAATAGTATAAATGTTGAAAAGAATTAAAAGTTTTACAAGAATTTTATCATAAATTTCAAAAATAATTGAATATAAAAGAAGAATTTTATCATTTCTGAAGATATAATTGAAATTATGACGAGAATTTAAAAATATGTTAGAACATAAAATAGCGAAATTCTACAAAGAATTTTTTTTATATATGAAAATAATTTACTTTATTGAGAAAAAATTTGTAAATAATTCAATTCCTATAAAATTTCTATTATTTATGAAAATAATCGAATCTTTTTACGTAGAATTTGTAACATTTTTTTTTTTAAATAGTTAAAAGCTTTTACAAAGTTTTATTTCATATCAAAAATATCAAAAATCGTTGAATTGAGAAAAATTTTGAAAATAATTGAATTGTGAAGAAGAATTTCACTATTATTTTAATTATTAATTTTGAAATATTTAAGTAAAATTATTTACATTAAATTTTTTTAATTTTTAACTATTAATTTTATAATAAGCGGAAAAAAACCTTTAACTATAGAAAAGCGATTACTTTCCCTCAAATAGCGAATGTATTCGTTGCAATAACTTTTTAGTTATTTTAGTTATTTTATTTCGCTAATATAGTGAATTTTGTAGTCCCAGGCGAAGCTTTTTTGAATAAAATATCTAAAATTATTTAAAATTAAATAAATTTTTCGAACTTAAAATAAAGATTTCGCGGAAATGTCGCCAAATAATGAACAAAGAAAATAATAGACTTAGGAGTCTGTGTATACAAATTTGTAAATTAGAAAATGTGTTTCACACTCGAGAGATAGAGTTCGAAAAAATATAACAGAAAAATAGTGTAGTGCGACTATAGAAAGATTCGCGCAGGGATAAAATAAAAGAGGGTATAAAAATTGACAGGTTGGACTATTTTCGTCTCGAAGGGGACGCCGCAAATGGAATATTAGGGATAATTCGAGGATGATAATAATTATGATGCGGTGTTTACTCGGGTCGGTGAGAATCACGGTCCCGCCGAGGAAGAATAAGAATAAGAATAAGAACTCTTATGAGAATCAGTTTCCAACGTTGCCATGCAACGTACGTTTCATCGAAAACCCAGGTGTCTTCTGTGGCGTATGTATCGCGTTCTCCACCCACTGAAAGAGCGGTTTTAACAACGATCCAAGAACCTGTTGCCAACGGTTTGAGAATCTCTGCGTCCTGCTCGTGCCGCGACCCTCTTCTTCCTCCCATCTCACTAAAGGATCTTTTTCCTCTCCTTCTCTCTTTGGATCTCTTCTTCTTCTTCTTCTTTTCTTCTTTTTTTGTTTTTCATCTTCTTTTTCTGTCTTTCATCCTCTCTTTCTGTCTTTCTGCCTCTCTTTCTGTCTTTCTGCCTCTCTTTCTGTCTTTCATCTTCTCTTTCCGTCTTTCATCTTCTTTTTCTCTCTTTCATCTTCTTTTTCTCTCTTTCAGCTCCGACGCAGAGATAGTTGGATACTTCACCGCGTAATATCACGCACTTTATCATAAGAGATGCTTACGTGTATGACAGAGGAAAAGGTCTTTCTGGAACGTTACAAGCCACAAGAGAGAAGAAAAAAGGTAAGAGAGAGGAAGAAGAAGAGGAGAGAGCAGGAAAGAAAGTATGCGGTCAGACCGAATAGAATACGGCACACGCCACACGCCATCATAATGGAGTAATGAGGCAAAGACGATAGCAATCGTGTAGGTTCCTTTGCCAACAAACACAGTCTCAACTCTAGAGATCAAACGTGAGAGACTCTTGGTCAGCACTCACACTCATATATGCTTCTCGTCCTCTCGTCGTTGTCGTCGTGTCGGGGCCACGTAACTTGGAACGAATTGAGCAAATCAGAGCCACATCCGATGAGGTCATTTCGTTTTGGTCTCTTTTTTTCCAATTCACAATTTTTACCCATTTGGAATGAAACGAAGAACGGAGCTTTTAAACCTCTGCGCTGATGCTGACGAACCGTTATTGGCCAAAAATGGTCACTTTCGATGTCTGGTGATCTGAAATATGGAATACTATCGTTATACACTATCGGCATAGAATTATGGGAACTATTATTTCGAAAAAAAACGAAAAAGAAGAATCTATTTCAGATTTCGCACTCATTTACTCAAAACCTTTACTATTTCCTCTCTAAATTTAATTCAATATAACTAAAAATGTTCCTAAAGTTCTGAACGATCAAATGAACGAAATACTTTTTCATTATAAATATTTTTAACAATTACTGATAATAATAAAAATTCGTAATATAAATTTAATATTTTGAAACTTAAAATTAATATTTTGAACCTAAGTGACAATATTATTATAATCAAATTTGAATTCCAAGAAGAAATAATTAAATGTCGTTCATTTGAACGTTCAGAACTTCAGGAGCATAACTAAAAAGGTTTTCTAATTTGAATTAGTGACTAATTTTTTGCTTCAGAACTAGTAAATTTTACTAATTAACAGTAATTTTTACTAATTCATAGAAAGTTTGACTAATTAATAGTAATTTATACTAATTAATAGAAAGTTTTACTAATTAATAGTAATTTTTACTAATAGAAAATTTTACTAATTAATAGAAAACTTTACTAATTAATAGTAATTTTTACTAATTAATAGTAATTTTTACTAATTAATAGTAATTTTTACTAATTAATAGAAAATTTTACTAATTAATAGAAAACTTTACTAATTAATAGTAATTTTTACTAATTAATAGTAATTTTAACTAATTAATAGTAATTTTTACTAATTAATAGAAAATTTTACTAATTAATAGAAAACTTTACTAATTAATAGTAATTTTTACTAATTAATAGAAAATTTTACTAATTAATAGTAACTTTATTAATTTATTACTGAAATTTACCAATTCAAAAGCAAATAGTCAGCTACCAGTATCAATTAACCATGTACCATAGTACTTGAATCAAATATAATATTCAGGCTTCGCACTCTTCTACTAAAAGCTACTATTTGCTACTTTTTTGATACGAGGCTACTTTTTGGCTACTTTTTTGAGCCTAATGCTACTAAAAGCTACTTTTCTCAACAAATAGTGTTAAAACTAAAATCGTTAATGAAAAACGACCGCCAATAAGATAATAGGAAATAATTTTACCAACATTTACTCTATTGAATTGAACAAATTTTTTTAAACATTTTTCAATTTTTCAAAAACCAATCTTGACTGTTCATAATTATAATTGAAAAATTTGATTAATTCAATTTCATTAAAATTTATTGATACTAATTGAATTTGTACAAAGAATTTTACTATTTATAAAAGTAATTGAATCCTTCAAAAGAATGTTATTACATATTTATGAAAATAATTAAATGTTTGCGTAGAATTTTATTAACATTTTTGAAAATAATTGAATTGTAGAGAACAATTTAATTATTTATAAAGATAATTGAAATTTCGGAGAATTTCAAAAAAATGTTAAACATAATTGAATTTCTGCGAAGAATTATGTTACTTTTGAAAATAATTAAATTATTTTTTTAATTTTATTGAAATTTATGAAAAGAATCGAATTCGTATGAGAAATATTTTTTTAAAAATAATATTTAAAAGAATTTAGTAAATCGGAAAAATTTTGGTATTTATGAAAATAATTAAAAAAATTATTGAATTCCTTAGACAAAATTTAAGAACCACTTTACTTTTTTAATTATCTACATGCTTTGCTAAAAAAACTAATTTTATAAAAAATTTAAAAAACCGAAATTCTTAAAATTCATCTGTTTCTACTTGTTTTTCTAGTTTTGATTCTTTATTTTTGGGTTTTTGAGAACCACTTTACTTTTTTAATTATCTACATGCTTTGCCAAAAAAATAATTTTATAAAAAATTTTAAAAACCGAAATTCTTAAAATTCATTTGTATCTACTTGTTTTTCTATTTTTGATTCTTTATTTTTGGGTTTTTGAGAACCACTTTACTTTTTTAATTATCTACATGCTTTGCCAAAAAAATAATTTTATAAAAAATTTTAAAAACCGAAATTCTTAAAATTCATTTGTTTCTACTTGTTTTTCTATTTTTGCTTCTTTATTTTTGGGTTTTTGAGAACCACTTTACTTTTTTAATTATCTGCATGCTTTGCCAAAAAAAGATAATTTTATAAAAAAAATTTAAAAACCGAAATTCTTAAAATTCATCTGTTTCTACTTGTTTTTCTACTTTTGCTTCTTTATTTTTGGGTTTTTGAGAACCACTTTACTTTTTTAATTATCTACATGCTTTCCTAAACAAAATAATTTTATAAAAACGCGCCACTGCAGTGCGAGTACAACTCGCACTTGTCCAATTTTTTTTTTATTATTTTCTCTTTTTTATTTTTGGCTTTACTATTCGTTTTTTTACTATTTTTGTCTTTAGTGTTCTTTTTAAAAAAGTTTTTAATGAAATTCTTTAATTCTTTTTTTTGTCATCGCGGCTACTATTTCCTACTTTTTTTTGTCATCAAGGCTACTTTTTCCTACTTTTTTAAACTCATAATGGAGTGCGAAGCCTGAATATTTATTGGAGTCAATTAGATGGTTCAATTTTGTATTTGCTTTACATACTGAAATTATTGGTTCAAAAACCATTTAATATTGACTCCAATAAATATTATTTGATTCAAGTAAATATTTATTTAAAAATCGTCAATTAATCAGTTATTTCAATCAAATGAATGTTTTGTTCAGTCTAAAAGCTACTATTTCTGTTTTTTTAGAATTCCCACTACACAAAATTCACTGGTATACAAGAAATAAAATAAAACTATTTTCAAAAACTCTATTCAAATTCTTTAAAACGATTCAATTATTTTCAATATCTAGTATTCTTCATAAAATTTTGCAAAAAGAAAAGAATTAAATTAAAAAAAAAAAAGTTTATACAATTCTAAAGAAGATTTCAATTATTTTCATAAATGATAAAAATCATCGAAGAATTTCAATTATTTTCATAAATAATAAAATTCATGGAAGAATTTAATAGTAATTTTTACTAATTTATTACTGAAATTTAATTATTACTGAAATTTATTTTTTTTTAAATTCAATTATTTTTAAAAAAAGGTATCCACATGAGAATTCAATTATTTAAATTAAAATTTTTATAATATTTCTTTGGATTCAAAAATTTAACTATATTTAAATTATTTAGAAAATTATGTAAAAGAATTTTTAAAAGCACATTTTTTCTTGGTAATTAAATTATTTTCATAAATACTCAATTTTTTCACAGAAATTAAATTATTTTCAAACATTCTAAAAAGATTTTTCGCAATAATTCTATTATTTTCAAAAACAATAAATTTTTCCGCAATAATTCAATTTTTTTCAAAAACAATAAAATTTTCCGCAATAATTCTATTATTTACAAAAACAATAAAATTTTTCGCACAAATTCAATTATTTTCGAAAATTTTAATAAAATTTTTTTCCAATAATTCAATTATTTAGATAAATAATTCTTCCCAAAAATTAAATTATTTCCACAAATAGTTCTTGTGGAAAAAATTCAATTATTAAAGATAAATAACAGAATTATTCCCGAAAAATCAATTATTTTAAATCATTTTAATAAAATTTTTGGCGAAATTCAATTATTTCAAAAAAAATCAGTATTCATTAGAGGAATTAAATTACTTTTAAAAAGTAAAATTTTTTTCTTTAAAATTTAATTTTTTTTCTAAAATTCTAATAAAATTGTTCGCAACAATTCAATTATCTTCATAAAAATAATAAATTGCTTTTTACGAATTCAATTATTTGCAAAAAATTTAATAAAATCCTACATAGACATTAAAAATTATTCTCATAAAAATTGTAATAGAAATTTTTTTTGTAAAATTGAATTATTTTCAAAAACTTTTCGCAATTCAATGACTTTTCAATAATTTCCATTTTCACAAAATTTCCAAACAGAATGCAAGTATTTAAAAATTTTCCTGCAAAAATCTTCGTGAGAATTCTAATCTTTTTATGGATCATAAAAATTGCTCGCAGGAATTAAATTATTTAAATTAGAATTTGCATGAAATTAGTCGAAAAAATTAATAATTTAAAAACTATGTAATAATAATAACCAATAATTAATTAATAGTAAATATGAACAGAACTATTTAATAGACTCAAGTAAAAATTATTTAATTGAAGTAAATATTTACTTGCGATAATATTCAGTTAATCGGACAATTAAATTATGTACCTTTTTTTCAGTGTCGAAATCAGGGAAAAGTGCGAGAAAAAAAACAAATTTACACTTTTTTGGCAAGCAGAAAATCGTTATCAACTCCGAAAACTATATGAAATCCGTGGAATTTTCTAAACCAAAAATATTTCCTTCTTTCTTTACGGAAATCAGCAGAATCTAAACAGAAAAAAAACAAAAATCATTGAAATTAATGAAATCATTATGAGGAGATGATAGGGTAAAGGATGTAAATATCATTTAAAGGAAAATTAAGAAACCAATAATTATTTATGAGAACTTGGTGTGCACTTACCACACGTGAAGCGTTTTTGTGATAATAATCGACTCTCTCCTGATGGACGGCAAGTGCCTCGGGACAGTGAAGCATTATATATCTAGACTCGTTCATCCCTTTAATATAACACCTACGGTTAATGCGCTCTGAAACAAATCATTAGTAAGTCGTTATTTATGGATTAAACGAAAAATTTCAATTTATAAAATAGTATATTCATACACATATCTTTCTCTATATACTATACAATAAATACACACATGGACTTTTAAATGTTTAATCCACGTATGATGTATATTGTAAAATTACATTCAACTATGAGCTGGCAATCAACGGAACTTTGAAAATAAAATATATTCTTCGCACAGTACTTAATTTGCCATTTTCTCATACGAAAAAAAATTAAACTATATCGTTTACTATATTTACATAGTAAAAAAATTGTAATATGAATTTAAAATATTTTTTTTACTATATATACTTTTCCTAATTTCCTTGGCAAATAGAATTCTTTTTCAATGTCGAAAACTGATAAAAATTCCAAATTATTTAAACCCAAGTTTCAAAAACGAAAAATTGGAAATTTGTGTACTCATCATTAACATAAAACTTGTCTCAATGTTTCAAAATTACAAAAAAAGTCAAGTGTTCAAGTTCTCGAATGAGAAAAAAAATGCGTTGTTTGTCGCATCTAAATATACACTCTCGACTCACACGAATTTCGAGTTCATAACAAACTTTTCATTCGCGCAGCTGTTATACGAACGAGTATTATGAAAAAAAGTATTGCCTCACAATAACAAATATTAGAAATTTTATTTTTCCCTTTTGCACTAATAGTAAAAAAAAAATCGCTTAAAGCGAGAATATTTTTTCCACAGCAATATATAAGAGAAGAAAAAAATCCAGAACTTGAACAACGGGAGGAAAAAAAAAATAAAAATCAGTATATAATTTTTATTTCTTTTCATTATAAATAAATGTTTTGCCTTTTGAGCGATGATGAGGTGCAGAGAAAATATCTTGAGACATATTCTCTCGCACGTGTTACAACAGTTATGCTCTTCTCTTTAGCACTCTTGAGCGGTGCGGTGGTGCTCTCGCCTCACTTTGGAAAGAATGGAGAAAGCGACAAGACAAAATGGAATGACTTAAAGGATGAAGAATGAAATTAATGGCACACAGCACATGCTGTATATATATAATATTTGAAGTGCGTAATTTAGACAGGTATATGGAGTTCATGGTCATCAATTTTTAAAATAGAATAATATATATAGAAGAAAAAAAGTACAAAGCTGCCTTCCTCTATAAAAATATTGAGAAATCTGCACGCGAGCTCCTTTTATACATATATATTTATATAAACTTCTGAATCTTTACAAGTAAATTCACAAAGAAAACAATGAAGTCATCCGGTAAAATAAATACACCGTGAGGTTTATTTCAAAAAATTTTCACTATTTAGAAGAATTTTTAATAACGAGATTCCAAATTCTAAATATGAATTTTACAACAAAATAATTCATTGTTATTAAAAATTCCGATTGATGTTCGCTTCTGCGACGAGAGACAAATAGAAAAAAAATTCTCAGCCGCCAAGAAAGTCATTTGAACGAAAAAAATTCAAAATCCAATTTTGCAAAAATTTTCAGTTTTGACTGAACACAGTTTTTCTAAGAATATCGCAAATTGAGACAAAAAACGAATAAAATGTATTTTTTCAACAATGAGAGATAGTAGAAAAAAAATTCTCAGCCGCCAAGAAAATCATTTGAACGAAAAAATTCAAAATCCAATTTTGCAAAAATGTTGAGTTTCGACTAAACACAATTTTTTTAAGAATATCGCAAATTGAGACAAAAAACGAATAAAATATATTGCTTCAACGATGAGAGACAGTAGAAAAAAAAATTCTCAGCTGACAAGAAAATAATTTGAATGAAAAAAATTCAAAATCCAATTTTGAAAAATTTTCAGTTTTGACTGAACACAGTTTTTCTAAGAATATCGCAAATTGAGACAAAAAACGAATAAAATATATTGCTTCAACAATGAGAGATAGTAGAAAAAAAATTCTCAGCCGCCAAGAAAATCATTTGAACGAAAAAAATTCAAAATCCAATTTTGCAAAAATATTGAGTTTCGACTAAACACAGTTTTTTTAAGAATATCGCAAATTGAGACAAAAAGCGAATAAAATATATTGCTTCAACAATGAGAGACGGTAGAAAAAAAATTCTCATCCGCCGAGAAAATCATTTGAACGAAAAAAATTCAAAATCCAATTTTGCAAGAATTTTCAGTTTTCACTGAACACAGTTTTTCCAAGAATATCGCAAATTGAGACAAAAAACGAATAAAATGTATTTCTTCTCAAAATTTTCGATTCTTTCCCTTCAATTTAATTCCCTCTCGAAAAATCGTGAAACCAAAATTGAATCCAACAAAAATTTCGTTCGAAACAGAAAAATTTTGCCTCAAACAACAAAATTTTGTTTCAAACAATCGAAAATTTTACTACAACAACCAAATTTTGTTTGAAACATACATTTTGATCAGTTTGAAAAAATTACAAAAATCATGACTTTTTGCTACATAAAAAAAAATTGTTATTTTCAACCAATTTAAATTTAGAGTGTTTATTCGAAATTGTCTGAAAACGATGACTCTATTTTTGTTTATCTTTCTGAAACATCTATTTGTATCCTGAATTTTCTATAAAGTAAATTAAAATATATTCAAGTGCCTCGAAATGTCCTAAAAGGTATTTTGAAATATATTCATAAATAACTCGTAAAATTCAGGAGTAACTCAATATTTAGGAATGCCTTAAAAATTTAGAAATAACTTAATACTTGCGGGAATAACTTTATATATATTTACTTTTAGGAATAACTTAATACTAACAAATAACATTCAATCAAGAAATATCTCAATATTTAGAAAAATTGGAAACAGAAATTTATATTTAGAAACATATTTCAAAAAAATATATTTACTTATTTATATTCAGAAATTTATATTTAAAAACTAAAAATTTAGAGAAAAAAAATTAATATTTAGAAATAGATCACAAAATTATGGAAAAATCAAAAAGAAAGAAAAATATTCCAAAATAATTGAACATTTAAAAGTAAATTAATATTTAGAAAAAATTTTAATATTCAGAAATAGTCCAGAACTATTTTTTTTACTAAATTAATTTTTTCTTAACCAAAAAGTCAGAAATAGAAAAATTTAAACCTTTAAAAAATTTCAAAAATACAAAAAACATTAAAAAATAACTGAACGTTCAGGAAAAAAATTTAACATTCAAAAATACTTGTAGAAATATTCCAAATTCAATAAAACCTGAATAATGACTTAAAAACTCATTTTACTATTTATTATACTTAACTATTTAAAACATCTCAAGAAAAAGAAACCTTTTTTTACACTAATCTACCATCATTTATCATCATAAAGGTTAATGTATTAATTTGTATTAATACAGAGTGGAGTGATATTAAATAATTGTCTTTAATATAATTGTCTCGTTTCATTTTAAAGGTCAAAAAAAGGGAGAGTAGAAAAAAATTTGATAAAATAGAAATTGCTTGTTATTAAAAATCAATTGTTAATGAAAATAAATTAAATTCTAATAAAAGTGATAATTATAATTTTTTTAAAGAAATGTAGTATATATATGGAGAATATTATGGAATCGAAAAGTTCATGATCTATCCATTTATTTTCACTATAGATTATCTTCCAAGGGGGAGAGAATTATTTCATTTCTTGAATGTCAGAAATCAAAAGATACTTATTGATAAATTGTTATAGGTATATACTATATGTGAGGATACGTTAAATTCAATTCAATCTGTCAGTTTTATAACAATTATCTTTTCTTCTATTTTCGATTGATTTTTTCTTTTTTTTTCTTTTATATTTCACATTTTTATTCTCCACTTTTTTGTTAATATTATATTATTCTTATTATTACTACTATTACTATTATTACTAATATTACTATTATTAATGCTACTTTTATTTTTATCACTCTCTACAAATTTAAATTAGTCAAAAAAAAATTATTTTGATAGAATATTACTAAAATCTAAAACAATTAAATTATTTCGAAAAAAGAAATTAAAGTAATTCGTATTTAAAAGAATCTACTCCTTTCGAACAGTTGCATAAAAATGTTTGAAAATACTTGAATTCCAGTGAAAAAATTCTAATATTTCGGTAAATAATTGAATTCTTCCAAGGAATTAAAAAAAAACATTTTTCTACCTATAATTGATTTTTTAGAGAAATTGAAATTACAATTTTTAAGAATATTTACATTTTTAAATTTTTTTGCTCCAATCTTCCAAATTTAGATTAAAAATAATTCAAATTCTGCAATGAATGTTATTATTTTTGAAATTAATTGAAGTTACAAAGATTTTAATTGAAATTTTCCAAGATAATTAAATTCTCCCTAAGAAATTTAGTAAATACGAAAATAATTGAATTTCTGTTAAAAATTTTGTTATTTTTGAAAATAATTTAATTATTCATCATAATTTTATGAACATTGTTTTAAATTATCAATTTTTTCGAAATAGAATAAATTTTATCAAATTTGTAATTTAAAAAATAGAATTCTTGTAGAAAAAAATTTTTTTTGTGAAAATAATTAAATTTTTGCACTTAGAATTTTAACAAAAAATTTTAAAAATTCTATTAATTAAATTCCTGTTAAAAAGTTTTTTATTTTATGAAAATGATTGTGAATTTTATAAAATTTTTTTTAAATATTTGAATTTTTCGCTAAAATTCATTCATATAATAAATGTTACTAAAATATTAAATTAAATAATTGAATTCTTGTGGAAAAAATTAGTTTTGTGAAAATAATTAAATTCTTTCTTAGAATTTTAACAAAAAAATTTCTAATCAAATAATTGATATTTTCCCCATTCTTTTTTAAAAATTCTATTAATTAAATTCCTATGTGAAAACTGTATTATTTATGAAAATAATTGAATTTCGGATGTATTTTATAAATTTTTTTTTTAAAGAATTGATTTTTTTAAATAATTACAAAAATTCCTTCATGGAAATACTAGACAATGAAAATAATTGAATTTCGAATATTTCTAGAAGAAGGCGAAGAAATATATTTAAAAAATTGTAAATAATTGAATTATTAATTTTTATTATCTATACGAAAATAATTAATTCTTTGCAACGAATTTTATTACTTTTAAAAATAATTGAATTCCTGAAACACATTTTGTTGTTTATAAAAATAACTAAATTTCTATTAAAAATATTTATTATTAAAAAAAAATTAAATTATTGCGAAGAAATTTATGAAAAATTGAATTTCTCGAAAATTTTTATTATTAATAAAAGTGATTATATTTTCTGCATTGGTTTTTTTATCAAAATTTTTAAAAATAATTTAATTCTTTTACAAATTTTTAATAAAATAAAGAATATAAAAAAATTGTTCAATTGAGGTAAATTTTAGAAAATAATAAAATTTTGTCAAGAATTTTATTAAAATTTAGAAGAAAAATTGGAATTGACAAGAATATTTTATTCATATTACTTAAAATAATTGAATTTCGAAGAATTTTAATATTTATAAAAATAAAAAAAAATTTAACTATATAAGAATTTTGTTGAAATTTAGGAAAATAATTGAAATTGACAAGAATTTTTGCTAAAACAATTGAAATTTCGATGAGAATTTATAAACAGTTTTGAAAATAATTGAATTTCAGACAAGAATTTTATTAAAATTTAGGAAAATAATTGAAATTGACAAGAATTTTTGTAAAAACAATTGAAATATCGATGAGAATATATAAACAATTTTGAAAATAATTGAATTTTAGACAAGAATTTTATTAAAATTTAGGAAAACAATTATAATTTTGACAACAATTTTATTTAATTTTCTTCGAATCCTAAATTTTCTTAAATTTCTGTGAAAACTTTATTATTTATGAAAAAATTGAATTTCAAATGAATTTTTTTCAGACAAGAATTTTTGGTAAATTTTATAAAAAATTTTTTAAATGAGTTTTTTAAATAATTGCAAAAATTCTTTCATGAGAATACTATACATTGAAAATAATTGAATTTCGAATATTTTTTTTAAAATAATAATTGAATCATTTGAAACAAAAGGATTTTTGAGTTCGATGAATAGCTTGAAATTTGTCACTCTCGGAAGTTTTTGAACTCGACGATTACGAATTTAAGGTCAGATTTCAAAAAAATAGATCCATTTCTTTTTTTCATATACCAAATGTTTAAAAACTATATCAAACTGCCAGTTTTTTATCTTCTTTTTCATAATTTTTTAAGGGTTTTCGTTTTTTCATCAAGAAAAGGCGTCACAATTCCAAAAGATCTCAAAATAAATATACAATATTAACAAACAAAAAGTCTAGAACCTAAATTGCCCAAGATTTCGAAGGGTCCCAAAAAACCAAGAAATAAGGTGACAACGATGACGTGAAAGCTAAACTGAAATCTCTTGACATAGAGACAGGAGATTAAAAGGCAGGTTATAAACGCAAAAGGAGAGTTAAAGTTGGTTGAAAAGACCAACAGCGTACAATAAATAGAATATAGAAAAAGTAAGGCTGAAAACCTGTCAGACGGAAGCTGACAAATAACCCTGCCGCTACTTAGTAACATTACGATTCAGTATTTAAAGATTTAGCTCTCTTTTTCCACATAGCTAATTGAGAGATTGAAGTAAGAAAAAAACCTCTGAATGGTTATTCTCTCTAAATGAGAAGAAAAAAATTTTCAACAAATTACATCCAATGGAGAACGGTAAGAAGTTTTCAGGTACAGTTTCGTATTCTTATGCATCGGAGCCTCGCGAGGGAAAGTATATCCTATCCAAGAGAGTATGTATTTCTTTATTTTCCCCTCTTTGTTCATCAGTTCACCCACGCATAGTTGACACGCGCGCGTTCGCGTGCTCGCCCGTATGCCAGGCAACACTCACTCACGAACATATTATAAACCAAGTCTCTCTCTCTCTCTCTTTCTCTATACATCTCTTTTCTCTCTCGCTCACTCTTTGTAAGGTGAATAAAAAGCCAAATGTGATTGGCGTATCGCAAAAATCCGCCATTAAAAACACTATCGTGACTCCTCCCATTAAAGTCAATGGGAAGATTGCGAGATTTCACATAATTTTTTTTTTTTCTTTTTTCCCTTCTTTTTGTCCTTTTTTTCACACTGATTTCTTCGATCGTTGATGCCTGAAATCGGCGTGTGAGAGCTTCGAGCATAATATTATAAAAGTTGAATTCTGCGGGCGAAACGAGTAGACACGAGAGTGCTGATCGGAAAGGCTCGTGGCGCCACGTTCCAAAGTGGTGGGGGCATTAATTCATCTTTGGATTTCCCCTTATTTGGACTTGTATACACGATTCATTGGCGGTGGGGGCTTTGAATGGGTGGATACGAAAGGCTGGGCCTTAAGGTGTATCACAGCAGCACAATGATGAATATCTTTGACTATGCGTGTGTGTGTGTGCAATTTACTCAAAAATGAGTGTATATACAGACACGAACACTGTAAATAGTGTAACGAGTTTCAAGTTATATAGCTTCATTCGTATATTTACTGGTAAAAGTTTGTCCTCGTCTCTCTCACTCTTTGGATGAATGTTAGTCTGTGTGTGTGTATCTTATATTCACCTACTACCGTATTCGGTGACCGATGAGATTGCCAAGGATTACACATGTAATCGCTCCTATCATTTGCCTTTCCTAGGATTGCCCATGCAATTAACAGACGTGGGAACCAATTCTAGTTGTTGTTCTGCAACAAGAGAAATATTTATTTAGTTTTATGACTTCCACCTTTTCAGATTGGATAACTATATAATCAATGAATCTAAATGGCTCATCTAATTGTTCCTTTGTTTAATCTCCTTTATATCCAAATCGAAATCAAATTTCATTCCCTCTAATTGTTATTCGTCAATTTAATTATGGCTATTTGCAATTTATACTCATATCGAGACGCAGTAATGATAGTATTTTCAAAAGACTAAAAACAGTTTAGTTAAAATTTGTAATTTTTGTTTTCCTTTGACCGTAATATAATTAATTTGTTGATCATTTAATTTTTTATTTTTAATCCTTTTTGAAATCTTATAAACTATGTCCGATGATTGGATAATAAAATGTTTTTAAAATTGTTCATCCCCTGATGAGGAACTAAGTTCGAAACTATAGTTGGGAGTTTAATAAAATTCTCTAAAAAACAAATCGTATCTAGGCCTTCTCATTTTTCAACAAAAAGTTTAGTTAAAAGACTAAAAACAGTTTAGTCAAAAGACTAAACAGTATTTACTAAAAATGCTGTTTAGGTTTCCGATAAAAGACACTTTTGGTGCCCAAGTAACCAAAAAGTCTTAATTTAAGACACTTTTATTCCACCAGAGTTTTCTTTTTGAAAATTGCCACCAAAAAAAGAAAAGCAATTGAAATTAAACAACATTTATAGTTTAGGATTAATTTGTTTCAATGTAAATTCTAAATGTAAAAAAAATTCTTGAATGTTCATTTGAATTCGTTCGAAAATTTATAGAAACATGTTACAAAAACGTTTTGTGTCACCAAAAAAAATTTAATTATAAAGTTTCCAAGTGTAAAATTTGAGTTTTAAATTTTCACTGCAAACGATAATTTACAAAAATATTTCTAATAAAAAATTTTTCGTCCACTTGGATCGTTTAAAACTATTGTGGACCATTAAAAATTAAAATTTTGTTCTTCCTTGATTTGCAGAAAAAATTTCAGTTTTTCATCAGTTACTTCTTTTTGAAATAAATATTCAATCATTATTTTTCCATACGAATTAAGATTTTAAAAAAATTCAAATTCATACTTTTTCAAAATTTAGCAACTTACAAGAATAATAATATTAAAATCGTGAAAAAATCTATCACTTCGAGTCAAAGACTCATAGTCTCATGTCTAATTAATTAATTAATTCTGAAAAACTTTTTTTTTAATAATTAAGACTTCCATAAAATTTTTCAACAAAAAACAAAATTATTTAGAAAAATTTCAATAAAATTCGTTTGACATAGAAAATTCTTAACAATTTTTGAAAGAAGAATTATGAAACTTCTTTTTGTTTCAATTAAAAAAAATAATAATAATTAATAATTAAGTTAATAGAATGCACTGAAAAAAAATTTATTTGATTCAAATAACCGATTATTTGTCTATAATCAAATAAATATTTACTTGAATCAAATAATTTTTATTTGAATCAATTAATTGTAGTATTTGCTTCAAATACTGAAATATTTGATTCAAATACAATTTATTTGATTCAAATAAAAATTTGATTCTAGCAAATATTTATTTGATTATAGACAAATAATCGGTTATTTGAATCAAATAAATTTTTTTTCAGTGTAATTACATTTGTCGAGAATGTCGATTAAAATATAATTGTATTAAAAATAATTGAAATTCCGCCAAGAAATTTAGTACTTTTCAAAATAATTGAATTGATAAAAAGAATTTTTTTTTAGTTTGGAAAATAATTGAATTTCTATAAAAAAAATTTTTAACTAAAAATTTTACTCAAAATTTCCAAAAATAGTAATTGAATTTTACAAAAATTTCGTTAATAATAATGCAATTGTCATAACGAGTACAATCAACAAATGTTTAAATATAATTGATTTCTTTGAACGGATTTTCATAAAATTTTTTAGAATATTTATACAATTTTCGAGGAATTGAAATTTTAAATTATTTTTTTTTATTATTCTTCAAAATAATGGAATTATGCAAAGAAATTTATTTTAAAATTATAAATAATAATTGAATTCTTGTTAATATTTATTATCTAAGAAAATAATTTATTCTTTGTGTAGAATATTATAAAAGCCCTTTAAAATAATTGAAATCTTTTGAAAAATTTTATTAAAATAGTAAATATTGAAAATCATTGAAATGAGAAAAAATTTTTAAAATACATAATTAAAATTGTGCCAAGAATTTTATTTCAATTTTCGAAAATAATTGAATTTCAAAAATTTTTATTATTGCTGAAAGTTATAATTTTGACGAGAATTTAAAAAAAATTGTAACATAGTTGGATTTCCGCAAAGAATTTTATAACTTTTGAAAATAATTAAAATCCTAATAAGTATTTTTTTGTTTATGAAAATAATTGAATTTCTACAGAAAAAATTTATTATTTAAAAAATAAATTGAGTTATTGAAAAGAAATTTATAAAAATTGAATTCCTGGGAAATTTGTATTATTTATAAAAATAATTGTTTTTTCTGCGTTTGTTATTTATCAAAATTTTTTTAAATAATTTCATTCTTTTACAAATTATTAATAAAATAAAAATATTAAAAAATTGTCCAAGAGATTTATTTTTTTACAATAATTAAAATTTTTACAAGAATTTTATTAAAATTGAGAAAAATAATTGAAATTGACAAGAATTTTATTTATGTTTCTTAAAATAATTAAATTTCGAAGAATTTTACTTATATTTCTTAAAATAATTTAATTTAGAAGAATTTTAATGTTTATAAAAATAATTGAAATTTCGGTGAGAGATCAAAAAAAATTTTGAAAATAATTTAATTTCAGACAAGAATTTTATTAAAATTTAAGAAAACAATTACAATTTTGACAAAAATTTTATTTAAATTTCTTAAAATAATTGAATTGAAATTGAAATTTCAGGATATTTTAATTTCAAATAGTTTTAATTCTCTTTGCAATTTTTAATTTTTGCAAATTTTAATGGAAAGATAGTTTTTTTTTTGAAAAAATATTGTTAATTATAATTTATCCAGATATAAATTCATTAGAACCAGAGAAATAATAAAAAATTTATTCTGTTTGGAAATGTGTGAAAAACAAAATTAATTTTTATATAATAACCCTTTCATTATTCTTCTTTCTTTTACCATAAATTAAATTCAACTATTCTCAATAAAAAAAATCCGACAGAAGCTGCATGTTTTTATTTTCCATTTTACAATCAAGAAGCAGTAATAAAAAAAAATTTTTATAGATTTTCCAAAAAGAGAAAATTATATTACACCGATTTTTCTCACAATAAACTCAAAACCCAAATAAAACCACACAAAGAGCCAACTTAAAAATCCTTTCAAAATTAACAAATTCAAAAAGCAAATAAATCCCATAAAAGTCATATTTTGACATTTATCACTAAATCTATTCTCTAAACAAAATATATTTACAACTCAAATCAATTACTTATATACTTTCAGATCGTAAAATTGGAAAAAAATTGTAATTTTCGGATAACTCACGCTTTTATTAGAACAAATTGACACATAACGGGCGTCACTATTATATTTATATATTGAAAAGAGAAAAAAAAACTTTATTTAAAACTTGATTTTATTATCGTGTATATTAGAGAATAATTTCTCTATAAAAAAAAAAAATGAAGAAAAAAATGTTGAATAATTTAACAATTCTCTAATATATACAGGGGGAAAAATCACACTTGACAATGGGAGTTTCTATTGATTTCGTTAATAAATTGTGTAGATTAGATTTTTCTATGTAAATATTGTGAAGGGGGGGAAAAAAAGTGAGTGTACACGTTACGCCCCTTTAACATACACTCGACGAAACCCCATTGTATACACCTGAGATTTTTTTTTTCTTCTCCTCCAAGTCCCAAACCCATCAAGAGGTGAGGGCCCACCCACAGTCAAAATAGGTAAAATGACCTGGCTCCCGCGTCTCTAGTCTGTAATTTACGACCGTTGGGCTCATGATAATAAAATAAAAACGACGCACCTATATATATACGAATAGCCATTCCCTATGCCAAACACTGTGTGTCCATGAAGACTTTCTTATTCAAAATTATTTATTTTCAAAACAACTCCAAAAAAAGAAAGAAGAAGACGAAGGAAGAGGATGAAAAAATCTCTAAAACACGACATATTTTTACATGTTACGAAAAGAAAATCACTTTATAAATCTCTTTTATTTCTTGATATAGAGGTTACTTTGTTCTTACTTTTTTTTCTTGTTTTTTTTTTTTTTTTTATTTTATTTTATTTCTTTAGAGAAAATTTTATCTTGATTTATACATGTAATTTACATTTGCTTGCGAGAGGGATTCCAAAAAGACCACCATGTGTGTGACATTTATGACAAGTTAATTTCCAAATTGAGGAGATTTAAATGAAAAGAGTGGAAAAAAAATCAAATAAATACCTGCGCGCTCTCTCGCTTGATTTCATGGTCATTTAATAATAAAAGAAAGAAGGAAAAAAAAGCGCCTTATAAACATCACGCGCACCGATTATATTGTGATGTAGTTGCGAGGGGGGAAAAAAATATATCGAAAAATGTGTGAGGATGAAAAAAAGCTCTAATTATATAGAAGTTTATCTTGTATATGATTAAGAAATAGAAATTAAATACGATGAGAAGTTTAGCTACTGGTCTTTTAGTGGATTTTTTTTCTCCGTCTCTTCAAAAGAGAGCTTCTCTCTATATATATAATATACACTCGAAAGTAGAAGAATCAGAATGAGTCAGACAAATTTTTTTTTCTAAATGATTTGAAAACGTCATTTATCAAAATTTTCGCTAATTAACGAAATTGGAATTTTTCTTCCTTTTCAAAACGAAATTTTTGGTTTATTATTATTTTTTATACCTTTACAAAGGCATTTTTAGGGATTCAAATAAGATCTTATTTTAAAAAGATTTTATTGTATCACTAAAATCTAATTGTATCGAGAAGATTTGATTATAAGTATATTTAATTATACCAAAAAGGTTTAACTGAATTGATTAATTGTATTAAATTACTCAATTATATACATTTCTAATTTTTTAAAACCTTTAATAAAATTATTCGGAAGAATTAAATTATATTTTTGTATAAATAATAAAATTCTTCGCAGAAAGTGCATTATTTTTTATAAGCAATAACATTATTCTTATATTAATTAATTAATAATTAAATAAACTAAATTAATTAATTCGGAAGAATTAAATTATATTTTTGTATAAATAATAAAATTCTTCGCAGAAAGTAAATTATTTTTTATAAGCAATAAAATTATTCTTGTATTAATTAATTTTTTAGTAAATAATTAAATAAACTAAATTAATTATTTTTAACTCAATTTTAATAAAATTCTTCGCCACGAATTCATTAAAAACCAACACAAATTTTAATAAAATTTTTTACAACCATTCAATTATTAATTTCAAATGTTTTCATAAAATTTTTTTAAATTTTAACAAAATTTTTGGGAAAAATTAAATGATTTTTATTAAAATAACAAAATTCTTTGCAAGAATTAAATTATTTTTTATAAATAATAAACTACTATGCAAAAAATTATTTTAAACTCAATAATTTGTTAAAAAAATTAAATTATTTTTAAAAAATATGTAATTAATTACTTCACAAGAATTAAATTACATTTTGTGAATAATATATTTCTTCATATAGGAATATTCAATTTTCAATAAAAATTTTATAAAATTTATATCTTCTCAAGAAATTTATCATTTTTAATAAATATGAAAATTTTTTCATACAATTTCAATTATTACGACACAATTTTAAATAAATTCCGCTCGAAATAATGATTTTTCTCAATTTTACTAAATTTCATAAAAAGAATTTACATATTTTCATAAATTTTCAAAAATTGTCATAAACTTTTTCGCAAAAATTCAATTATTTTTAATATTTACTATTTTATCAAATTTCTTCCAAACAATTCAAAATATTAGAAAACTTTTGACAAAATTAAAAAAAAATCAATTTTTTTTTTTGTAGTAATGGCAAAATTTGTTTATACGAATGCAATTATTTTTAATTAATTTATAGTTAAATTCGTTGAAAAAATGAATTCATTAAAGAATTTAATTAAATAAATTCTTAAAAATTTTAATAAAATTTTATGTAAGAATATTGAATTATTTTTATAAAAATAAAATTTTTCGCAGGAATTAAATTTTTTTTTATAAACAATAAACTACTAAGCCGAAAATTAATTACTTTAAACGTAATTTTAATGAATCCTACGCACGAATTCTCAATAAAATAAAAAAAAAATTTTGTAACAATTCAATAATTAATTTAAATGTTTTCATTCATTTTTTCCATGAAAATTCAATTATTAAAAAAAAATTTAATAAAATTCTCCGCAACAATTGATTTATTTTTTGTAAACATAGAATTTCTTCATACAGAAATTCAATTATTCTCAAAAGACTATTAATAAAAGAATTCTTCTTCAGATTTGTAATATTTTTTATATAGATATTAAAATTTTTCTTATGCGAATTCAATTATTTTCAACACAAATTTTCAAAAAATCCTTGAAATTGTAATTCAATTTTTTTTTAAATTTTACTAAAATTCATAAAAAGAAATTAACTCATTTTCATAAATATTCATAAATTCTTTCGCTGAAATTTAATTATTTTTAATATTTATCTATTTCAATGAAATTCTTCGTAAGAATTGAATTATTTTTATGAAAATAACAAAATTCTTCACAGGAGTTTAATTTTTTTCGGACAAAATAAAATTAGAAAGACAAAATAAATAAAAATTTTCGAATGTATTCAATTATTTAAAAAAAATTCAATTAATTTCTTTGCAAGAATTTAATTTATACTTTTAATTCAATTTTAATTCAATCTTAATACAATTTATTGAAAAGATTCATTTATTTTTGAAAAATTCAATTTTTTGTATAAATTTAAATGTAAAAATTGAATTATTTTTACCACAATATATTAATACATTTTTTCAAAAGAATCCAATTATTCTTAAAAAAAAATTGTTAAACTCCTTTAAAGAATGGATTTCTTCTTATAATGTAATAATTTTTTTTACAGAACTTCAATTATTTTCAGTACATTTTGTAAACAAAATTTCTCGAAAAGATTCAATTATTTTTAAAAATTTCTATTTTACTTGCAAAAAGGAGACATTTTTTTTCTCGACTTTACTAAAAATGACTCAAGTCTAAACATCTAATTTTGCAAAATACGAAACTGAAGACTGTTTTCAGGCTTCGCACTCCATTATGAGTTTAAAAAAAGTAGGAAAAAGTAGCCTTGATGACAAAAAAAAGTAGGAAATAGTAGCCTCGATGACAAGAAAAAGAATTAAAGAATTTCATTCAAAACTTTTTTCAAAAAAGAACACTAAAGACAAAAATAGTAATAAAAGAATAGGAAAAAAACAAATAGTTAAGAAAAAAGACAAAAATAGTAAAAAAACAAATAGTAAAGCCAAAAATAAAAGAGAGAAAATAGTAAAATAATAAAATTGGACAAGTGCGAGTTGTACTCGCACTGCAGTGGCGGGTTTTTATAAAATTAGTTTTTTTAGCAAAGCATGTAGATAATTAAAAAAGTAAAGTGGTTTTCAAAAACCCAAAAATAAAGAAGCAAAAAACTAGAAAAACAAGTAGAAACAGATGAATTTTAAGAATTTCGGTTTTTTAAATTTTTTATAAAATTAGTTTTTTTTAGCAAAGCATGTAGATAATTAAAAAAGTAAAGTGGTTCTCAAAAACCCAAAAATAAAGAAGCAAAACTAGAAAAACATGTAGAAACAGATGAATTTTAAGAATTTCGGTTTTTTAAATTTTTTTCTAAAATTATTTTTTTTAGTAAAGCATGTAGATAATTAAAAAAGTAAAGTGGTTCTCAAAAACCCAAAAATAAAGAAGCAAAACTAGAAAAACAAGTAGAAACAGATGAATTTTAAGAATTTCGGTTTTTTAAATTTTTTATAAAATTAGTTTTTTTAGCAAAGCATGTAGATAATTAAAAAAGTAAAGTGGTTTTCAAAAACCCAAAAATAAAGAAGCAAAACTAGAAAAACAAGTAGAAACAGATGAATTTTAAGAATTTCGGTTTTTTAAATTTTTTATAAAATTAGTTTTTTTTAGCAAAGCATGTAGATAATTAAAAAAGTAAAGTGGTTCTTAAATTTTGTCTAAGGAATTTAATTATTTCAATTATTTTTATAAATACCAAAATTTTTCCGATTTACTAAATTCTTTTAAATATTATTTTTTAAAAATATTCCTCATAAGAATTCAATTCTTTTCATAAATTTTCATAAAATTAAAAAAATAATTTAATTATTTTCAAAAGTAATATAATTCATCGCAGAAATTCAATTATGTTTAACATTTTTTTGAAATTCTCCGAAATTTCAATTATTTTTATAAATTATAATTAATTAAATTGTTCTCTACAATTCAATTATTTTCAAAAATTTTAATAAAATTCTACGAAAAACATTTAATTATTTTCATAAATATGTAATAACATTCTTTTGAAGGATTCAATTACCTTTATAAATAGTAAAATTCTTTGCACAAATTCAATTAGTATCAATAAATTTTAATGAAATTGAATTCATCAAATTTTTCAATTATAATTATGAACAGTCATGCTTGTTTTTTGAAAAATTGAATAAATGTTTAAAAAAATTTGTTTAATTCAATTATTTTCCAAATTGTAGATTCATGTTCAAAATGAAATAAATAAGAATTTGATGAGAAAATAAAACTGGGAAAAACAGGGAATTTAATGGTTAAACACAATTTCTAATCAGTCACTAATGATAGAGTAAATGTCGGTAAAATTATTTCTTATTATCTTATTGGCGGTCGTTTTTTATTATCGATTTTAGTTTTAACACTATTTGTTGAGAAAATTAGCTTTTAGTAGCATTAGGCTAAAAAAAGTAGCCAAAAAGTAGCCTCGTATCAAAAAAGGAGCAAATAGTAGCTTTTAGTAGAAGAGTGCGAAGCCTGTGTTTTGGAAAATCGAAAATTTCGGATCCAAAACGACAGACGATTTTCACTGAAAGTATTCAATTAATTTGTTACTTTTTTTAGAGTAAAATCAAAAATGTATAAGAATTAAAAACATAGTTTACTCAAGAATAGAAAAAACAGAAAAATGTGCATAATAATTTTAGTTATCCTAGGGAGATTCGAATAATTAAATAGTGAATATAGAGAAAGAAGGGCGATAAGAGATGGAAAAGGGGGATAAACTGCGTGAACCCTAGAGTTGCAAGAAAGATATTTTCTGAAAATTTGAATATTTCTTGTTTGAGAGAGAGTGAGAGAGAGAAATTAGAATATATATGCAACGCATCGCGACCAAGGGCAATGGAATCTGACTGAACAAGCTT
The DNA here is from genome assembly GCA_032873175.1 of Leptopilina drosophilae. Taxonomy (NCBI): domain Eukaryota; kingdom Metazoa; phylum Arthropoda; class Insecta; order Hymenoptera; family Figitidae; genus Leptopilina; species Leptopilina drosophilae. Next base: position 53,388,699 of record CM065480.1, read on the forward strand.
TTGCGGGATACCGCTAATAGTTGACGTAGGTAGTGCACACGTTACTCCATTACACGTTTCGTTTAATTACCTATCAAGTGCGAGCGGGGGACAGACGCGACGCGATGGAAGCGCGATCTCGCTCCATGGGAAGTGTTGTTCAACATACATTCCAGACTGGCCGCGATGAAAACGACTATTATACACCAGCATTCACGACATTTCCCGACGTGCTTAACATTTTCTTTTTAATAATTACTTTGCCAGACATAAATAAACTTGTTTTTTATAGCACCATACGGAAGAAATTGCAATACACACACTCACAAATATATATAGACACACAAGTATAGCGTAACAAGCGCGACTTGACTTGTTTTATGGATTTCATTATTTTTTTCTCCATTTTAAATTGTATCTACAATTTCTTTCTAGCCGATTTTATTTCAGTCTTTATTTATTATTTGCTTTTTCGCGTTAATATTCTCTATAGTAAATAATGGTAAATATTTTCTACTATAATAGTAAATAATGGTAAATATTTTCTACTACAATAGTAAATAATGGTAAATATTTTTTACTACAATATAGTAAATAATGGTAAATATTTTCTACTACAATAGTAAATAATGGTAAATATTTTCCACTAAAATATAGTAAATCATGGTAAATACAAAATATTATCTTCTTTTTTTGGACTTCTTACTCGACAATTATTTTTTGAAAAGTAGCAAAAAGCAGCTATGACAATTTTATTGAAATTAGAAACAAATCAACAAATTTTAATAAAATTTCGTCATGTGGTTCAATTATTTTCAAAATATTTTCGAAATTCAATTATTTTCAATATTTAGTTTTTTAATAACAAGAATTCCTTAAAGAGTTCAATTATTTAATATTTTTTTTGTAAAACTCTTTACAAGCTTTCTATTATTTTCATAAATGACAAAATATTTACAGGAATACAATTATTATTTTAAAAAATCCTTTCAATACTCAAAAAAGTAGCTATCGAAAAATTAAATTTGATTAAATTTAATTAAACTCTTTCGAATAATTGTTATAACATTTTCGAGAACAATAATTAAATTTCTTGGAGAATTCATTCAAAAACTGTATATTAATCATAAGTGAAATTAAATTTAATTATTATTTATTTTTATTTATAATTAAATTTAATTATTATTTATTATTATTTATTATTAAATTTAATTATTTCTATTCAATTTTCAAAATATTATTTATGAAAATAATAAAAATAAAATAAATAAATAATTTTATTTAAACAAAAAAAAAGATGTAAAATTGCAACTTTAAATTGTCTCCAAAAAAATTTAAGTTCGTACGAGGAATTTATTTACAGATCTACTGAATATAATTGAATTTTTTCAAAGAGTTTATTTTAATTTTTGAAAATAATTAAGTTCCATCAAAAAATTTCATTGAAATGAAAATATATTGAAAATAATTTAATTTTGCCAAAGAATTTTATAAATTATGTTAGTAATTGAATTCTTGCGACGAATTTTACTAAACAAAGTTTTTTTTTTTAATAATTAAATTCACTGGTAAAATTTTATTGAAATATTAGACATTGAAAATAATTAAATTTCGACAAATTTTTGTAATAATTAAATTTCTACAAAGCAGTTTTAAAAAATTCACGGAAAATAATTGAATTCTCTTGATGAAATTTGTTACAAGTTTTAAAAATAATTGAATTCCTGAGAAGGATTTTATTACTTATTGAAAATAATTTAATTCTTGTGTATTCTTTTTAAGTAATTGATTGTATGGACAAATTTTGCGAAAATTGCGTTTTAAAATAATTGAACTCTTCTGAATATGTTATTTATGAAAATAAATGAAACACTTGTAAACAATTTGAAAAAAAAAGTTTTTAAATAATTGAATTCGTTGGTAAAATTCTATTGAAATATTAGATATTGAAAATAATTAAATTTCGACAAATTTTAGAAATAATTAAATTTCTACAATGGATTTTATAAAAATTCACGGAAAATAATTGAATTCTTTTGAAGAATTTTGTTAAAAGTTTTAAAAATAATTGAATTCTTGAGAAGAATTTAATAAAATTTTTTAATAAATAATTGAATTACTGAGAAGAATTTTTTAATTTATAAAAATTTACAAATATAAAAAAAGAGTTATAAAAATAATTGAATTCCTGTGAAATCTTTTTAAATAATTGATTTTTTCGAAAGATTTTGCGAAAATTGGATTTTTTAATATAATAATTGTATTCCTGTAAATATTTTGTCATTTATGAAAATAATAGAAAGCTTGTAAAGAATTTTACAAAAAAAATATTAAATAATTGAACTCTTTAAGGAATTCTTGTTATCAAAATACTAAATATTGAAAATAATTGAATTTCGAAAATGTTTTGAAAATAATTGAACCACATGACGGAATTTTATTAAAATTTGTTGATTTGTTTCTAATTTCAATAAAATTGTTAAGAATAATATAAATCCCGAATTTTCGAGTAGAATCAAAACTTCTCATTAGCAAAACAAATCACAAAAAAACAAAATTTTTAAAAATTATCCAATATTAAATTCTTCGAAAAATTGATAACAATATAAATTTACTTTCCATTTTAAGACAAAGCCATTATACAAAAAGAAGTGTGAAGAAAGAAAAATCTCTTACAGACATCATGAGATTGAGCAACAAAAAAAAAACAGCGAATATTTCGAATAAAAAAAAAGGTCTTGTAACAAGAACTAAAAAGGTAAATCGTGTTATTATTGTAATTCGATTTTTTAATATTCAATTCAAATGGAGAAAAAAGTAAATAAAGTGAGAAAAGTGACATTCATTATGTTCATTTTATATTTCGAAGTGAATTAATACTTGTCAGGTAAGCGTGATGCATAGAAAATTATTTAAATTTATTTTACTAGGAGTTTGTTTTGGAATTAGATTTATGTGGATACATTTGAATGTGGTGTTCATGTATCATCTCGAAGGTGGGGCTAAAAAATCTACCTCCAAGTCTCTCTCTACAAATCAAAACTTAAATTATATTAAGTCTTTTTTTTAATTCTTTATAAGAGACAATTTTCGAAACTAATGGTCCCCCACCTCTTTATATCACTCCCTTTTTTTCTATTTCCATTTCTAGCGCGTCTTTCAATATATTCAATATTTTTTTCATTTTGTTTTATATTAAAAATTTCCTAACTCATTCAACTTTGACTTATTAATATTTTAGAGCATTTAAATAAAATTATTCGAAATTTTAGTAATATTTTAGAAAAAGAATAAATTAATCATTATTTAAAAAAAAATTTTAATATTATTGCAATTTTACCGGAAGAAAATTTTCAAACAATTCCATTTAAAACCCTTTTGAAAATTAATTTTTATTTCTGCTTTATCGCTTCTGATAATTCAATTATTTTTCGAAATTTTAACTGAAATACCATTTTAAATCAATTTTGAATAGAAATATTAGAATTCAATTATTTAAATACAAAAATAAATAATTGAGGGAATTGAAAATTTCTAAAATTGAATTCTCAAATATCAAATTGAAAATAATTCAATTCTTCCGAAGAAGTGAATAACAAATATATTGAAAATAATTGAATTCATTTAAACAAATTTTATCATAAAAAATAATTTATCTCTTTTATCAAATTTTTTCTAGAAAATTGAATCGCTGAGATAAAATTTAATAAAATAGTAAATGATTTCAAAATAATTGAATTCATCCAAAAAATTCTCTCATCTTTCTGAAAACAATTGAATTTCAGCCAAAAAAATGTATTAAATTTCTTGAAAATAAATAAATTCTTTTGACAAAAGTTTTACTAAAATTTCGAAAAAAAAATTGAATTATTCCGAGGAATTTAATTAAAATTCTATTATATTCAAACTGTACTGCAAATTATTTTAGAACAAAAAATATCTGCATACCTGTTTTACAATTTTTTGGCAGGAAATAAAGTCCTTCTCAATGTCAGCGTATATCACGCACGTTAAGGCCAAAATGTCTTTCAGAAATTGCGAAATCATGGTTCCTCTCTCAGTGACCCCCAAAAAAGTTTCGCTGAAAAAAAAACAGATGAATGTAATATAAAGTTAGGGTATGTGTTATGTTCAATGTTCCAAAATATATGCATAACTGGTTTTTATTCCAAGTAGTTTGCTAATCTATGTCGCATCACCATATTTGGACTGAAAAGTGGATGTATCTTTCTCAATTATGTGGGCCTCACTCTATGAATGGATATTTCTACTTCCGGTCCTCCATTAACTAATTCACGTTTACTTAATCACCCAAGATATAAAAAAAATAAATAAAATACGAAATCAAAAATTAAATCTGCGGTGACGAATTTTAACCGGAATTATTTATATTTCTCGAAAATAAAATCAAAAAGAAAAAAAAAATTATACTCAGTGTTGCCATAAAACTTTGATTTTATTTTTCTCCCTAATTTTGACTTTTTTTCCAGACTGATATATTAATAAAGAAATTCAGAGAATTCAAATCTAAAAACAAACTTCTATCAATTATTTTCAAAAATTTGAATAAAAGTCTTTTAGAAAAATTCACTATTTTTTAAAATTGTATTTTAACAAATTTAAATTATTTTTAACAGAATTTTAGAAAATTCCAATTATTTTTAATTCAATTTTTGGAAATTCCCATTATTTTTGGAACATTAAATAGTTTTTAGCAAAATTTCAGTAAATTACAACTATTTCAAGATTTATTATGAGCAGAATTTCAGAGAATCAATTATTTTTTCATTTTTTATAATATTTTAGGAAATTTCGATTATTTCAAAAAAATTCAATTAATTTTAACAGAATTTCAATTATTTCCAAAGAAATTCAATTATTTTTAACATAAGTTCAAAAAATTATAGAAAATTCGATTATTTTTAACTTAATTTCAAGAAATTTTAATTAATTCAAAAACTTTTCATTTTCTTAATTATCACAATTACTCAATTATCCTTCGAAAAAAGAAATAAAACTGAAATGTTTAAGAAACAAAATTTCAAGTGTCTTAAGAAAAAATAAATTAAAATTTTTTAAGAAACTTAATTTTTTACAGAACTTCTTCAAAATTAAATTATTTTAAATAAATTATTAACAAATTCGAAGATTAATAAATCAAAAAAAAAATTCTTATTGAAACTCTCGAAATTATATTATTTTAAATAAACTATTAACCAATTATTAAATTAAAATTCTTTGCAATTTTCATTGTTTCTTTAAATTCTCTAATAAAATTCTTTACCAAATATTTTTTTTCAATTCAATTTTATGGAATTTCTTTTACAAATAATTCAATTGATTTAAACAATTTTTTACTTTTTAAATTTCAAGTATCTTTAAAAAAATTGAATTAAAATTTCTCACAAACATAATTTGTACCAAAATTTAAAATTATTATTAATTATAAAATTTAAAAAATTATTTCAATTTTAATTTCTTTTAACTGGAAAATTAAAATACAAAAAAAAAGTTGGAGCTAAAGAAAAAACCGTTTCGATTTAATTTGGAGTCGTGAAAGAAGAAAAGAAAATTTGAATTAAATTAATGTCCCTAGAATTTTGAACTTTTAAATATTTTTCAATTCTTTGATATTTTCATTAATTATTTATTAAAACGAATAGTTTGTAAATTAAAAATATTAATTGGTTAGAATGTAAAAGAGTCTTTAATTTACTTTAGTGAATTCAACATTTTTTAAAAAATTGTTTCAAAATTGTTTCAAAATTGTTTCAAAATTGTTTCAAAATTAATAAATAATTAATAAAAATAATAATAATAAATAAAAACAATATTTATTAAAAAATTATTTTTTAACGAAGGAAAACTGTTAAATATACGTTAGTAAATTCAATTTTCTTTCAATTCTCCCTTCGTTGACAATTAATTTTTCTAATATGCAAAATAGTTTTCAATAAAATACAAATTAATTCAGTATAGTAATTATCAAAAATATTTAAACAAAAAAAAATCGCCTTCATCTAAATGTTCAAAATTTTGTTAAAATATTTGTTTCCAGTTTGGATTTTTCTATATAGTTATAGTAGAAAAAAATTCCAATGTCTAATTCCCTTCTATATCCAATAAAATTCAAATTTCCATTCGCAGATATATTGAATAAGAAAAAGATGAAGAAGAATCACAAACACGACACTCTTGCTCTCAAATGATTAAACACCATCAATCAGAAATAATCCGAAGACCACGCGCGTATAAAATTTTTTTACAGCTCTTCCTTTCCAGGAATCTTATAACATCTTTGTTATTCATTGATATTCCATGGTCGATCATCCCGCAAGAAGGTTATAAAACGATCAAAGAAGAAACGAGTATACTGCAATTGACGATCAAAGAACAATTTGTGTATGCAATGCACGCGTGCCTCCACCTGGTCAAAAGAATCAATTGTCATCGAGGGTGGTCTTTGAAACGAAGAAGAAGAAGAGGAAGAATAAAAAAATTCGTTACACTCAATTTTCCGAGATTGTGTTAAAAATATCCTCAAATATGAATCCGCAATAAGAGGCGCATACGAAGAAGGAGAGATGCGAGAAAGATGCGAAAAAGATCGGAGTAAAGAAGAGGAAGAAAGGCAAGATCAAATGACAGAGAGGAGAAGATAGCATCCGGTTCGATAAAACGGACTGGTCGTTCCTCGTGCCTTAATACGATTTCGTTCTGTTCATTATATCGTTTTCAGTCGTCGCCTACTCCTCTTTATCGTTTCACGCTCCGACAAGCTCTTCTCTCTCTCTCTTGTGAATTTTTTCTTTTCTTCTGTTTTTTTTTTTTTTTTATTTTTTTGCAAAGGGAAAGAGACGAGAAGCAAGCACACAACTGCGATGCGACTCGATCGAAATCGTAATCCTGTCGTGTTTCGAGCATGCCAGAGAAAACGATCGAGAGGTTCTCTTCATGAAAAATAAGAGAGGAAGAGTGCGTATATTTATATCTTATACACGCGTGCGTGTGCAATCGTGTGAGAAGGGGACTGATTCAGGTTGATTTACGTCTAGGGTCCTGTTTCACGAAAACCATCCACTCCACGCGTTCAAAAAGGGACCACAAGTGATCATAATTTCCAAAAGAAGCAAGGTGTCTTGCTGTCTAATACTATAATCTGAAATATGGACTTTTAACATTAGGGCGCGCCATTAGTTGACACTACATTTCTTCTTCTTCTTCTTATTCTTTTTTTTCTCTCTAACGAATGTCTACAGAAGCCTTATTAGATGCATTTTTCTTTTTTATATTTCTCAAGTATTCTTACCTTTTTTCTTAATGCGCCACTTGATTTCTTGCGTCCAAATCACTCGTCGGTTCATTAAAATCTTTTGCTGGATCATCTAATGAATTATCTCCTGGATCATCTACTGAATTATCTCCTGGATCATGTACTGAATCATCTCCTGAATCAATTGCTGGACCAAATTCTAGATTATTTGCCAGATCGTCTCCTGGATCATGCACTGAATCATCTCCTGGATCAACTGCTGGACCATATTCTAGATTATTTACTAAATCGTCTCCTGGATCCAAATCTGCGAGTTCATCTCCTGGATCAACTGCTGGACCATATTCTCCACTATCTGCTTGATCGTCTCCTTGATCATCGACTGAATCATCTGCCAGATTATTTCCTGGATCATCATGTGGATTATTAGATCGAAAACCTAAAACAAAATAATTACATTAATAACATAATTTCACCAATTTTCCATTCTAAATGTTTCAAATATGAAAATTAGAGTACGTGCAAAAATTATACATTTAGACATTTTGTTGAAACTTTTTACTTTATGGACGGCCGCTTAATGAAATTCTAATTTAATGCTTTGAAAATTAAATAATAACAAAAAATAATTCAACAAAATTGTTTTCGAATTAAAAGTAAATTTAATTTGTAAATTTTATTTAACATTCAAACTATATTCAACATTTAATGCTTTGCTTTAATAACGAAAATAAATTAATTTTAAAATTGTTTCGAGTTAAAAGAAAATAATTTAACCTGTTGATTTCATTTAACATTAAAAAAAAAATAGTTACTTGTAAATAATTGAAGAAAAAAAATTTACAAACTCAGATTAAGAGAAAGAGTTTTGTGATACTATTTTTGCAATCAAAATTTAGAAGTAATATTATTTTTCATTGATAAATAAATTTATTTCCAATTAGAGAAAAAAACGTTTTTGTTAAAAAAATATTAAGTTCTTTTTAACTTTTATACTTTTAAATCGAAAATAATTTAAATCACGCACAGAATTTTACTAAAATCTTAGAAAATAACTCAGCCCCTTGAAACAATAATTATATTGTAATTTTTGAAAATGATTAAATTTATTCTTGAAATTAAAACAAATAATATTAAAAATTGAATTTTTATAAAGAATCGTATTGAAATGAATGCAAATTACTTTTATTCTTTCAAAAAGAATTTGTTTTATTTATGAAAATAATTAAATTCTTTTGAAAAATTTTATCCAAAATAATTGATTACCTGCGAAGAATTTTTATTATGTATACAAATAATTTAATTGCAAAGTTTTTTTTGTTGCAAAGAATAATTGCAAAGAATTTTATTATGTATAAAAATAATTTAATTGTCGCAAAAATTTGTACTACAAGTCGTAAAAATAATTGAATTCTTTAGAGAAATTTAAAAAAAAACAATCAAAATCAAATTAAATTCATAGGAATTTATTTTCTTTTTCATAAAATCCTAATGAAATGAAGTACAAGAAAAAATCGTCGTTTATTTAAACGTTTAAACTCTTCAGAAACATCAATATTATTACCTTTTCCTTAATGCCGCACTAAGTTTCTTGTCCAAATCACACGTCAGTTTTAATTAAAAAAACCATCATCTGCTGCATCATCTACCGTGTCATCTACATCATCATCTTTAGACTGGAATGCTCTACAATGAGATGAACCAATGAATTATTTAAACTCTGAATCAAAAATAATTATCAATAACACGAGAATAAAATTTTTCATGAAAAGCAAAAATTTTATAGGTAATTTTAAAATTATAACTTTTTTTTTTAACTAAAAATAGTAAATAAGTATATACAAATAATCTGAAACCGAGAAAAAGACAATTATTCCAATTTGAAAATATACCAAAGCTTACAAATTAAATTTACCGTAAAATTCCTTTCCGATCCTGAAACAAAAAAAAATTACACATATTAGCAAATAAAAACCGAATTAATTAAATTACATAATATTCTATTAGTTTTGAAAAATATTTTCAAATAATACTTATTTTGAAATCATTCCTTGTCGTCCAATACAAAAATTACATAACACACAGAGAAAAAATATGTTAAAGAGTCGCACGTATTTTGAAAATACGAGAAAGAAAATTTCGCGCAATTTGCAGCGTAGAATTTTAGTGTAAATTTTAGTGTAAAATTATTACAAACGAAAATTAAAAAAACAATCCTTGAGAAAAAATGAAAAAATCCGCGCAAAAATTTATTTGCAGCGCACATTTTTTCTCCCAACAAATTATTACAAACCGTCATTAAAGAGGCAAAACAAAAGAAATTATTCAAACATAAATAAAATACTTGCAAGTCCGTTTTGCAACGTACAATATTTTTCTTCGCGGCAAATTCGTTTTGCCCAGCGCATAATATTTTTCTTTCGCGCAAAATTCAATTATGCAGCGTAAAAAATTACTTTCAAAGAAAATCTAAAGAGAATTATTTTGCAAAAATAATCCAAATTGTTATTTTTCCAAAACAATTTCTGTCTCTAAATCAAATAGATCTCGAATAAGATCAATTTTTTTAAAAGAAGACAAATTTATAAAAAAAAATAATTTCAAAAAAAATTGTAATAAATTCAAAAAAAAATTTTTATATAAATAAAATTATGCATCTGAAAGAAACGAATTCTTTCGTATAGGCACTGAAATAGAAAAAATATTTCAGCCCATTTACAGTTTAGTTTCAAAATAAATATCCCACGCTACCGATTGTAGATTAGGAAATTTTTTATTTTTCTTAAAAAACTGTAAATCAAACTGGTGAAAGCAAAGTATTAGTGGAAATGTGATGAACATAGCGACACTGTAAATAGTTCCATATCATGCAAAATATTTTATGAGCATTTTCTTCTTTCACTCATTTACTTAAACTATAATCGAATTTTCTGCCCATGTCGACAGTAATTAAGAGCCTAACTTGTCATCAAACAGCGAAAATTACCTGCCTTGACTAATATAATAAAAAATAACCACTTGATAACCGTAATTTCACTGCTTTTTCGCTTTGATGCGAAAAAGGGAGAATGAAAATCATACGAAATCGCATTTAGTCTCATAGGATCTTGTATAAAAATTTGAAATTTAAGTGTCGCTATGTTATCAAAAAAAAATATATTTGACTTGCCGACCGTTGACTCTTTCACGACAAAAACTTTGCAGATTATCCGTCGACAATATGTTGATCCCAATTTTGCAGCGATCTCCTTTCTGACGATCTAGCCTGAAAAATTAATAAATAATAAGTAAATAAATAAATACTGAAATAAAATAAATAAATACTGAAAGAAAATAAATAAATAAAAAAGTTTATTCGATTCAAATAACCGATTACTTGTCTATTAACAAATAATGTTTACTTGAATCAAATAATTTAAATTTAACTCAGTTAAATTGTATTCAAATAAATTATAATTCAAAATTCGAAGCAAATGTATACAATTTAGTTTACTTAAATAAATATCTATTTGCAAATAGACAATTAATCGGTTATTTGAATCAAAGAAATTATTTTTCCTTATATCCAAGAGAAAAATATTATTTAAAGCGCAAATATATTTTATTTTACTTAAATAAACGTATATTTGTCTCAGAACAACGAACTAGACTTTATTTGTGTTAAATAAAATTTTTATTCGACAATAATAAAACATTCATTTGAGTCAAATTGAATTCTATTTGAAACGAGTAAAATTAATTTAAAGCAAATAAAATTAATTCAAAGCAAATAATATTTATTCGAAGCAGATAATATTTATTTGAAACAAATAAAATTAATTCGAAGCAAGTAATATTTATTTGAAACAAATAAAATTAATTCGAAGCAAATAAAATTAATTCGAAGCAAATAATATTTATTCGAAGCAAATAATATTTATTCGAAGCAAATAATATTTTTTCGAAGCAAATAAAATTAATTCGAAGCAAATAATATTTATTCGAAGCAAATAATATTTATTCGAAGCAAATAATATTTTTTCGAATCAAATAAAATTAATTCGAAGCAAATAATATTTATTCGAAGCAAATAATATTTATTCGAAGCAAATAATATTTGAAACAAATAAAATGAATTCGAAGCAAATAACATTTATTTAAAACAAATAAAATGTCTAGTTGGTTCTGAGACAAATATACAATTTCACTGATAGTAAATTATAATAGAAAAAATAACAAAAAAAAGATTATTTAAAATTCAAATTTAAAAAAAAAATTCAGATTCATCGGCTCCGAGGTAAAAAAAACAAAAAATAAATCTCACCGATGACTGCATTCCCCCGTGCCCGATCTCCATCCTGAAGTGGTGCTTGACGATGTTTTCCAGAGTGAAAAACACACACACACAGTTACACACGATTTTAAAAAATTTCGACACGATCAAAGTACATATTAAATACAAGTTCGAACACTCCCGGTCTTACGCGACGATATTACATATAATATTTACTCTGAAAATTGTAATCACGATCTAAAAAACAAAAATAAAATCGCGATCTAAAAACGCCCTAAAAAATTAGTTCGTGCGATTTTAATAAGTATGCGTAATATTTCCGAAGCTAATCCTACAAAAAAAACACATAAAGAATTTTTGAAATACGCGAAATTTACCGAAACTGCATTTTTGCGACGATATTTTGTTAACAAAATGTAGAAAATATTTAAACTGAGTCTCAATTTTCACCTATTGTTATTTTTGTCTCTTGTTTCCAAATTATTCCAATCGAACGTCAATCAACTTGAGATTTTTTTTTGCAGCATTTTTTGATTTGCAACATTTTTTGATTTGCAATTTCTTTCCATTGGCAGCATTTTCTGAAAAAAAAACAGTCCAAATTAATCATGATGTATTTTTTAGTTTCATAAATTCTGAATTTTAAAATAAACGAAATTTTTATCGCCATGAATATTTACAACAACTGCTGAATGCAACAAGAGGCAAAAAATTAAATATTCCAAGAATTTATAATATTTTTCAATACGTTAGGCAATATTATTGAATTATTATTATTATTATTATTGCCCCATTAAAAATTTATTATACAAAACTTAAATAGAAGAAATAAATAAATTTCGTTTATTTCAACAAAATACGCCAACAAAATATCCGCGTGTGTAAAAAAAAGAATATTTTTTCTCGCTTAAATTTATTTAGATTGAAAAGTAACGGATGAGGCTTCGAGAATAATATATAATAATAACACGGGCAAAAGTGATGTGTCTCTGGTCTAGTTCTAGGCGCGAGTCTTCATTGATAGGAGTGGCGGAATGCGGAAAGAAGTTACGCGAGACGCAACGACGCAGGAAACTTAACTTCACTTCCATTTGCATTTACTCCACTTGCATCACTTCTCTCTAACTGACACTTCATTTTCAGAAATATAACAAATAGAATTTATCCAATAACTTTATAACGCTATCCATACACTATAAATTTTCTAAACCATAATCATACTTTTTAGAATCCTATAGAACATTTTCCTATAGAAAAAATGCATTATACAAAATAATACAAAAGTCTTTGAATTTTTCCTCCTCGCATTTATCTATAGCACCACAAGTATTTTCAATTTTTTTCATTTATACAAAATTTATCTTCAATTCGGAATTTTTCCATTTATACAAAATTTATCTTCAATTCGGGATTCTTTCATTTTCACAGAACTTATTTTCAATTCGGAATTTTTTCAGTTATGAAAAATACATTTTGAATTCGAAATTTTTCCAGGTATATATAAAAAGAATGTTTTCTATTATCATTTTTTTTACTCACTATCAAACTAATAGCATTCGTAATTGACAGAAACAATCAATATTGACAAATCGATTCTCATGATGACAGAAAATATTTATCAATCGGAATTTTTCTATGCATAAAAAATGTATTTTTAATTTAGAATTTTTTCATGTCCCAAAAGATTCGAACTTCCAAATTGGATTTTTTCATATTTCGTTAAAATTTCAAATATTTTATTTAAAAAAAAAACCTTTTTGGTAACTACAAGATTAATTCCTTTCTCTTATAAAATGTTTATTTTATTTTTCGATTTTTCAAAATATTTAAATAGAAAAAATGTTCCTTTATCTGAACGTTTAAAAGCTATGAAAAAATTTGTATTCAGTTTACAAAAACTACATTTTCACTTCAGGATTTTTTTAGTTATTAATTCAAAATTTCCACCTAGAAAAAAAGGATTTTCAAATCGAAATTCTTTCAATTAATATACTTTCAATTCGGAATGTTTCTCAGTTATAAAAATGCATTTTGAATTCGGAATTTTCTCCAGTCATAAAAAAAGTACATTCTCCATTGCCACTTTTTCACTCACTATAAAACTAATAGCATTCATAATTGACAGAAATAATCAATATTGATAAATCGATTCTCATGATGATTGAAAATATTTATCAATCGCCAATTCAATCATTGTATACGAGTTTAGCGAGCAAGTCAAGTCTCCTAAGAGCGTGATGCAATTTTATGAATGGCGAGGCAAACAAGTTACGTTAACGAATTTTTGACTCCGAAAGCATGAATATATATTATATATATATACACACAAATTTCCAGGTATGTAAAGATTGACTATATACATGAAAATTGAAACCAGATTAAAGACAAGGAGAGCGACAGAGACAAGCTTACGAACACAAGAAAAAAATGTAATATCTATCGTCACACTAAATCAAAAGTAGGGATTAAAACGGTTCAAAAATTGACAACTTCATATCGCTCAAAAACCGGTTTCAGAAATCGGTCGACTAAACGCTCTTTTCACCATTGCATGTCAGTGTGAATATATTTATATACACATATATATAAATATATATTTATAAATGTATATGTAGAAAAAAAAATTAATATAAAATAAAGCTTTTCAATCATTTATTTATTTTTTAACTCGACTTTACATGCAGAGGTGAGAAGAACGTTTTCTCGACCGTTTTCGAAAACCGGTTTTTCAACGATTTAAACTTGTCAGTTTTTAAACCGTTTCATTCTCGTTTGGAGTTACATTTTTGACTCGATGGAAGAATTCAATCATTGCTATGATAGTTGAGGTAAAGTACTTGAAAATGTAAATTCAAATAGTGAAAGATGAATTTCAAATTATGAAAGAGGAATTTTTTAATAAACGAACACAGCGAAAAAGAAGAGTTTGCCCACCCATATAGAGATATTATATTTGAAGAAAAAAAAATTGTATATATTTTTCAATGCATTCCACGATTCTCTCTCAGATGCCACCCGCAAATGCAAAAATCTACTCCAAAGGTTTTTTCAATTTTGATTTGCGCTTTCTTATTTAAATCACAAGTTGTTCATTTTACTAACATTTAGCTTCCTCAATATAATATAAATCAATTTCATAATTCTTTATTGAATTAAAATTATTTTTTAAGTAAAATTTTAACAATCTCGAGAAATTCAAAATTTTATCCTTTTTTGAAAAATATAAATAGCGATAACTTTTATACATTTTAATGAAATATATACTTTATATACATCAATCGATTCGTTTTCTTGCCAGGAATGCAAATTTGACCACAATTAATGTAAATATTAATATATAAAAAAGTTTTTAAAAAAAAAACAATTTTTTAATTTTGAAAAAATTAAGTATAATGTATAGTGTCAAAAATATCTAAAAAATAAAATAAAATGTTCTATTCTTTAAGACTGTCTAGGACTTAGTCTCTGCTAAAAGTTAGATGATTTTCCAATGAATAAAATATTAAAAATTGGACTAAACAAATTTTTTAAATTTTTTTCAAATGGCAGCTGAGTGGCTGATGGTGTCAAAAAATTTGAAAAAATGAAATAAAAGGTTCTATTCCTTAAGATTATCTAAGACAAAGTCCCTGCTAAATGTCAGATGATTTTCTGATTAAAAAAATATTAAAAATTGGAATAAACAAATTTTTTAAATTTTTTTCAAATGGCAGCTGAGTGGCTGATGGTCTCATAAAATTTTAAAAAGTGATATAAAAGGTTCTATTCCTTAAGATTCTCTAAGACAAAGTCCCTGCTAAATGTCAGATGATTTTCCGATGAAAAAAATCTTAAAAAAAGTAAATAAATAAAAATATTGGAAGAAACAAATTTTTCAATATTTTTCAAATGGCAGCTGAGTGGCTGATGGTGTCAAAAAAATTTAAAAAGTGAAATAAAAGGTTCTATTCCTTAAGATTATCTAAGACAAAGTCCCTGCTAAACGTCAAATGATTTTCCGATGAAAAAAAAATAAAAAAAAATAATTAAATAAAAATATTGGAAGAAACAAATTTTTTAAATTTTTTCAAATGGCAGCTGAGTGGCTGATGGTCTCAAAAAATTTTAAAAAATGAAATAAAATATTCTATTCTTTAAGACTGTCTAAGACTCAGTCCCTGCTAAAAGTCAGGTGATTTTCTGATTAAAAAAATCTTAAAAAAAGTAAATAAATAAAAATATTGGAAGAAACAAATTTTTCAATATTTTTCAAATGGCAGCTGAGTGGCTGATGGTGTCAAAAAAATTTAAAAAATGAAATAAAAGGTTCTATTCCTTACGATTATTTAAGACAAAGTCCCTGCTAAATGTCAGATGATTTTCCGATGAAAAAAATCTTAAAAAAAGTAAATAAATAAAAATATTGGAAGAAACAAATTTTTCAATATTTTTCAAATGGCAGCTGAGTGGCTGATGGTGTCAAAAAAATTTAAAAAATGAAATAAAATGTTTTATTCCTTAAGATTATCTAAGACAAAGTCCCTGCTAAATGTCAGATGATTTTCTGATTAAAAAAATATTAAAAATTGGAATAAACAAATTTTTTAAATTTTTTTCAAATGGCAGCTGAGTGGCTGATGGTGTCAAAAAAATTTAAAAAGTGAAATAAAAGGTTCTATTCCTTAAGATTATTTAAGACAAAGTCCCAGCTAAATGTCAGATGATTTTCCGATGAAAAAAATTTTAAAAAAAGTAAATAAATAAAAATATTGGATGAAACAAATTTTTCAATATTTTTCAAATGGCAGCTGAGTGGCTGATGGTGTCAAAAAAATTTTAAAAATGAAATAAAATGTTCTATTCTTTAAGACTGTCTAAGACTCAGTTCCTGCTAAATGTCAGATGATTTTCCGATAAAAAAATAATAAAAATTGGAATAAAATAAATTATTTAATGAATAATTATTAGAAAAGATTTTTAATAAAATTCTGGGCAATAGTTCCAAAATTTTGATATAATCCTTTATTAGATTTCAATTAATATTTTTAATTCAATTTTAATTAAATTCTTTGAAAAACGGAAATTTTTTACTAAAAATTTTAATAAAATTTTTATAAAAAATTAAATTATTTTGAAAGATTTAAATGAAATTTGTGGCAAAATTGAATAATTTTCACAAGCTACAATATCTTTGCAGAAATTCACTTATTTTCAATACGATTTTAATAAACTTTTAGAAATTGACATATTTTGGCAAATTTATCATAAAAATTTTGAGAAAAATTCATTTAATTTCCGTACAATTTAAACTAAATTTATTGAAGGAATTAATTTATTTTTAAAAATTTGTAAACAATAAAATTCTTCGAAACATCAAATAAATTGATTTCTTTCGAAAAATTGTATACAATAATTTATTTTATATTTGTAAATAATTAAATTTCAGTGAAAATTTTATTATTTATGAAAATGAATTAAATTATTTTGGGAATTTGTTATTTAAAATTTGTAGATATTGAAGATAATTGATTTTTTTGAGATATTTTTATTAAAAATAGTGGATATTGAAAATAATTCAACTTTTTGAGAAAAAAAAATTAAAATTATATTTCCAAAAGTTATCATAAAATTTTGTCACAAGAATTGAATTATTTTCAAAAAATTTATTAAAATTCGTCGTGAGAATTTAATAATTGTCATAAATTACAAAATTCTTTGGATAGATTTAATTATTTTTTTGAAATCCTAATAAAAATAGTAGATATTGAAAATAATTCAATTTTTTGAGAAATTTTTTTTTTTTTAATACAATAGATACTGAATATAACTGAATTTCTTCGAGGAAATTCATTGTTCAATTGAAACTAGAACAATAAATTAATAGAATTCAATATTTGAAAATAAGACGATGAATTTACATTTTTTTCATCTATGCTTTAAAGTAGTGCAAATTCGTAGAAAAAAATTCTTTTCAGTGTCACAAACTATATTAGCGAATTTAAAGTATACTAAATCTTCTTCAAAAGACGAAAAAATAATCTTCTCCTGTCTTAAATTTAAGAAAAAAGTATCAAAATAGAAACAGATCGTAAAAAAAGTATATCCAAATAAGTAACAGATCGTAAAAAAAGTAGTAAATAATAGATTTCATAGCATAGTCAAAAGTACAAAGCCAGAAAAAAAGAATAAATCCATGAAAGCGCATCAATATAGATGAAAAAGGCCAAAACCTCTTTTATTTGAAAATAAACGGTGATTTATGGAGAAAAATATACCACGAATTAAATAGACACATACTGCAATGAATGTCTCAAGAATCAAGAAGCAAAAGTATATAGCTAATAGTTAGAATATACATAGAGTTGAAGTTGAGAGAGAGTTTTTATTAGACAGAGAGAGAAAAAGAGAAAGAGAAAGAAAGAATTGTGAGATGAAGGGGTAAGAGGTGATAGGAGGAGAGAAGGATACTAAACGCGTTGGTCCAGGCGCGTGGGATGCTGGTTGCAGTTAGGCTCGTGCCTACTCCCTCTACTCTTGGATTTACTCTCTTGTGCCCCCCTTGCGTTTGCGTCGCCTGCCTGCCTGCTTGCCTTTTCTTGACTTTGAATACCGGTCGGGTTTGACCGAGTGTATGTTGTTGGTCGTTGGCGCGTCTCGTTGCGGCTTTTACGCGCGTATTTGTGCATATACACAACGTGTGCGTACTTACCTATACACTTTTTTTTTCTTCTTCAAATCTTATGTGTGGCACACACTCTATAGTATATGCAGATAGATTCGGATGCTGCGTGTGGACCCAGTCTCCTCGCCCAAGAGACTTAACGCTATACGGGCGGACAATGCGAGAGTTTCTGCCACACCTCTTTTCTTCTTTTCCATCTCTCGACATCAGACTCAAAAACGAAAAACCAGACTTTGCGCGATGATATATCAAGACGCGCCCTTAACAGAATATATCTCTCCCGCATCAATGATGATTATGATTATGATCCTTGCTCTGTCAGCTAATTTCACACTTTATCTCCTCCTCAAAAGTACCACTTTTTCCTTCATTCGAAATCTGAAAAAAGTATATAAAACAAAATTACCAAAAATTATTCGAAAAAAAAATTCTAAACGACTGTATTTACAACTTGATAACTTGAATTGAAATGAGAACAGAAAGAACCGATGCCAACGTAAAGGCGGGGAGGATAGATATATGTAATTTTATCAATTATCGCAACAATTGCGAGATGGGAATGAAGATACAAAAATTATGAATGAAATCTAGTATAATGATTTGTTTTTATTTCGTGAGATGAGCGATGTAATCGGCCGATAAAACCACTTGCTGGTCATTACTACTTACTACTGTCATCTTTAAGCCGACGGACGTGCAGCATAATCGTCCGACTGGCTTGCTGGAATGCGCATTAAGTCCCCAAGCTCATGTGTAAAATTGTAGATACGGGTATATAATTTTTATCAAGACTCCTTCGTCCATTGACAATCCCCCATGTCTACTTCATTATAAGCTCAATAAAGCCGCATGTGGTGTAATGTTATTCATTAATGCCTTTATACAATTCTTCATAAATATGAGCGATTCATACCTACAGCATATACAAAAAAAACATGAATTTTTACATTTAACGAATAAAAAAAAAAAAAAAAACTTTCCGCCAATTCAGATATAATCATCCATCTCTTCAGTTTCTCCAGGGAAGCAAATTCCAAATTGGGAGAAAGTGAATATAAAATTTGCTTTTATTTTTCATATTATTATTAATTTATTATTATGCAGAATAAACATTTTTTTTAATATTCAAATATCAACATTAATTTTTAAATTATTTTAGATTTGAAAATTGAAACAAATAAACTTTTTAACTAATTAATTATAATTCACTACTTACAAAAATTTTTTTTAATTCTCCGTAAAAATTGAATTACATATTCAAAACTTTTAATCGAATTTTGTCACGAGAATGGAATTATTTTCAAAAAATTTAATAAAATTCGTCGTGAGAATTCTTTTATTATTATCATAAGTTATAAAATCCTTCAGAGGGATTCAATTATTTTTTTAAAATCCTAATAAAAATCTTCCCAATATTTCAATTATTTTTTAAAAATCCTAATAAAAATCTTCCGAATATTTCAATTATTTTTTAAAAATCCTAATAAAACTTCCCAATATTTGAATTATTTTTATAAATATTAGTAAAATTTTTCGCAACATTCAATCAATTTTTAAAAATAATAAGATTCTTCGTAATTATTTTTAATACGATTTTAACTGAATTCCTAGGAAGAATTTTATTTAAAATACTTTTTAATTATTTTTACAAATCTTGATAAAAATCTTCCAAAGATTTCAATTATTTTTATAAATAATACAATTTTTCGCAACGATTCGATTAAAAAAAATCAAAAAATTGCTTCTCAAAATTCAATTATTTTCAGAAAATATACAATTTTTTGAAGGAATTCAATTATTTTTAATTCATTTTAAATAGAAATTCCTCGAAAACATTCAATTACTTTCAATACAATTTTCACTAAATTTTTCAAAAGAATTTTGAAAAATCTTTAAAACATACTTTATTTATTTAAAAAAAATTGCTATAATTGCCTTTACACAAATTTAATTATTTTGATAAATAATAAAATTCTTCGCAACGATTCAAATATATAAAAAAAATTCTTTCCATCAATTAATAATTCCTTGAAGAAATTTAACTTTTCATCAAAACTTTTTCAACAGTTTTGACAAAATTCTTTTTAAGAATTAAAATTTTAATTTCAATTTTACTTTTAATTCATTTTTAATTAAATTCTTTAAAAAAATTAAATTATTTTCTAAAAATTTAAAGAAAATTCTTCCAAAAAAATTAATTTATTTTAAAATTTTTACAAAATTCCCCGCAAGAATTGAATGACTTTTTTTATAAATATGTAGCAATATTTTTTGCCGTAATTCATTTATTTTTAATTCATAAAAACAAAATTTTGGAAAAAAAATTTAATTTCTTTTAATAAACTTTTAACTGAATTCTTCTTATTAAGAATTTTAGTTTTCTTCGAAATACTTTCTATTTATTTTAAAAAATTTTAATTAAAATCGGTCCAAAAGCTGAACTATTTTTACAGGTAATAAAATTCTTCCTGACGATTTAATTGAATTTTAAAAAGAATAAAATTCTTCGTAACAATAAAAAAAATACCTCGAAAGAATTTGAATTTCCATCGAAATCTCTTTTAAGTATTAGAGAAAATTTTTATTAAAATTCTTCGCAATAATTCAAAAATTTTGATTTAATTCTCTAGAAGAAAATATAAAAATAATTTAAAATAATTTTTAAAATAATTTATTTTAATTGTAATTTTAATTAAATTCCTTGAAAAACGGAAATTTTTTACTAAAAATGTAAATGAAATTCTTCCCAAAAAATTTAATTATTTTCAAAGATTGTAATGAAATCCTTCCCAAAAAATTCAATTATTTTCAAAGATTTTAATAAAATTCGTCACAAAAGTTGAATAATTTTAACAAGTTACAAAATCATTGCAGAAATTAAATTGTTTTCAATACGATTTTAATAAACTTTCTAAAATTCAAAAATTTTCACAAAATGTCATAAAAATCTTGAGAAAAATTCAATTAATTAAAAGAATTAAATTATTTTCCAAAGTTTGTAATGAAATTTTTCGAAACATTTTTTTAACAAAAAATTTACCATTATTTTTCAATTTAATTGAAATTATTTTTTAAAAATAATTTATATGTAACTATTTTCATATTTTACAATGGTAAATTATATTTTTTACTACAATTTTTTTAATAAATTATAAATAAAAATTTGTAATCCCCAACAATTTAGTTTAATTAATTTCTCTTATTTTTTAATCCTCAAAGCAATACATTATTTCCCTACGACAATTACTATTCTATCGAAATGTCAAATTAGAAAAAAAAAACGTGTTCAGGTGACAAATTTATTACATTTTGAAATGGGATTATCTCTTTTTTTATGAATAGAACATCACAGTTAAGAGTTCAATTATATCCTCGAGTTGATTGTAGTGCGAGGAATTTGAATGAAGGAAAAAAAAAAAAGAAAGAGCAATGTGGATTATGACTTGACGCCCGCGCTTTTCAACGTTTTAACTGCCTCGAAACACTCAACGACACCGCAAAGCTAGTCGGTCACAATCGATTTATGAATGAACACGACGCCATAGTGAAAGTCTTATTGGGTGTCGCAACTATTTCTTTGCGATGATAATCTACGAAACGTATTATGGTACTCCAGTGCGACGATAACCTTGAAGTCGTTATTGAGATGGCCAAATCATTTTTAATCTCTTTGGTACCTAAAAAATAAAAATAAAAAAAAACAACTAAACACCCGCTTTTCGATATTGATATTAATACTCACTGCTCCATTAGAAAAATTCTCTAGTTTATAAATATATAGCATAATGCTTAATTGGAAATCAAATTTGACATTTTAAACGAAACCAATTTAATATCAAGATATATATGATTTAAATTTATTCAAGAGTAAAATCTTCCTTCGAAAATATAACCTGCGCGCATCAATCAACGAATTTTCTCTATATGACTGGATACTGGAAATCTTATCTGAAAATTTGATTAAGCAGAGGAATTTATGTTTGAGTGCTGTGAGATTTAATTATTATTGTCGTCAACAAAACACGCATTTTATTTAATTAATTCCTAAAATATCAGATTGAGGAAATTACTAAAATTAAAAAGACGAGGGTATAGCGTTTAGAATGATTATAATCAAAACG
The DNA here is from genome assembly GCA_032873175.1 of Leptopilina drosophilae. Classification (NCBI taxonomy): domain Eukaryota; kingdom Metazoa; phylum Arthropoda; class Insecta; order Hymenoptera; family Figitidae; genus Leptopilina; species Leptopilina drosophilae. Next base: position 53,411,006 of record CM065480.1, read on the forward strand.
ATTGAGAGAAAAAAATTTTCTTCTGCTGATTATCGGCTGTGATTACTTTTTATTAATCATTTTTAAAAATTGTTAATAAAATTAATAAAATTAATAAAATTCTCCAAAACAATTAAATTATATTTAATCAAATATTAATAAACTTTCTCGAAAGAATTTTATTACTGCCAAATTTATTGTAATAAAATCTCTACGCACTTAGAATTCAAAAACTGTTTACAATTGTATTTATTTGAAATTCCAAAACAAAAAGGAAAAATTGTCAAATAAAAAATAAAACTTCACTTTAAACTGCGAACAAATATCCACAATATACAACGATTATTATTAATTCAAATTGGCAAATACGAACTTAAAAAATGATAATAAAAAAACGAAAACAAAAATGATATAAACCCAAATTGTTCGAGAATGATAAAACAGGGCACGTAAATAAAATTAACAAAAAAATGTCGAGCTTTGAGTTCCTCAATTAAGGACAGTTAACACTTTGTGTCTCACGAACCGGTCCGAATGATTCCGAGCATGGCTATACAAGATGTTTCTTCTCACCCGAGAAATTAAAGTTGTGCATTAAAAATGTTTTTTGAGATGAAATTTGTGTTAAGGAAGTTTTGTTGCTCGGATTATTTATGCCCCGATTCTTCTTTGCGGAATCAGAGAGAGAGAGAGAGAGAGAAAGAAGGAAAGAAAGAAAGACAGAAGGCAAAAGAGAAAAAGTGTTGTATATATATAGAAAATTATGGGACTCATGGGAGGACATACATACACACACAAATAAATATATATAAAGATAGGCAGATTGTACTTGGATTTTAACGGTCTGAACGTAATAAATAACGCTGTTGTATCAAGGTGTGATCGAACCTTTTCAATGTTACGAGGGTTGACGGTTGGGAAGGTCGTTGGACTCGGATATCTTTCCGGCTATATCTTAAGCATTAAAGGGGAAAAGAGTCCCTTCCTCTCTCAAGAAGAGATGTTTCTTCTTCTTCTTCTTCTTCTTCTTTAAATTCCTTCTCCTTCGCGCACAGCTTCCACTTTGTAAGATTAAATAAATAGTATGCGGAATGATAAAATATAACACACACACGGGGTAATAGTTCGATTAAGATTATAATTGACGTAAATTATATTCAAATCGGATTAAGTGTACGTCAAAAATTTATCAAACCAATTCTTTAGGAAAATAAAATATAAACGAAACATAGAAGAAAAATAAGAAGAAGAAGAAGAAGAAAAAGAAAAAGAAGAACAAAAAGGTAAAAAAACAGAATTAACTATATTAAAGTCTGTGGGGTTTTCATTCATTCTGTTCGCAGTATGAAGTTAGTTTTTGTATATGCTTTTGTTTTTGTTTCTTTTTCAAAACACTTTGGTTTTTCGATTTGTTAATATCAATTTTTATTGTTTATTTAGAGAAAAGGTTAATAGATATTGCTTTTATAAAATAAGGTAAGAAATTTTCATAATGTTGATTTAGAAATTTTATCATTATTTTTTGTTTATATTTTAAAAATTATTAGTTTCTTTTGAAATAAAAAGTTATGAAATTTTCGTTTTTAATTACAATTTTTAACAATAATGTTTTTTCTATTTTAAATTAATAACAAAAAATGTGTGGGAAGAATTTGTGTATTTAATAATTACAATTTTTCTTTTTTTATGTATATAAAGATATTTTATATTTTACTAGCTAAAAAAATGCTTGTGTACTTTCTCATATAACAATCATGTCTATTCACAATTCACATTTTTTTATTAAAGAACAAAATATTTAATTTCATTTGAAGAATTTCTTTAATAAGATTTAATTTTTTAACTTTCTAAAAATCAATTTATTTTAAGTTTAATCTAGAAATTTATGAAAAAATTTGCATAATTTCTTTTTCTGTATTTAAAAACGAAGAAAAAATAAAGTAATTTAAACTATTTATATTTCTCCATCAACATTTTTTTAAACTTCCATTTTGTAATTAATTTTGAAAATCATATTGTTTTTACAAAATTTATAGTATTTTTTTGCATAATTTCTATTTATTATCAAAATTTTTTTAACAAAATCAAAATATATTTTTAATCAGTATTGATTAATAGATAATAAGAATTAATTATTTAGTATTTTTTAATAATAAATTAACTTTAGAAATAGAACTTTAAAAGTTAAGTATTTTTATGAAACTGAAACTTGTATCCAGTTACAGTCCTACTTAATTTTTCAAAATTCGATATTGGATTTAAAACAAAAAATATTTAACATTTAAATTTAATTTCTAAAATTAAGCAAAGCAGGTGCTGGTAGCAAATCAAAATCATGAAAATTTCTTTCATTCTTTTCTATTAAACAATATAAAGTGTTGTCAAAAACATTTTGTAGGACAAATCGAATTTCTATAATTTCTTTTATTTATTTCTAACAAAATTTGAAAATTATTTAACACAATGTTAAATGTTATTAAAAAAAGATGAAAAAACTGGAATAATTTCTTAATTTTTTAAACATAATCTTTAATAAAAATTTAATTTTTTTAGAGATAGATGATAAATATTTTGGCTCAATTAACTTTTTTTCTCTAATTTCTTTTTTAAATTTAATACTGAAAATAATTAAGAATATTAATTGTATTCTTTTAATAGTTGACAAAGATTATTGATTAATTTATAATGAATGAGAATATAAATTGTAATTTTAATTCGTAATCATAATTGTTATAGTTGCTGTTTGATTTTTTGTTTCTTAACTTTTTTGTAATTTTTCTTTTCAAATATTTAAAATTTTTTAATTAATGTATTGAAAATCATCGAATTATTGCAAAAAATTTTATCAAAAAATTTAATAATAATAGAATTCCTTCACAAAATTCCACTATTTAGGAAAATAACTTAAATCTCGCTGAGAATTTTGTTTAAATTTTAAAAAATTCTAATTAAATTCTTTTTGCAGAATTTCTTTGATTTTTTTTGTCAAATAATGCAGTTCCTTTAATAATTTTAATTAAACATTTTAAAAATAATTAAAATTTTATGGAGAAGAATTTTTTTTAAATTGTATTAAAAATAATTGAATTCTTGCGAAAAATTTTACTATTTAAAATAATTTAATTATTTTTATTTAGAAAGATTTGTTAAAATTTTAGGAAATATTGAAATTCTTTCGTGAAATTTCAATAAAATTTTTGACAATATGAACAGTAATAAATAATTTTGTACTTAAAAAGTGATTTTTTTAAAATTTTGATTATGAAATTATTTAAAAAATTTATGTTTGTTAATAAAAAATTTTGTAATTTGTATAACAGTATCAAATTAAATACTATACGTTCCGCGCGCCAGCGCGCGTATCATTTGCTAGTAAATAATTAAAAAGAATAAGAAACATCCTTTTCAAAAAAAATTAAACGAAAAAAAATCTACTCCTCGAAAGCCAATTAATTTGAATTAACAATTTTTTTTCCAGTCCGTAAACTCATTGTTAAATTTGATAAAAGTTAATAATGGGTTCGATAAATGTGAATAAAGATCATTAAGGATCATTAAAGTTTCATAATGCCTTGAAAAACTTTCTTAAAGAGAAAAAAGGATAGAGAGGCTCATAAACGATCCTATCTATTGGTTCTTCAAAGAGAACCTTAACAGTACTTATATAATGTGCGACTAAGATCGAGCGCGCGCGCGCACCATAAAAAAAACAACATAAAAATGTTGTTTTCGAAATATATCATTTTTAATACTTTTATACGATTCTATAAACGACAGAAAAAGCTATATTAAACGATTTAATTTTCTTCTAGCATTAAAAGACACGTTTTCAACGACAACAACAACAACAAAAAATCACAGTTGCGTGATGTCTAAATTTTTATTTTCTTTAACTTCTTTTTCTTTAAGTGTTTTCTTTTTTATTACACTTTGGCATTTTGAATTTTATTTTTATTTGTTTTTTAAAAGGTTCTTTTTCATTAAAAAAACATTCCGTTTAAAAGGCGCAGATACGTTAAATTATTGTCACATTAAGTTTATAGCAATCATCGAGTAGATAATTTTAAATTTTCACTTAATTTATTCAAATTCTATTGGTGCTGCTTTTTCAGTGCGATTCAATAAATTATTTTTTTAATTATGATTATTATAACACGATTATGCTTTATTAAAAATATTATTATTATACCACAAGTGCTTAATTATTATTATTGAAAACATTATTTTTATTATTAATTTTACTCTTTTCATTTTCATTATCATTATTATTATTATTATTATTATAATTATTATTATTATTATTATTATTATTAGTATTATTATTTTTACTATTATTTAAACAATTATTTAGATTGTTAAAAAGCGCGTAATGTAACAAAAAAATTTATCTTATTATTAAAATTTCTTAATTAGGTGAAAAAAGTCCAAAAAAACAACTTTGTTTCACATAATAATTCCAATGAATGAAAAAAAAATTGGGTGGTCTCTAAGGTACTTTATTTTAATTACATTTTAACCCTTTCGCCGACCACAGTACTAATTTTATATAGTCTTTGTTTCTTTTTCCAAATACTCTTTCAGGGAACACAATTAATTTTACAATTTAAGATGCTAATCATCAAACTAAATAACTCAATTAACATCCACAAAAAAAATCGTAATAAAAAGTCGATTTACTTTAGCTTTCATTATGAATAATATTCTAAATTAAAAATTATTTATGCGAAATTTTTAAAGCAATTTTAGAAAATAATTAAACCAAAAAAATAACATTTTGAAAAATAATTCAACTACATCGATGAATTTTATTGAAATTGTTAAAAATAATAAAATTCACGCGAAAAATTTTATTAAAATTTTCAGAAAATAATTGAAAACTAAAAATAAAATTCTTCGAGAGTAATTTAATTATTTCAAAGAGTTTTATTAAAATTACTGAAAAACAATTAAATTCTTTAAAGAAATGTAATTATAAATTTGTTAAAAATAATTGAATTTCCGAGAAATCTAATTAAATTTTTTTTTTTAATTTAGAAAATAATTAAAAAATAGAAATAAAATTCTTCCTAATAATTCAATTACTTCGAAAATTTTATAATTTCAGAAAAATATTTAAAAAATAATAATTTCTTCAAAATAATCAAATGATTTTCAATAAAAATTTATAAAATAACTGAATTATTTCGAAGAAATTTATTAAAATTGGTAAAAATAATTAAATTTTCCCCAAAAACTCATGAAAATTTTGGTTTTATAGTGATAATATTTAATAATAATAAACCAAAAATTTTCAATAAGACTATAAAATAATTATTTCGAAGAAATTTATTAAAATTGCTAAAAATAATTAAATTATCGTCAGAAATTAATGAAAATTTTTGTTTTGTAGTGATAATATTTATTTAATAACAATAATCCAAAGTCTTTCAATAAAAATTTACAAAATAATTAAATTATTTCGAAGAAATTTATTAAAATTGCTAAAAATAATTAAATTTTCTTCAGAAATTAATAAAAATTTTGGTTTTGTAGTGATAATATTTAATAACAATAATCCAAAGATTTTCAATAAGACTATAAAATAATTATTTCGAAGAAATTTATTAAAATTGCTAAAAATAATTAAATTTTCTTCAAAAATTAATGAAAATTTTGGTTTTGTAGTAATAATATTTAATAATAATAATAATAATAATAATAATAATAATAATAATAATAATATTTAATAGTAATAACAATAATAAAACTAATAATAACAAGAAGAATAGGTTTCAATAATATTACGAAACCTTAAATTTATAAAATATTTTGATATCGAATTTACCTTATTGATTTTCTGGTCCCCAAATATTACAATGTCAACGAACAGCTTTCGAAAAAGACGATCCTCATGTTTATTAATTTTCGAAAAGGGTTTTCTGAAAAGCTCGTTCATATATTTAGTTTCGGTTTCAAGATCTACATCTTCCTCCACCTCAAGTGGAATATGGCATTCTCTCAAAATTTAATTTCTTCATCTCATCGTTTCAGCGTCTGTAACAAAAATATAAAGATATCTTTATCAAATTTATATTCAATAAAAAACTTTATTAAAAATTTCCAACTCTCTTTTACCAAATAAGCTCTTTCAATACCAACAAAATGCTAATTTTATAATTTATATTTGTTTTTTCACTTTCCACGACAAATTTCACTACAATAAAAATTTGAATTTTGTAGGACCAGTCAATATCAATTCGAAAGTCCTTCTTTCAATTCTCCATAATTCTAAATTTTCTAAATTTTGAATTTTCACGCAAATAATCTTTAGGGAAAACTTAAATTCGATTTGCCTTTGAATAGAAAAATTCAAACTCTACTCTAATTTTCAAATTCATTCATTCACTCCAATCACCATCAATTCCTACTCGACTCGCTGCTATTATGCAAAATCAAAAAATAAAATAAAATTCCAGAGTAATGCTCTTATAGTCGCCTAAACGACATTCTCCATAACTGCTGTCAACCACTGATTTATCATACATAAATGAAGTAAGAATTTATGGATCAAGAAAGAAATCCAGCGAGCTTCCTGACTCACTGGTTTCGTTTCTCGAAATCAGTCTAAATCCCTGTGCAAAAAATATTAAAAAAAAAAAAAAAGGAAGAAACTCTCCTCTCCATGGTGACAAAGTTTTTCTTTTTCATTCTCGCATCGAAAAAACAATTTAATTTTCAGTATAGAAAAAAAACCAGGGGGAAGTAAAGAATACAGAGAAATAAATAAAAGCGAATACGGGGGGAGTGGAAGAGAGAAAAAGAGAGAGAGAGGGAGAGAGTTTGGAGTAGGAAAGAAAAAAAAGAGGTAAATAAAGATCGAACCATCTCCCACGCCCGTGACCATTGTTATTATAACCCATGGAGCATTGTTCCCACGGGAAAACTGGACAGGCCCGGTCTACCACCTAGACGAGTGCTGCGCGAGGTTGAGTTGCATATATACGCATACAAACATATATAAAAGCAGACATAAGGATTGAAACGAGCAAGAGAGAGAGAGAGAGAGAGAGAGAGAGAGAGAGAGAGAGAGAGAGAGAAAGAGAGAGATACTCTGTGGAGCCAAGGGTTTTGATACATGTAACAGTCACACACGTGCTCACCTGCGCGAACAGACAACAACACACACTCACACCTTGGTTCGGATTTAAGATATTGCGGGGGGCGTTCACCTCGCATCTCGATCTCTTGGCTCGAGCGCGCGCGTCGCGTGCGTTCACCAGTGTGCGTAGAGACAGCAACGCACCGCGCCGTTTGTGTTGGCGGCAACTTTTCTCTCTCTCTTCTCGTGTGTATATATATTCATGCATGTACATACGCTACGTGCACCTCGGTGGATGCTTGAGAAACAGGGTGCGGCCCAACCCACCTTCCTTCAGTTACCTACCCATATTACTGCGTGTCTAGATATAGGTATATATATATATTCAACGGCGTGGCGCGAGATTCGCGCGCTCATCTCAGGTGCCCGTATATTTGCATCCATGATCCAGGAGACACTCGGGGATGCGCTGCTCAACTTTTAGCGCCAGTCAATCTCTTTTCCTTACAGAAAAAAGAGAGAGAGAGCGAAAGATTTGCTCTCCTAGATCCCTTTTTTCCTCCTCTTTCTTCTTTTTCTTCTTCTATTTTTCTTCCAGACCTCATCATTTCATTCTTCATCAATTTTGAAATTGACGGAAAAAATCCCCAATCCATCAAGATTAGACTGCTCTTCTGAAAAACAATACAGCGATTATTTTCTAATTCGTCAAAATAAATCAGGATTGACACAAAAATGTTTTCATTCTTCCATTATTTATTCCACAAAGTTGTTCAGAAAAAAAAATTAATTCCTTCTTTCCGGAATATTTCCTGACTTTTAACAGGGTTGCTACAATTTTTCTCGAATGAAATTCCCTGATTTTTCCAGGTTTTCCCGGGCTCAAATAATATTTTTCCATATATATTGGAGGTGTGATTTATATAAAAAGTAATTAATTAAAAAGTAAAATTTATCAAAACATATCAGATTTTATTGTTATATTAATAATTTATAGAAAAATAACTCAGTTTCAAACATTTTTCATTGTCGAAAATACAATATTTAAAAATTTTATGTTTTTTAGGGTGTCTATTTTTTGAGAATAATGTTTTTTTTTAATAATTTTAATTGAAAATTTGGAAAATAATTTATATTTTAAATTATAATTACGTTCACTAACTTCCTTTGATTATTTTCGAAAATTTTAAATAAAATTCTTTAAAAGAATATTCCATTATTTTCAATAAAATGTAAAGAAAATTTAATTCATTCAAAAAATTTTAAATAATTTCTTTATAAAAATTCAATCATCTTGAAAGAATAGAAATGAAAAATTTCAAAAATCTTATTTTTCAAAATTTCCCAAAAAAAACTTTGCAAAAATTCAATTTTATTATAAAATTTTAAGTGTGTTTTTTTTAAATTAACTAATAAAAATTTTAATTATTTAGAAAGAGAGGGATTTAGATTTAGAGAGTGCAAGGAAAAAAGTACCAAAGAGTACTTTTTCATGGTAAAATTCGGTAAAATTCGCCAAAAAATAACATAATTTTAACAGAAAATTATTTTCCAGGTGTTTTCTCATTTTTCCCTGACTTTTCCCTGACATTTCCATACAAAATAAAATTCCCTGACATTTCCAGGTTTTCCAGGTTTCCAGACATTGTAGCAACCCTGTAATTTTAGAATCATTCGGAAGTTATTCCTCAACGTTCAAAATGTTCAAATAAACAAAATTTTCTATCAATACAGAAACTTTTTTCAAAAACTACTAACTTACAGAAATAAAAAACAAAAATAAATATTCAGAAACAAATATATAATTTATTTGTTTAACACGCAATGCAAAATTACCGCAAAAGAGGAATAAGAAAAAGACAAATAAATTTCCACCATTTGAACTTTTTTAGAACTTTTAGGAACTTTTCAAATAGAATTTTGACTTTTTTCCAAGTTGCAAAAAATTTTCGTTTCTATTTTTTTTCCTTAAACCTATAACAATATTTAAAGGGAGTTCAATTGTACAATGTAAAATTAATGTAAATAAATAAAGAAAAAGAAAAGATAATAAATAAAAACCAATGTAAAAAAGATAATATTTGAAATTTTAAAAGAGTAGCCTAAAGTGCTGAACGTTCAAATGAACGAAATTTATTTATATCTTCTAAAAATTAAATTTTTTATTGCAATTATTTTGCATTACTATCTAAAAAATTATTTACTAAGTTTCTAAACGTAAAATTTCAGTTTTTAAATTTTTTTATGATAAGTAATTTACGAAAATATCTTCAATAAAAAATATTTCGTTCATTTGACGTTCAAAACTTATGAGGATCATATAATTTTAAAAGCAAACATTTAATTCCGAAAATTCTCTCAATTTTCGAACATCAATTAAATTTATTTAAAAAATTCAATTATGTTTTAATAACATTTTAGAAAAATTCAATTTTACTATCGTTTCAAAAAATTCAATCAAATTCTTAAAAATAATTAAATTATTTTTTTAACATCATTTTAGAAAAATTCAAATTTAATTATTTAAACAAAATTAAATTTACTTTATTCAAAAAAAAAAAAAAAAAATAGAACTGGAGTTATTTTTTAAATCTAATTCTGTAGAATTTTGAAAAATAAATTTTTCAAGTATTGAAAATTGGAAATTAAATCCTTTTCGATGCGATTTGAACTTTTTAATGCTGCATTTTATACTAAAAAAAACATTTAAAGAACGCAGGTCCAAAGAATATTATTTTTACATATTAATAATAATTAAATAAATTTATATTAAATTTAAATAATAATTAAAATTCTCCGAAAATTAAAATTTTTTTAAAACTAATGCAGTTCTTCAACAAATTTAGTTATTTTTAATTCAACTTTACACTGAATAAAGAATGTATATTAAAACTTTGTAAAAGTATTCTACAATTTGAAAACAAAGTGCAAAAAACTGAAATTTTTATTTAAAAAATACTAAAATTTAAAAAAACGTACGTGAAATTTACTAAAGTTATATTAAACTTAAATTAAAATTCTTAATATTAGAAAAAATTATACTAAATTCCACATAATTTTTTTTTAAACTTTGGTATTTTTTATATCAAAATTTCGGTTTGTTACACTTTTTCCCCAAATTGTAAAATACTTTTACAAAATTTAATATACATTTTCTTTCAGTGCATAAAATTTCAATTTAATCTGACTGAATTATCAATTTCTTCAAATCAATTAAAATTTTCAAAATTGTCAATTGTCAGTTTTTTAACATAACATTAAATATTATTACTAAAAAAATTGAAACTTTTTTTCACCTTTAAATAAAATTCTTAAACACATCTATTATAATTTTTCTAATTATTTTCAAAAAAATCCAAGAGAATTCGTAAAAAATTTATTTTCTAAAAATTTTAATGAAATTCTTTTAAAAATTCAGGTAATTTTATAAACATAAAGTTTTAAACGTTCAAATAAACGAAATATTTGTTATTAAAAATACTTTTATAGATTACTGCGATTACAATTAGAACTAAAAACTCAAATTTTACATTTAGAAAGTTTATAATGAATTCGTTTGACGGTAACGCAAAATTATAGTAATAAAAATTTAATTTGAAGAAAAAATAAATCAATTTTGCTCACTGGAACGTTAAAAACTTTAGTCATGTAATTTTTGGAAGTTTCAATAAAATTCTTTAAAAGAAAATCCAATTATTTCAAAAAATTCAATTATTTCCAAAAAGTTCAATAAAGTTCTTAAGAAATTTAAAAAATTTCTAAAAAGTTCAATACAACTCGCTCGAAAAATAGAATTTTAGAAAATTTCAATCATTTCAAAAAATTTCAAAAACTTTCGTTTCGTTATTAAATTGCTTATTAGATATAATTTACAACACTATATAAATTTACGTTTTCAAAGAATTTTACTATAAAATCTTGAGAAATTTAATTGTTTGCCAAAGATTGAAACTTTTGTCAACTAAAATCGTCTTAAGTTAAATAAAATTAATTAACGTTGACAAAATTATTCTATAATTATTTAAATATAGATTTATTTACAGTAACAAGAAAACTAATGCATTGTTTTTTAAAGTTCATTGCAATTCAAAACCTTTTAGAGTGAAATTTTCTTTTAAAAGTGAATAAAGTGAGAAATTGAAAATTTTCTTTCTCAACAAAATATTTTAAACCCTAAAAAAAAAAAAATAGAATTCTTGTATTAATTCTACAAGTTTATTTTTTCATTACTTTTCATAAAATTTGCAAACTATTCTCTAAGTCCCCTGAATTTCCCGATTTTCCTCGACTTTATCGCAACTCTAAAAATTAATTCTCCTAAAGTGGAATTTTCCGATTAATCTCAATCGGAAAATTATTATTTCTACTCTCTGCTATACCTATTCATATACTTTTCATCATATTATTTCCAAGGCAATAAAATTATCTCCTCTCAAGTGGAAAAATTGATAATTTCTCAAGCTGATTTGTCTTCTCTAATAAAAAATGGAGAGATTTGCAACACGTCAAGAAATGATGTGTGGAGAGTCTTTACATATATAGAGTCCCCAGGAGAATGAATAAGTGTACCTGGGGTTTCGATCGCGCAGTAGGACAGACGTCATTACTATTTTTAATCGCCAGTTACTTGCTCGAGCTCATTAAGGGCAGTGCTCGTAATAAGTAAGCAAGCAAAATGAATATAATGCTTGAATGAAGGAGAGGAGAATACCGCAAGTACATACCATACGTTTCACTTCTTGCGTTGCGTATATATTGAACGACATATTCACTCGAGTCAGTCTCGCAAAGAGTCTCGTCCCTGCAAGTTACAAGCCAAGTGGTTGTCGTGGATGAAGCGTGGGCGACCGGAAACTATCCCTCCCACATTCGAATGTCCTTCTCAGGGGGAGACGCGCGATCAACGGCAATTCGCCCTCTAGAACCAGAAGGAAAAAGAAATCAAATTTCGCCAATTTCCGCAAATTAGAAAATAGAAAAACAAAAAAAAAATTGTAAAAAAAAATCAAGACGAATAAGCACCTTTATTAATTTGTCACCAAGTTTCTTCTTTTTTTTTCTTTACGCCCAAAGAAATCCTCTCCACAAAAAAAAAAGGATAACCATTTGGTCTTCTTATCCACAATCAGCATCTGAAATTCAAAAAAATTTAAATTATAATTAAATTAAATTACAAGGTTTAATATATGAATAGTCATTCTATATCCCAATTATCTTTCTAAGAAGTTTTGAAAATAAAAAAAAAATATCGAATTAAGATCCAACGTTTATAATAAGAGACAAAATTTGTAACTGTAGTTAATTAACTGGACCTGTCCACCATCACAAAATGAGACATTTTCGACTACTTGCTAACGCGATTCTTAATTATCATCGGAGGAGTGACGCTTGACATTCAAATAAATATTACAACATATATCAGCTTTCTAAAAATGGTTTCTTCCACTTGTTAATCTTGTTTGTTGGTCTCCTTTTTTTTAATGAATGTGTATTTTTTATTAGATCTCTGCCATTAATAAATAATTAAATCAATCTTTCGTTCGGAAAAATTATCCATTTTTTTCTCATCTCCAATTTTCCATTTTTAGAAAAGGAGCAAAAAATAAAAAATAAATGAAAAAAACTACGAGTAAAAAATAAATAAAATTAATAATCGCATAATAAAATAATTGAAAACATTTTAAATAAAAAAATAGAATAAAAAAATAGAAAAAAATAATAGCCGAGAAAAATAATTGAGTAAATAAAATAACAAAGAAGAATTGAATAAAAAATTTAAATCTATATGAACAATTTCTAAATAAATTTTACGTTTTTGTATTTGGTCTCTTATATACAAATCGAAAAAGCTTTAATACTTTCTAATGCGAATGAAATATATCGAAAGACGGGAATAATCTTTTGAATGTGTAAGTCGCATTTGGTTGAATACGATTAAATCAGAGATAAATTTAGAATCAAATAAAAAAGTTTGCAAATGCGATTGAGAAAATCTCATTGTGACTTTTGCATTTTTGTATAAAGAAACTTGTTTTTTTTTCTCTTCTCTTTTTTTTTAATCGCAAAAATTATTCATAAGTGTTTTAAAGATATTTCAAAATTACAAAAAACCTTTTAAAAAATGTATATCCTAAAAAACACAGAATAAAAAAACTTTTCTTTCAACTTTCTTTTTTTAAATTTCTTCTCGATTTTTTTATTTTTTCACCAAATCTCTTAAATAGAAAAAGAAACTCAATTTTTCCGCACATTAAAATAAGATTTCCATAAATTTGAAATTTTAAACTTTCAGACATTTAATTATTTATGAAAATTACAAGTGCAACTCTCGCAAAAATCGATTATTTTCTGAATTGCTAAAATAATTTTTTAAATTTTCAATTATTTTTAAACAAAATTTTAATAGAATTTCACGAACGAATACAATTATTATTTTCTAATACAATTATTATTTTCCAAAAATTTGAATAAATCTTTCAAAAACAATTAAATTATTTTTTTCAATTGTAAAATTTTTAAAACGTTTCAAGTATTTTCGAAACAATTCACGAGATAATTCAATTTTTTGTTAATTCAAATTCGTAATATACATTTTTTCAAAAAATAAATTATTTTCTAAAATCCTAATAAATCCAATTAGAATTAAATGTTTCAATTATTAAATGTTTAATTTCAATTATTAACAAACAGGATTATTTTAAAAACTCGAAAGAAATTGTTCACAAATTTTTTTCTTAATTCTAATTTGTTAAGCATTTTTTTTAAATTCAATTATTTTCTAAAATTTTTTAAAATTCAATTATTCTCTAAAATGTTAATAATATTCAATTATTAAATGTTTAATTGCAATTATTAACAAACATGATTATTTTAAAAATATAAATGAAATTGTTCATAAATTTTTTTCTTAATTCAAATTCGTTATAATTTTTTTTTAAATCCAAATATTTTCTAAAATTTTAATAAAATGCAATTATTAAATGTTTTCATTGCAATTGTTAACAAACACAATTATTTTAAAAATTCGAAAGAAATTGTTCATACATTTTTTTTTAATTCTAATTCGTTATACATTTTTTTTTAAATTCAATTATTTTCTAAAAATTCAATTGTTTTCTAAAATTTTAATAATATTCAATTACTAAATGTTGAATTGCAATTATTGACAAACATGACTATTTTAAAAATATAAATGAAATTGTTCATAAATTTTTTTCTTAGTTCAAATTCATTATAAATTTTTTTTAAAACCCAAATATTTTCTAAAATTTTAGTAAAATGCAATTATTAAATGTTTTTATTGCAATTATTGACAAACACGATTATTTTAAAAATTCGAAAGAAATTGTTCATAAATTTTTTTCATAATTCAAATTCGTTGAACATTTTTTTTTTAAATTTCAATATTTTCTAAAATTTTAGTAAAATGCAATTATTAAATGTTTGAATTGCAATTATTAACAAACATGATTATTTTAAAAATACATAAATTGTTCATAAAATTGAATTCTTTTTAAAAATTTCAACTAAATTCATTAAAAAAAAAACTCCGTTACTAAAAAAATGCAATAAAATTCTTAAAAAAGAATTTAATTTTAATTTTCAAAAAAAGTTAACAAAATTCTTGGCTACAATTCAATTACTTTCCTAAATAATAAAATTCTTTAGAGGAATTCAATTAATATCAAATTTTTTTGATAAAATTCTTTTTTTCTTTTTTTTTTAATAAAATTCGATAATTTTCAATACATTAATTTTAAAATTTTAAATATTTAAAAAATAAAATTATTAAAAAAATGTTAAGAAACAAAGAAGCAAACAACTAATTAATTGTCGATTAGTAAATTATTCAGTAGTTAAATATCAACTATTTAACCACTTATTAACTGCGTCTGTTAAGTAATTAGCCTAATTAATTATCCACTAATTAAACATAAATTAATTACATTTCCGGCAATTCATTATTAATTAATTGGCAGTATAATTAATGAATAATTGGCAATTAGCTAATTAATCAGTTGGTAATTAATTGGCCTGTAATTAATTCGCTAGTAATTAATTCGCTAGTAATTAAGTCACTAGTAATTAATTCACCAGTAATTACTTCACTAGTAATTAATTCGCCAGTAATTACTTCACTAGTGATTAATTCGTCAGTTATTAATTCACCAGTTTAATTAATTCTCCAGTAATTAATTCGCCAGTAATCATTTCACCAGTTTAATTAATTTCTCCAGTTATTACTTAGTCGATACTTAATTAGCCAGTAATTTAATATCAATCACTCATTTAGTAACTAATGAAGTATCATTCAATTAATAAGTCGCTAATTAAACATGAATAAATTAATCAGCCACTAATTAAACATCAATTAATTAGCACTAAAGTTAATCGACTAATAAAAAGAAGGTCTTAAAAATTGAAAAGAAAATGAAAAGGGGGACAAGAAAAAAAATTGTCAAAGCAATAAAAGTGTTGCGTTGAAGTGAAACGTATGTCGTTAAATATATATAATCAAAATAGATTTCACCAGCATCTTAATTATAACGTCATCGATCTTTTCTTTTCGCAGGAAATGAATATTATTGATTGCGAAGTATGTATCTCCATAGATGGACTCGATGCCAGCAAGTTTTGCACTTTCCATCAGGGACAAATTATTTTTCCCCAACCTAAAAGGCGCGCAATGTCCCCTCCTCCTCCTTCTCCTCTCCTGTATATATATAAATTTTATTCGCGCGTGCACATTTTAATGGTAAATAAGACTTCTATTTATCTCATGTTTTCTCTCGTTGGGCCATGGGCTCGCGCGCTTGAATGGGCACTGTGGACCAGTCCAGTATGAATGAAATAGTAAATATAATTGACAGAAGGGCAAGCGTGGGCAGGCCAGTTCAGTAAGAGCGAGAAGGCGAGAACGGCGTGCGCCGCGTAGGATCGAGGTCATCACCTTTCTACATACATTCATGAAGTTAAAGGAGTTCCTGGCCCTTCCTTCTAGTTTCAACCTCGTCTCTCTCTCTCTCTTGCTCTCGCTCTCCCAATAATGAATTGTAATTTTTTCGGACATTGGTACCAATGTCAAAATCAAGAAATCATTTTTTTTCTTTTGATTCTTTTTTTCGGTCATGTTTCTATATTCCTTCTTCGTGTTCTCCTCTCCTCATCCTCCGCACACTCACCTCTCAAACATATACTCCTTGCCATATTCCTCTATCCCCCTTCCTGCTTGTCTCCTACATCACTGGAGAACCTACGCCAAAGACGGTAGGAAGGAACGGTTTCCGGTCGCCCACGCGACACGAGCATGTCGGTCCAGACAGTGTTGTGAAAATCATCAAGGCGGCAGTCAAGAGTTCCTGGCGCAATATCTTTTCTGCCGAGACTGTTATTTTATTGGTGACCAGCGTATATTGCCTTCAATGCTAACACTATGCTGTTGAGTAAAAAAGAAGGAAAAAAAAATTTCAAATTACTTAAGTTTATACTAACACGTATATATCGTCGTATCTGCGCGCTCTCTTACGAAATTCGCTTCCATTCACTCCATCCCAAAATGGGATGATCGCTCGCTCGCTCACTCACTCACTCACTCACTCGCCTGTGATTCTTCGTTATATACAAGACAACACTCAGATTAATTAAGCTTTCGACAGAAAAAAATTTACATATTTCTTTTTCAAAGATAGCTTCTGGTTACTAATTATATAAGATATTCCATGTTTCGTCCATTTATCTTTATTTGATGCATTTTTGATTAATTCCAAATTTTATTTTTCAATCGCCCGCGTGAGTAGGTGTATTTTTTGATCGATGCGCTTGCCTTTTTTTGAAATTTTTACTAATTTTTTAAAACTAGATACGAAAGACGCATTCTTTATGAATACCATTTTTTTTAATAATAACAAAAATATAGGTTCGACTTTAACGAGCAAAAAAAGTCCAATTAATCGAATACAGATACAAAAAACAGTTTTTTTAGAGTTGTATTTTAATTTTGACGATACTTTTTCCCTGACTTTTCATTGATTTCTAAATTCGCAATTATTTAAAAACTCAAGTTTGTTAAATAAATATTTAAGTATTATTATTAAAAACTAATTTCACTCTTGTAAAATTAAATTATTTTCTAAAATTGTTGTGTCAAGTTCTTCTCTAATAAAATTATTTTTATCTAGTAAAAGTCCTTTAAGAATTGAATTATTATTGAAATACAAAAAATCAATTTTTTTTATAATAATTGTAACTATAAATCTTCATGGTTTGTTAAAAAACTTATATTAAGGAAAATTATTAAAATTAAAAAGTACTAAAAATAATTTAATTTTGAACAAATTGTAATAAAAAAATTCAAAACTGAGTATTTTTAAAATTGAATTAAATTTTTACTAAAAGTAATTAAATTCTGAACAAATTGTAATAAAAAAAACTGAGTTTTTTTAAAATTAAATTAAATTTTTACTAAAAGTAATTCAATTTTGAACAAATTGTAATTAAAAAAAATTAAAAACTAAGTTTTTTAAAAATTAAATTAAATTTTTACTAAAAGTAATTAAATTTTCAACAAATTGTAATAAAAAAATTCAAAACTGAGTATTTTTAAAATTAAATTAAATTTTTACTAAAAGTAATTAAATTCTGAACAAATTGTAATAAAAAAACTGAGTTTTTTTAAAATTAAATTAAATTTTTACTAAAAGTAATTCAATTTTGAACAAATTGTAATTAAAAAAAAATTAAAAACTAAGTTTTTTAAAAATTAAATTAAATTTTTACTAAAAGTAATTAAATTTCCAACAAATTGTAATAAAAAAATTCAAAACTGAGTTTCTTGAAAATTAAATTAAATTTTTACTAAAAGTAATTCAATTTTCAAAAAATTGTATTAAAAAAATTCAAAAATGAGTTTTTTAAAAATTAAATTAAATATTTACTCAAAATAATTTTGAACAAATTGTAATAAAAAAAATTAAAAATGAGTGTTTTTAAATTAAATTAAATTTTTACTAAAAATAATTCAATTTATTATTAACAAATTGTAATAATAAAAATTCAAAAATAAGTTTTTTTAAAAATTAAATAAAATTTTTACTAAAAGTAATTCAATTTTCAAAAAATATAATAAAAAATATTAAAAAATGAGTTTTATAAAAATAAAATTAGATTTTTACTAAAAATAATTCAATTATTAACAAATTATAATAATAAAAATTCAAAAATGAGTTTTTTTAAATTAAATTAAATTTTTAATAAAAATAATTCAATTTTGAACAAATTGTAATACAAAAATTAAAAACTGAGTTTTTTAAAAATTAAATTAAATTTTTACTAAAAGTAATTCAATTTTGAACAAATCGTGGTAAATAAAATTGAAAAATGAGTTTTTTAAAAATATTTTTAAATAATTTTCCAAAGATAGTAGATATTTCAAAAAAATTTAGAAATATTTTCAAAAAAATAAAATTTTTATTATTTTTTTTTTATATAATTAAAAACTTATTAAATTATTGTTGTCTCCAAAATCTTGAAAAAAACTTTCTTAAATAATATTTTTAATTATATAATTTTTGAAGCTAAATTTTATTCACTTTCATTTTTGACTTTTCATGTAATGATTTTTCATTTAAATGTTTATAATTTAAATTATTGAACTTTTTGCAATTAAAATGTTTTAAAATTTGAAATTTTTGAAAATTTATAATTGAAAGCATTGAAAATAATTGAATTTTGAAAAAATTATTTTAAAAAATCCCGAGAATAAATTTTGTTTTTAAAAAAATAATAAATTATAATTTTTTTAAACGAATTTTTATAAATTTTTATTTTCATATTTTCATTTGAAGATTTTTTATTAAAATTTTTATGTATTCATTTATTTCAAATTTTACAATAAAAATTTTTCAGAAATTTATTATTAAAAGTATTGAAAATAATTAAATTAAAAAAAATTGAAGTGAATGAATCCGAAAAATTACTTTTTTTCAATAATGAATTATAATTTTTTGAAGGGAATTTTTGTTAATTTTCATTTAAAGATTTTTCAAAGTTGAATTATTGTTTCCAAAACTTGCAACTGAAATTCTTCAAAATTCGATTGTCCAAAATTTTACAGAATTTTGATTTATTTATTTATTTTTTTAATTATTTATTTATTTTTTAAAAACATCATTAATTTAATTTATTAATAATAATAACTATAAAAATTTTGTTTTATTACCTTTATGAAAAGAAAGTCGATGTAGTCGCATTTTTAGAAAAACAAGTCGAAATCGCACAGAATGCAAAGATCCTCAAGTTCTCAACGTTCTCAACATTCAATCAAACCAAATTTTTGCCAAAATGAATATTTTCACAAAATCCTGACTGCAAGAAAAAGCAAAAACAAAATTAGTCAATTAGAATTGATAATTTAATTAACAATTGATAAATTATTTTTAAATACCAACATAACGCAATATCCATGCGATAAAAAATTAATGTTTAAGGAAAAGTAACAAAATTTTATTCACTTAAACATAAAAAAAATGATAAACATAAAAAAAATAATATAAATAACTTACACTAACTATCGAATCATTTTTGATTAAATATATACTTAACATTTCGTCAACGTCTCATATAAACTTCAATGAAAGTGACAACTGATTAACACTTGCATAATAAATTTTCCATAAAATATTGCAAAGAAAAAGCAATGAATCAACTAATTTAAATATTCACGGAAAATTTATCCCCAGTGATATAATAATATAAAATTATAGAGAATTGTGAATAAATAAAAAATAAAGCCTATATAATTGATTACTCAAAATTGCACAATTTATACATTGAAAAATTCATTAAATTTCATTTCTGGAACATTTTGTAACATTGTCTCTCCGTGTGTGGGATGTAGAAAATTTTTTTTGAATAAAATAACCAAGAAAATTGTTAGAGAAAAAAAAAGATGATAATATTGATAACATGTTTCATGCTAATAAGATTCGAAAGTTATATACGAAAGCCCAAGTATTTCAGTATATTTGAGTATATTTTGACTGCAGAGGACAGGAATTTAATTTATTTCTTCTCAGAGAGAAAAATTGGACATTTAGTCAAAAAAAAAGCAGAAAAAAAGATTAGACATTAAATTGACACATAAATTAATTCCAAATTGTTGATGATTTATCTACTGAATTCAAAATTTTGACAATTCTTTATTTTTCTCATCTTTAGAAAGATCTCTTGAAATATTAAAAAATAAAAATATTTTCGAAAAAAATTTTTTCAGAAGCACTTTTTAAATTGAATAATTTACATTTCAACTGTAAAATTGAAAAATGTATACATTTAATAATAAGGAGTTTCATCATTAATCTAAATTTCGAATCATTAGTAGGAGAAATCAATTTGTTCCGTTCTAGACAAAATATTCCTCTTATTATGAAGATATGACACTTAGATTAAATTTATAAACTGAACTGAAAAAATATTTCGAAGCGCTGCAACCTAGAATTTTAAAACCGTTTCAGATGACATTTTTTAAGATTCAATATTTCTCAATTAAGTCAAATTTATAGTAAATATTGTGAATTAATTAGGAAATAAATTAACGGAATAAAATATAAAGAATAATTATAAATATCGAAAAAATTTATTAGAAATATTATTTTCGAAAAATTAAACAATCTTAAAAATTAAATAAGCAAGTTAATTAAAATTAAAACAAAAATTAACCTAAAAGGGAAATAAAAATTTTATTGAAATAAAAAAAATTTTTTATTACGTATATTTTTCATTATTAAATATATTTAGTTGATAATAATGCACAATGGGAAATAAAAGTATACTCACGCGGATTAGATGCTAAAGCTTCTTATTTACATAAATGCTTGACTAACGATTATGCCCTTTGGGTAAAACGCATAATGCGGAAAATAAAGCATGAGCCGAACAAATCCTAATACAGGAAAATATTCCTTTTTTCGCAAAAATGTAAATTTAGAATTCAATTTACTCATTTCAAGCTCATTAAAACTTTTTTACGGCTATTTAAAAAAAACCACGAACGACGCTCGTCCGAACTGTGGAATTCATTGTGTAAAGTCCGTCATTTTTTTTACACAAATTGTAATTTTTTTAAAATTTTATTTCTCTCGATTTATTATTCAAGTGGACAAATTTCGCGAAAATTGAATAATTGATGCTTTATTTTTACCCTGTCGCTTATTTTTACAGGGAACATACTTTAAAAAGCTCATAGATACTGAAATGGAAAATAAGCTAACTTTTACCGAAACGACAATTTTAACCTTTTTCGTCAATTAGATAAAAAAGATATAAAAGAAAAGAATTTCTTTAAATGAATATTTATTCATTTCGATTGAAAATATGTTACTTTTGCGCTTTTTTCCTAAAATGCTCGATTTTATGCGCCATATTGACGAGAAATCGCGAAGTGCTACGAAGAATTCGTGGCTTAGATACATACCTAAGAAATACCATATTTACGCTTTCGAAATGTCTAAAATAACCATTTTCTCACCTTCGGAATGAACTGAAGCGACTTGATTGCACTTTTCCGATCGATTTATCATCCCGATGTAAATGGATTTGCACAGATTTCTTTAGCTTTCGTCGTTTCGTCAATTTTAGTCAGAGAGGACGCGAAGTGGAGGGGGAGCAGGGTTGGAAACTCAAGCGCCGAAACTTCAGACCTAAAGGCGCGTACACAATGAAAATCATGTGAACCCAATTGTCTTTTTAAAAACCATCGATTATCTATTCTTCTTATTTAAAAAAACAATAAAAAATAAAAAGTTTTTAGAAATCTTTCTATTTGCATTAATTACCTTCGTTATATTTTTTTCAAAAGAAGGGCAAAAAAATTTTTTTTCAAATGTGTGAAAGAAACAGACGAACGAACTGGACTAATCTACTTTTTAAAAACGTTCTTCATTTTTTATTTACTATAAGTACATTAATTATAATTATAATTATAATTACTTAAAAAAAGAATCGTAGAAAACTTTTTCTAAAAAAGAATTCGATAGAAAGAGACACGAACTAAAGTTCACGGAAAGCACCGCGAGATGTCAGTAAAGAACAAACGATTCAAAAGTAAGTTCACTTTCTGTGTTACACATACACCTGGGTGAATCAACACTGTTTACCACCACGTGTGTTTTGAACGGTCCAAACGTTTTGAAATTATGTGAATTTTTTATTAATTTTACCCCTCTTGAGTAAAAATTTCTCTTCAATTCAAAGAAAGTGATTTAATTTCAAAAGTAGTCGCTAAATAAAAAGTTAATTTTTGCCAAAATGTCTCAAAGTAAAATATTCTGCAGAAATCGCGCCTTAGGTTATGTGAGCAATGAAGTTCCACACGTGACAAGATATATACAAAATAGAAAAGAAAATCTAATTGTAACTTGTGTGGGAAAATCCTTTCACACTTATGGATTTACTCATTTTACATTGTTGAGTGTTTCGGGCACACATCCTGGTGACATAACGTGCATGGCAGCCGACACTTATCACGTTTATACCGCGAGTGAAAATGAAATATTCGCTTGGCGACGAGGCAATGAATTAGTTCACAATTACAAGGGACATGAATCAACAGTTCATTGTTTACTGCCCTTTGGTGCACATTTATTGTCAGTTGACGAGGACAGTAATGTCAAGATATGGGACATTAAATCCGAGACATCGATTGTTGAATTGAATTTCAGCAATCGATCATTCAAGATAACGAAAATGATGCACCCGGCGACTTATATGAACAAAATTCTATTTGCCAGCGAGCAGGGTGAATTGCAATTATGGAATGTTAAAACTCTGAAGATGATTTACACGTTCAAGGGATGGAATTCGGCGGTAACGGCTTTAGAACAAGCGCCGGCTGTTCATGTCGCAGCAATTGGTTTAGCGAGTGGAAGAATTATTTTACACAATTTAGAAGTTGACGAGAGTATTTTTGAATTGGTGCAAGACTGGGGATTGGTGACAAGTATTACATTTCGCAGTGATGGCTATGAAATAATGGCAACCGGAAGTTTAGCGGGTCACATTGTTCTGTGGAATTTGAATACAAAGAAAGTCGAGAGTCAAATATTGAACGCTCATTTTGGAGCTGTGACGGGATTGAATTGCCTTCCAAATGAGCCGTTAATTATTTCCACGTCGCCTGATAATTCCTTGAAATTGTGGATTTTCGATCAAGACGATGGTGGGGCGAGATTGTTGAGAATTCGCGAGGGTTTCGCGAAACCACCGACATTCCTTCGGTTTCATGGCAATGATGGGGACAATGTCGTCACATCGGGTGAGGATTCGTCGTTGAGAATTTTCTCCACGATTACTGAGACTTTTAATAAGAGTTTGGGAAGAGCTTCCTATCATAGGAAGTCGTCGCAGAAAAAGCACAGAAGTGTCGAAGATCCATTGATAATGCCGTATATAACGGAATTTTCGATGGAGAAGACAAGGGAGAAGGAATGGGACGATATTGCCGCTGTTCATTATGAAAGTGGTGTGGTGACAACTTGGTCTTATGATAAACTTAAAATGGGACAACATAAATTATTGCCGGAAGAATTTAAACATAAACACAGTATTTGTGCGACAACTGTTTACTTAACGCATTGTGGTAATTTTGTTATTATTGGATATAATAATGGATGTGTGGAGAGATTTAATATTCAATCGGGAATTCATAGAGCTTCTTATGGAGTTGATGGTGCACACACTGGATCTGTTATGGGAGTCACGGCAGATAATTTAAATCAATTTGTCATCACTGCGGGAAAAGATGCTTTACTCAAATTTTGGCCTTTTAAACCCCTCAAGAGTAATTTTTATTCGTTTCATATTTTTCTAAATCCAAAATTTATTGTATGAATCATATTATTGCTATTATTATTACTATTCTCATTATTATTAGTATTATTTTATACTTTCTTTAAATTTTATTAAGATTTTCATAGTAAATTTATTTTTGTTTTTTTTTTAAATACGTTTTTTGTAATAGTTGTGAAATTCATTTTTTGTAATAGTTGAAAAATTCATTTTTTGTAATAGTTTTGAAATACAAATGTAAATTCACTTTATTACTTTTTCAGGACCAATAGCAAAATTGGAATTGAACAATCCAGTGGAATTTCTACGGAAACATGACGAGAGTTCACTCATTGCTGTGGCATTGCAAGATTTTTCTGTAATTATTGTTGATTTCAATGCGAGGCGAATTGTCAGAAAATTCGAGGGGCACATGAGTGTTATAACTGATGCGACTTTTAGTCCTGACGCAAGGTGGCTGATTACGGCCTCTCGAGATTCAACGATAAGAACTTGGGACATTCCGTCTTCCCAGCCAATTGATATTTTCCAGGTAGTTAATTTCAAATTAATATTATTATTATATTATAATAATAATAATTTGTCCTCAATTGAAGTTAGCGTTATTTTATTACAATGTTTTGTTTTATAGTTTAAATTGATATAAAAGATGGAATAAGATAATAAGATAAGATGGAAAGTTAATTTGTAGACTGTGTGTAAAAAAATTTGTTAAATTTGTAGCGTTTTAATTTGTTAGCTTCCTTAAAAATTTAAATTTCAAATAATATTACTCAAAAATTCTAGAAAATTAATTGAATTTTGAAAGACTGGCAGTTGAAGCTTTTAAGTATTTCAAAATTTTCAGCAAATAAAGAACAATAATTAGTTAAATATTTATTTTACGAAAGTTATTAGAATTTGAAAAATTTAATTTTGAAATTCTTAAAAAATTAGGTTTTTGAAAAATATTAATTAAAATTTTTCAAAGAAAAAAGTACTTAAATTCTCAATAAAAATTTTAACAAATTGAAACAATTAGAAATTTTGGAAAATTTTATATTTTAAAGAATTTTATTTTTTCCTCTTTAAAAATTGTCTTTAAATTTGCTTTTCCAAATTTAATGAAAATTAATTTCCAAATTTAATGAAAATTAATTTCTAAATTAAAAATTAATTTCTTAAAAAATATAATTTTTCTTACCGTCTTTCATTAAATTGTAATCATTTAAAAAACTCGTATAGTAAATGCCAAAATATTTCTAACTGCAACTTGAAATAAAATTCAAAATTTATTTCAATAAAAGTTGGCAAAATTTTCAATTGTTTCAATTTTTAAAAATTATTTTCGGAAATAGAAGTATTTTTTAAAAAAATTTAGTTTCATTTTTTCAAGAAACAATTTTACCAAATTTCTGAATTAAATTTCTCAAAACTTTAAATACTTTTTGTTAAACAAAAATTTAAATACATTCATATTTATTTATTTTTCCCGAGGAATTAGAATTTTAAATAATTTCATTGAAAAGCTTCATGAAATATAATTATTTCTAAAATTTGCAACTGTAATTCATCCAAAATTCAATTATTTCTTTACAGTTTTTAAATAAAATTATTGAAAAAACTTGCATAATTTTTAATGAAGAATAATTTTGTTAATAATTTTTTAAAATAAAAATTCTAATATTAATTAAATTAAATTCTAATATAAACTTTTGCTTCCCTAAAATTTTCCATGAATTTAATTTAAATACCTTTTCAAATTTAATTCATTCCTAATAAATTCCTGTTATAACGGTTTAAATATTCAATTATTTTTTAAAATTTTAACTGATATTTTTGTTAAAACAATTTTATCAGAATTCAACTATGAGAATTATATAACTATGATTATTATGTTATAATAATCGACATAATCTGTCCTCACCTGAAGTTAAATATTTATTTTACAAAAGTTATTAGAATTTGAAAAATTTCATTTGGAAATTTTTAAAAAATTATGTTTTTGAAAAATAGAATTAAAAATTTTTTAAAGAAAAAGGTACTTGAATTCACAATACTAATTTAACAAATTGAAGTAATTGAAAATTCTGTAAAATTTTATATTTTAAAGAATTTTTATTTTCTCTTTAAAAATTGTCTATAAATATAATTATATTTTTGATAATTATATCATTTTAGGAATTTACAAAAATTATTCTATTTAAGTAATTCAATTCTTGTAGTTGAATTCTGATAGGAATTGATTTAACAAAAATTTCAGTTAAAATTTTAAAAAAATAATTAAATATTTAAACCGTTGTAACAGGAATTTTAGGAATTTAATTTAATTTTAAAAGGTTTTTAAATTTAATTTCTTGAAAATTTACTGGAAGAAACTTTAAATTTTTGTTTTAAAAAATTATTAATAAAATTTTTGTTTTAAAAAATTATTAATAAAATTTTTGTTTTAAAAAATTATTAATAAAATTTTTGTTTTAAAAAATTATTAATAAAATTATTTTTCTTCAAAAATTATTAGAGTTTTTCAATAACGTTATTCGAAAATTCTAAAAAATAATTTAATTTTGGATGAATTACAGTTGTAAATTTGAGAAATAATTATATTTCATGAAGCTTTTCAATGAAATTATTTAAAATTCTAATTCCTCGGGAAAAATAAATACGAATAAATTTTTAAATTTTTGTTTAACAAAAAGAATGAAAGTTTTGAAAAATTTAATTCAGAAATTTCGTAAAATTATTTCTTGAAAAATGAAACTAAAATTTTTTAAAAATACCTCTATTTCCGAAAATAATTTAAAAAAATTGAAAGAATCGAAAATTTTGCCAACTTTTATGGAAATAAATTTTGAATTTTAATTCAAGTTGCTGTAAGAAATATTTTGGTATTTACTATACGAGTTGTTCAAATAATTACGTTTCATGAAAGACCATAAGAAAAGTTATATTTTTTAGGAAATTAAGAATTTTCATTAAATTTGGAAAAGCACATTTTGAAAGCAAAAAGGCAAAAGAAAATTTTACGCGCGCTTGCGCGCGTGTAGTTTTTATAGTTAATTAATTTTTATTCATTAAATTAATATTTTTACAAACGTTATTTTCAATTTTTCAGGTTCCAAAAGCTTGTATAAGTTTGGATTTCTCTCCAAATGGCGAATATCTCGCCACGGTGCACGTCGATTATTTAGGAATTTTCTTATGGGTAAATCGAACAATATTCACTCCGGTTTCACTGAAGGCAATTAATTCCGAGGCTCCCGTTCCCATTGTTCCATTACCGGGCATGGATGAATTGCAACCAAATTCGGAACAAAATATTATGGAAGTCGAAAATGACGTGGACGATGAATACAAATCACCGGAGCAAATTAGCAATGAACTAATAACATTGTCCTCTCTAGCGCAATCAAGATGGAAAAATTTACTAGATATTGATATCATCAAAAAGAGGAACAAACCCAAAGAACCACCGAAAGCACCCGAAGCGGCTCCATTCTTTTTACCAACAATCTCATCATTGGAACCGAAATTTGACTTCTCGGATATTACAACGTCTAAAGA
Organism: Leptopilina drosophilae; assembly: GCA_032873175.1. Classification (NCBI taxonomy): domain Eukaryota; kingdom Metazoa; phylum Arthropoda; class Insecta; order Hymenoptera; family Figitidae; genus Leptopilina; species Leptopilina drosophilae. The sequence continues at coordinate 53,438,448 of CM065480.1, forward strand.
GAGCAACAAATCTGAAATGCACTCCGATTTTCAGAATCTCACCATATTTAGTAAATTTCTCCTCTCAAGTAGTGAGAATAATAATTTTTTGAAAGCTTTCGAGAAATTAATGTCCATGGGTCCTAGTGGTATTGATTTTGAAATTCAATCTCTCTCCCATAATTTATCCTGCTCCGTTGAATTAATGTTTCAATTTATGAAAATGATTCAGAATGTACTTGAGAGTAGGAAATATTTCGAACTCACTCAGGCTTATTTAGGTTTATTTTTAAAAACTCACGGCGAAGCGTTGACGGAAAATAAGAAATTATATGACTGCTTGTGTGAATTGCAACAAGTTCAGGAGAAAACTTGGATCGAATTACAAACACAATTGTTTGATATTCAAAGTGTAGTGGCGCACTTGAAAAAAGTCTAGAAATATAAGTTTAAGTACATATTTGTATATATATGTAAATAGGAATAACGTAAATAAATATTCTTGATTTTTCAAAAAATTTTATTTTCTTCAAAGAATAATTTTTGTGTCCTGTCAATATTGTTTAACAATTTCATAATATTATCGAATAACTCTTTTCGTTTGTGCAATAAATAGAACTTTGCAAAACAAAAACTTTTTGTACAAAAAGAATTTTTTTCAAACTACATAAAACATTTTTTTTTTGTTCATTCCCAAGGAACTAAATGATTTTGATCTAAAATCAGCTCTTGTTTCTTTCATACAAAAATCTCTTTTCAAGTCATATGTACATTTTTTTAGTAAACATTCGGTAATTCTTTTTTATTAGAAATAAATCACAAAACGATGATTAGAATAGAAAAATTGTTTCTTTCACTCTTTTTTTCAAGGGGGAAAATTTCTTTCGCCCGTTAGACCGATAAGAAAAAAATATATATATATTTTATCAGACATTTTTCTTTTTTACATTCGTATTTAAGTTTCTATGTTCGAATAAATTTTGTACAATTATGTACAGTCTCTTTATAATATATATATATATTAATTTTTCACAACTTTATTCACGCGATGTCACAAAAGTCCGTTCGAATTAACAAAATTATTTTATAATTTGAGTGCGACATTTTTTTTTTCTTTTTCAAGTGTGAAGAGTCGAATTCTCTTAAAATTGTAATATTCAAAATCTGCTAATTTACAATAATGTACATCAGTCTTATAATAATCTATAATGCTAAGAATAAGGCAATGTTGACCTTCAAGGACGGGGATTAAAAGCTATCAATTTAGCACTAAATTTTTTCTTTTAAACCACGCTAAAAAATATGGTAACAAAATACAAAAATTTATCTAATTAAGTGCTCTTTTTTGTTTTTCTTACGTGTAACCCTGAATATCATCCAACATATTGTCTGACGACATTAAAGTCAAACTTAGCTCTTCATGCATTCCTTTGGCATAATTTACTTGTTGAGAAACCTGCGAAAAAAGTTTCCTTTATTTTCTTTTCAATTACTATTAGATTTTTCTTTTCTTTTATTTTCCTTTTTTTTTTAGTATTAAAAATAAAATTGTAAAAACTCACCCATTTGGCACAGGCCTCATTGTCGCATCTAACCTTTGGTCTTCTTAAAACTTCAGTGCCAACAAAATTTGTGGAAGCAACTGAATCTCTAGATGTCAACTCAATATAATGCAGTGTAACGCCGTTACTTTCTAGTTTGTGAGTTGGTTGACAGTGAAGTAAATCTGCAAGACTAACTTCAGTCACGACGCCTTTTGTCCCGCCAGAAATAATACGAACTCTTTCGTTTGATACTAAAACTTTAAGATTATCAGCACCGCTTCGTAAACATTCGTAGGCAACAAAAAGTTCTGAATAATCACGATTGTTAATGGAATAGAGAAATTCCTGTCCCTCCGCCTGTTGAAGATTGTAAGGTGGTAGAAGTCCCGCTGGACCGCTTGCAACTCGTGGTAGTCTGTCGCGTTTTGGTATTAATCGATGAGCACTAGAAAAAAAGGATCGAGAACCATCGTTATTAATTTATCATTTTAGATTACATCTTAATAAAATTACAATCTAATTTCATTTAATTTCATTTCATTTCAAGGACTATCAAATTAAAATATCGATATTAATTTACGATTTAATTGACAAAATTCGTCTTTTAATTTAGTAATTAAAGATAAAAAGAGTTTTATCTTTTGCATTTTTAAATTTTTGTCTTTGTTCTCTTGTTAAAGTAAATATTTTAATAGTCAAAATTAGACTCGAAGATAAAATAGTAGCGAAATTTAATTATCACCTTCTACTAGTCTCTCGAATTGCTGTTGCAGTTTCCGATGCAAGATCCAACATTCCAACGACTGGTTTCGTTACCGTCCCAACAACTCCTTTTCCTAGTCCCGAGAAAAAGCCCTGGAAAGGAGTTAAAAACATTGTTAATAAAAATAATTAACAAAATTATTGAATTTTGTTGGATTTGGATTTAAAATCGTAATAATTAAAATAATTATTTATTAAAAAATAGCTGAAAATTAAACTCCCTAATAATCGAAACGAATAAACAAAAGTTAATGTAATAATTAAATTAAGATGATAATTATCTTAAATTGAAAAATATAAATTCAAATAAAATGAGTTTTCGCTCACGGGAAATCCTTCATTCGAAGCACCATCGTAGGTTTGTTTCACGATACTCGTGACTCCGCCTAAAATTCCAAAACCCAATCCTTTGATTCCGGCGAGCAAATGATCACTACTTCCGGCATTATTAGCGCGAATTCTCTGCCGTGTCTCCTCGTGTCTTTCGTCCATAGTCACGCGTCCCAAACCATCGGACAAGGTTTCAGTGACTTTTGCTGCCGAATTGGAAAATCCGTGCGCCAAATTCTGAACAAGTGTTTTGACATTACCATCTGAAATGAAACTGGAAACACCCTCAGAAACGTCGTTGACGAATCCAAGTGGATTGCCGAGGAAATCGACCGAACCAAGTATCACCGCTGCCTGCCACTTTAATTCCTGAAATTTAGAAATTAAATTAACTGTAAACTCTGTATTTTTTTTGTAAATTATTAGTTTTAATCAATTAAATAAAACTAATTCTTCCTACGATCTTAGAAATTTAAATAATAAAGTCTAATATCTAATAAGAAAATTTAATTTACTATTTTATGGAAAAAAGGGAAAAAAGTAAATTTCGTCAATTTTTTTACTGTCGAAATTTCGATAAATAGAAAACTTACATCTATGTAGTGCTTTATGATAGAATGCATCAAAACTTGTCTGTTCTCAAAGGGATGCATTCTTATAAACGGTTCCAAATCAATAGTCGCGTCTTCGAATTTAATTAAAGTCAATCCCAATTTTTTCTTGATTACCTGAAGGTGCGCTGGTAATTTTGTAGCTGTCAGAACACTTAATCTCACCTGAAAAAAAGGAAATAGTCTCGAATTAAATTCATAATTCTTGTTCTGAAAATCTATAACGAAATTATTTAAATTTCAAATCAAATCAATATTTCAAATTAAGTAATGAATAATTTTACTTCAAAATTTCACAAATAATTGAATTTTACATGTTGCGATTACAATTTTTAAAATAAAATTTCAAAAGGATAGAAATTGAAATTTTAGAAATAATTGAATTTTATAAGAATTGATCTTAATTTTTATAATAAAATTTCAAAAGGATACGAATTGAAATTTTAGAAATAATTGAATTTTCTAAGAGTTGACCTTAAAATTTTTATAAATAATGAAATTTCAAAAGTTTTCGAATTAAAGATTTAATAAATATTATTTAATATTTTTTAATAAATAATAAAATTTCAACATATTTAAAATTTAAAATTGATAATAGAAATAAAAAATACATAAATTAAATACATAAATAAAAAAAATTGAATTTAAAAACAATAAATAATTTTAATATTTGATTATAAATAAATAAATAAAGAATTGGATTAAAAATAAAAAATTACCTGACTTGGTACAAGTTTCAATGCACCGAAATAATAGCGTTTCGAATGAGCTGCCGAAACATTGGAAATAAATCTCTGCGTATTAAAGCCATTCTCATCGAGAGGAACCTCAGATTCCGATCTTCCAGCGCCAATAAATGCCGCGACTTTTAAAATCAATCTCTCCTCCAGATGAACACTTATCGGTTTTATACTCACAACGAGATGTTTATAAATTTCGGCATTTTGATTTTTCGATGGCAATTTCTCGGCGGCCACGTGTATTGCCGGTCGGGCATCATTCTTACCGCGTGATTCGCGTGAAATATAGAGAACCGACGTGCATTGCGCTTCAAAGAGTTGATTATCAATTTGCACATCATCAACGCTGAGATTTAAATTTGTACTCGCCGATGTCATCATGAAATCCAAATTAATTCCCGCTAAACGAGAAAATATTAATTCTTCAGCTGGTCGACTGGAAATTAGTGACAATCCCAATCCCGCTTGTAAATTAACATTTAAATGTAGTTCACGTGAATCAATTGTTTGTTCGATTTCCGGTTGATTTGGTCGTTGATTTATTGCGATATTCAACCAGTCGCGTTCCTCCAAAAGAGCAAATGTTCGTTTCTGAAAATGAATCGTTTTATCAGATTTATTTTTATTTATTATTATTTATTTTTCTTTATTGTTTTCATTATTTCGAATTAATTTGTTTAACGGGGATTTATTTTTACTATTTACTTAACATCTTAAAGTTTAATTTAGCGAATAAGTAAAATTACTCTTTCTTTAATATCCAGAATCTGAAGAACTCGAGTTGGTCCATCGGTTGTTACTCGAACGGACAAAAATCCAGAACCTGGTCTCAATCGTTGTCTGCTCACACGCTGTTCAATTGGAGGTGGACTGCAATGAGTTTCAGGTCCCAAAACAGCTTCACTCCCTAAAAAAGCAATAAATAAATAACTCACAATATTTAAAATAGTAAATAAATGCAGATAGAGAGTGAGAGAAAGAGAGAGAAACTAAAATTATTAATTTTCTAAATAAAAATGTTACATATATTTTGTGATTAATTTATAATTTCTTGGCTATAAAAAGAGTGCAACGAAGTGAGAGTGCGAGACGTGTCAATGACATGAGAAAATAAGCGTAATTAGTACTTTAATGTTTTTAAAAGTAAAATTTTAATGAAAATGCAATTATTTTCTTCTTTTTGGTTTGAAGTACATTTTCCGCAAAAATTATACGTACACATTTGCCAACGGGCGACACTGCCGCCTGCAACATTTATAATTCATTTAAGATTTCTCCATAATATTGGAAAGAAAATAAATATCGAAAATTGTTTTCTATTTCTTAAATTTCTAAAAGTTGCTTTTTCAGTCTCGTTACAAACCTATATCGAAAGAAAGGCAACTAAAAAAAGGGAAATAATAAAAATTAGATATGTATAATGAAATAAGAATGGAATTAGCACATGATCAAAGCAATATCAAGCAACATGTGCGAAAACAATAGAAATTTTTCAATCAAAATTTGTCCCTATGAAAAGGCAACGAAAACAAAGTAATAATCTATTAATTCTAATATATTTTCCAAAATTAACTTCTATAGGTAGAAATAATAGAAATAAAATTGTTGCAATCCTGAATAAGAAATGAAATTAGTATTTTTGGAATCGATTTTAGAATTTAAACTATAATGGATAAAATTAATTTTTATTGTTAGCAATTTTGACAAAATGGCAAAACAAAAGTAAAAGACTATTTTTGAATATATTTTCATGTCCAAAAGAACGTCTCAGTTGATGCAAAAAATATGTAAAAGATCGAATATGTACAAATAGTCAGGAAGAAAAAAATACTAATTAAGAAAGGAAATTTTTACAGAAAGTTTTACGAGTAATGACGAATAACAAAAGAATTGAAAATTCAACACATATTTTAATTAATTTATTTTAATTACTAAATTTACTTTATTTACTATGAATAAATATTACTATTAAATTAAGCAAATAATAATTATTAAATTACTTATAAGAATTTAAATAATAATAATAATAATAATAATAATAATAATAATAAAAATAATAATAAAAACACTATAACAAAATCTAAAGAAAATATCAATCGCAAAAAACTAATTTAAAAATGCTATTATAAAAAGTTGAATTAAATAAATTACAATTAGAAAGGATATTTAAATGAAGAATTGCAATTAAGATATGTAAATAGCGACATGCACAAATATTTATATTCTCAGATAGATAATTTAATGAGATTCAAACCTTCATTAAGTCCCATAAAACCATCTTTTGATTGAACGCACATATTTCTGTGCACGCAACACAATCTTCCATCGTCAGTGAATCTCCATGTCTGAGTTGATTTTCTTCTCGGATCTGGTCTTCGCAATGCAAGAGCGCAATATGTAAATGGCTGCGGAGCCGTTCCAGCAATATCCAAAACCAAAACAGTGTCCGGCGCTTTTGTCAATTTATCTCGTGGCGGACTGGAACCTAAAAGTGAAGAAAAAATGTTAATTATTATTATTAATATTATTATTATTGTAATAATTATTATTTTCTACAAATTAAATTTTTTTAAACAAAAATATTATTTTCGTAAATATATTGATAACATATTCTTTTTAGAATTTAATTATTTCCAATGCAATTTTAATTATTAAAATTAATTAAGGGGGATGAATTTATCGAAAAAATAATTATTAAATTACTTGTAAGAATTTAATTTTCAAAAAATTTTAATGAAATTCTTTGAAATAATTTAATTATTTTCAAAAAACTTTTATAAAATTGAATTATTTTTTAGATTCGAAATTATAAAATGTACAAAAACTGTAACTTCTTTTTAACGAAATCATCATTTTTTAAAATTAGGGAAAAACGAAATTAATCATTTTCTTTCGGATTAATAAATTAAAAATTCCGGGAAATTCCAAATATCAACGTTTATGAAATTCAATTTGAATTTTTGCTTCACCTTCGTGTTGCAATTGTCCACTTCCAGTCATTCTCCAAAGTTGTGACCTTGCTCCGTATTGTTTTCTCCGCAAAGCGACCCAGCCTCCGGGTCCAGCTTCCAAGACTAATCTCTGAGTTTCCACGTCCAGTGGATCCAAACTACTCTCACTTGTTCCAAGATCTCCATCCTCTTTGAAGGTACCTATTAAATTTCAATTTTAATTAATTCAATTAATTTGTTACTGTAAATATTTATTTCATTAACTAGTATTTATTTATTTTGCTGTAAATATTTCATTCATTCATAAATATTTATTTTACTGCAAATATTTATTTCATTCATAATTATTCATTTGACTGCAAATATTTACTGTAAATTCGTTGCTAGAATAGTCAAAAATTTCTATTTATTTGTTTCTGTGTTATCAAACATTTTCTTTAATTTTAATTCCTTTACCCGTGAATGCAATGTAGATAAAGTTTTCATAGGTCAATCCTCTGCATTCGCCGAGAAGATTTAAATCATACGATGCTGAGACACCACCAGGTGCAGTGACTGTCAATTCCGCAGGAAGAGTCGGTTCGTCGAGCGCATAAGGAACGGATGAATGTGGTCTCACTGACCATTGAATATTATCAGGTACAGAATTCTGAAAAACAAATTTTTTCTCTTGAAATAAATTTCAGAAAGAAGAAAAAATAGAAAAATAAAAGAAAAAAAGATAATAAAGAAAGAAAGAATATTAAATACTTCCTCTATATGAGGAAGCAAAAAAGAAAGAAAAGAAGAAAGAAAAGAAATACTTTTTACAAACTTTGATAAATTACCTGATTAATTGAGAGCGGAACTTCTGAGAAATTATCAACTCTAATCGGCGGTGGCATTGTGTGAGCATCAGTGAAAACAATAAAATAAGTACTCTCCTGTAGAACGACGTCAACTCTCAAAAAATGCATTTTTCCAGCCGCATCTCTCACATTAATCGTAAGCGAATGATTCCCCTGGAGAACAATTCCTCCGGACCACATGCACTGCGGCACATCGATAATTTTCACGCACAGCAATTGATCCTTATCCAATCTCGGCCAATGAAAAGTCATATGACAATCGGGTATCGCCGTCATATAAGTCGCCTGAGCATCCGGATGACTGACAGTCGTCGTAAAACTCTTCTGCGCCAATTCCAAAGTGCAAGACGATCGATTATGCAATTGATATCGTGGCGAAATCGTGACAATATTAGTCGCACTGTATCGTCCCCTAGCCGCTCTCGTCGACACTCCAATCAAATAAACAATATCCGGTCTCCCATCTCTCAAAGTCACTCTCAATCGATGAACCTGAACTCCAATCTGCAAATGAAAATGCTGCGACCACTGGGGAATTCCATTCGGATTCTTTCCCGTTCCCACACGAACCGTCAACGTTCTACTCGCCTCCTCATCACTAAACGAAAACAATAACGGAGTCAACATTCTCGCCTTCTCATGCTCCTCAAATTGTCCCGCAAATTCAACCCCAACTCCCTCTTGTCGAAAAATCAACGGCAATCCCGTCTTATTGATAATCCAATAAGGCGCCGTGATATTAATCCTCACAGCCGATCCTCTCTCCACAACCACAGCCGCCTGCAGAAACAATATTCTCCCCACCGAATCCGACAATCTAATCCTTCCCGTAAACGAATTCGTATTCTGCGCCAGCAGCAAATAACCAGCTCCCGGATAACCATCCAATTGTATCTTAATCTCCAATTGCTCCTCCAAATTCGCCGCATGCAAATCCGCCGTCCCACCCGGTTGCATTTTTCCACTTTCAATCCCAACACTGTAGAATAATTCATGAGGTAGTAAATTCACAATCGTTATCGGCGCCAATATCGTCAGCCTATGACCCGGAATCGTCTGATTCACATCCGCCGGGTAATTGTCCCTCTTAATCGCCACACACATTCGAAACAATTCGTCCTTGTTGCTCTTGCAAATTGCCGGTATTTCCACAATCTCCAATGGCTTTTTCGCCATCGTCCAATCAATCGCCTGCGTGCAATATTGAAAAGTCGACAACACCGGTCTCAAACTCATCAGAACGCCCGTGAATGGAATCGGTATCGAGCATTGCGACTCGGCCCGTACTTGAAGAATCTTCCCACTCATCGACGTATAAACCGGGTACGATCCAAAATGATTGAGCGTATTTTCCAATTTAATATCAACAGTGTGTGACAATTTGTTAATGATCTGCACTGCCGAGCGCACTGTCACTAATTTCCTCGCCGAGCCCTCGAGTTCGACATTGAAAATCAATCTCGTCTTTGAAGTCAACTTGGACGCGTGGGCATAGCGAAAATAAACCCCAACTCTATCGACCGACACCGGATCCGTAACTTTCCATCCCTCCAGGAGAATCGCAATTTGATGCCTCCTCGCAATATGCGTCGAGTCGTGTCTCAATTTCCCCCGACCCTCGAAGGTAAACGAAATCGTCTCTCCCGTATTCACCTGCAACCAACTATCGTCCACTTCCAATTCCGCCTTCTTCTGATCCAAATCGTTCGCCGTGGCAATTAGTGTCTTAAACCACAATTTACATCCCGTCTCGTTCTTCAAAGCAAACGGCACAAAAGGCGATCGTCGTCGATAATTCTGCATCGTCGATCCATCCGCTTTCGAATTATTCGTCACATAATAGTCCTGAATCCAATTATTCTTCACCAAAGTCACCAATTCAACAAGAGTCGAGGTCACATTAACATTCACCGAGTCCTGCGAGTCGACACGAATCTCCAACCTCTTCGTATTCAACGTACTCGCCAAAGTCTGCTCCCATTGCACCGTCGCCTTCCAACTCTCGACAAAAGGCTCCCAACCACTAAGCACTCGATTATAGTATCCAAGAGCGAAATTTGCCGAAACCACTCCAGGTCCCGAGTAACTCTGCCTCATGGACAAATCCAAAAGCGAAAGTTCGAGTAAGGGAACGTCCGCGTCCCTACAATCGTCAATGATGCAAATCTTCAAACACGACGTCTCGAGTTCGATTACCTTAAAAAAATCCCCCTTCGCTCCAGTGTTCCCATTCGGAACCGCATTCTGCGTCAACCACAGGGCCGCATCGTCCAATTTCCCGTCACACTTATCCAAAGCCGTCTCACAGTCGACTTCCGCAAAGCCAAGAGCTGACAATTTCGTCACATGTCCCTCCACTTTGCCCTCACTCGATCTCTGCTTCGCCAGCAAAGTCTGCTTCGGCAAGGAACTCAACATCCTCGCGAACATATTCACATCATGATAACTCAGTCTCACACTCAGCGGTTGGAGCTGAATTTCCAAAGCCATCTCCTCCGTGACTTCTAGACTCGCACCAACGGGATCGATAATCGACAAAGCGGTCTCCTCCTCAAGACCCAGAATACAGGAAAATAGTTCGCAATGCGACAAGTTACAGGAGAGCAACTTCTCGCCTTCTTGCGGAATTGAACGATAAGTCACCACAGCCGTGCACTTTAGAATCACTGCATTCGTATCCCACATGGAGGTGTCCTCAACGATCACCAATTCCGAATCGGTGATATTTAGTTTCAAGTCAAATGGCGTTTGATTCGTATTCTCGTCACTCTGCACCAACACCGGCTGGAAAGTCTGAATAATAGGTTCTGGTTCCGGAGCGTTAAGAATTAGAAAATCCTTCACAGCCTCCCACCAGTCGAGAATTGCCGTCAATCGCATACTGTGGAGTAAAATCGTAGTCGCTATGGCGTTATTCCGTTTACGATGATGCACCTCCGCTTGCACTCGATCCTCAAGATTTGTCGCATTTCTCAAGGGTTGGAGAATTCCCGTAAAGACATTCGAGCGCTGATTGACCGGCTCCTCGTGAAATCGAGTGTCAGTGACTAGAATTTCCTGCGAGACTAAATCAATATCCTGCGAGCCGTCGCTTAACGAATCAAGAGTCAGTTTCGATTTGATAAAATTCACACAAGCCAGGGCGGCAATTCCGTGATGGGGATGTAGCTTCAAGGTCACATTGAGCAGCTCCAAACTAATATACGACTTGGTCCATACTTTCCCAGGAGTAACGGTGTCATTGCTGGGATTTGTCGACTCTAGATCTTGCATAAAGAGCCGAAGATCGTCCAAATTCTCTCCGATATTATACGAGAGGAGTCCTCGAATCAACATGTACTGCGCTGGATCGAGAGCGCAGTCCATAGTAGACAACGTTCCATGAATACTCAAATCGGGAATTTCTCGACTTATATAAGTGTCCAAATTTCGTTCCACTCGCAATTTGAGGTGACATTTCTCCGTTAGCAATGAGGGTCCTGATTTTTGAATGAAAACCCCTCCGACCGAGAGGGTGTCGTCACCCTCGACGCTGATCTTCTTCGCTGCATAAACGTCCATGTTGACCAAATCCAAAAACATCACGTCGATCAAACATTCCTTCATGACTTCCGAAAATGTAAAGGAATTATGCGCCGTCAATTCGCCCAGGTCGAGAAGAATCATTTCATTCGATCTCGAACTCACTGGAATGAAAATGACCGGCGCTCCAGCGTGTAACTCCAGCGAAAGTCGCATACTCCGCTCGTTCAGATCAATTGTTCCACTACCCCCAGCACGTAGATTTGCCATAATTGTCCTCAACTGAGAGAAGTGGGAAAAGAAGGCCTGCAGTTCGGCGACGAATCTCTGTGTATGAAAATAGTGAACCGCGGACATTTGGATCTTCAAGTGAGCATCGTGAGGACGTTTCTCCGAATTCGCGTAACTTGAGTATTGAAAATTCAGGGCTTTCCGTCCGGAGGAGAGAAATCTTTCTCGATAAAATCGTCCATGAGGGGTGAGATCCAAAAGAGACATGGAGCCGAGAGATCCGGATATTTTGGTGATTCCGGATGTCTTCAGAATGTGCATGGTGGCATTTGAGACGTTTGCTTTTGCGATCTCTCGTTCCGATTGCGTGAGAACGAGAGTGAGGGATCTGATTTCAATTTCCGTGTCGGAGTGAATTGGCTCACCGGATTCTGTCGATTTTGGCTGTGCGGCTTTGTCCAGACTCGTGTTCGGTGTGCCGATTCCTAGAAAGTCCAGAACTACCATCCATGATTCGACGCTGACGACGAGATCGAGACAGTTGAAATTAATACTCATGAGCTTTTGTTGACTCTTCTGTTTGCCGATGTGTGTGTCCGGTTGAGTGACTGTTATGCTGATTAGTACCTGTTAATCATTCAGAAAATAGTAAATTTGTGATTTTGAATATTTTTTTAATAAACTATTTGTTCTAGTAAAATTTAAAATAATTTCCATCATACCAGATTCTCCTCGCTCGTTGCTCCTGGCGATGGTGGCGGAGTGTCCGGTGTGTCCTCTCCAGAAATCGGTTGCCTCCGCCAATGCGCAGGCACTGCGTACAAAGTGTCAGCTTCCAATCGATCCGGCAAACTACCTCGATTACTTTCCTGCTTCCATCGTTGAACGTAGGCCAAATCAGGACACGATTTTGAAACCCCAACCGGTAAGCGTGCTCGCGTTGGTACTGACGATTGCATCATGTACCGATGTCTCGATCCAACGGGACAGAGAAGATCTTCCATCAACAACGATCTCAGCGACACTTGCGTGGTTGATTCATTTTTATGTAACTTTTCAAACTTTGCGACGAAATCCCTCATTGACAGATCGACAAGTGGCTGCTCCAAACGATCCTGTTTCAACTCAATACTAAGAACGGGCAGTTCGAACAAAACCTTCAAAGAGAGATCAAATTTCTCAGAGTAGTACGAAACTTTCGATGTTTGAGGCTTTTGGACCACGGGTTCCATGTCCGATATCGAGAAAAGACGATGAATTGTGTCCAAAAGTTGCTCGTACTGAAAACGAGTCAGCGAGACTTTCAAGGGCGTGATCACAGTCCCATGCACTTGAACAATTGGATTCAGTGAATCGGTGTCGAGAATAAAACCCGGACTTTGAATTTCGTTCGCCACTCGCTCTTTTTCAACGACGACTCTGAGTAAAGTGTCATGTAGAATCGGTTTTCCGGATTCTTTACAACTGTACATTTCCTCGGCTCTAATCGGAAGATTCCCGTGCACTTGGCTCAATTTCGACGAAACGTCGAGGGAGTACAAATTCATGTCCCTCACTTCCAAACTAAGTTTATTCTTCGTTCCCTGCAGAGGCTCGTGCTGTAGGGACATTGTTCCCAAATGTGCAACAAACACCTGAGGACTGTGCGACGCTCGAGGAATCACCAGAACCGGACTGTCCAAAACAACATCGAGTTTCAGTGACAAACTCGTCGAAGTGTCGTCCATCGAGAAACTCGGCAAACGCTTTCGCTGAGGAATCGTCCAGTCTTCGGCTTGCACCAAACCAATCGCCATGTCAGTCGCCGCTGCTCCAATCTGTCGAGCTAGATTACTCAAATACTGTTTAAACTCATCCGCACAGGATCGTATCTCAGAAATTAAGTGCGGCGCGTGTGTGTACCAAACACTACCAACTCGAATCGTTATATCAGCGATTGTCTCAATACCATCCGAATCTGGCATTTGTCTAAAACACCGATTAGCCGAGAAGCGAAAAGCCTCCACCGGCTGATTCGACAGACTCGAAAAATGCTCCAAAGGATGATGCGGAGGATCCGCGAGTGGATCCCTCCCAACACTGATAATCCGCTGATGAGTCTTGCCAATTAGCGTCTGATCCAACACCTGCAGTCCTCCAAGTGATCCCGATATCGAATAATTCGACGTGAAAGTTGCCTGTATCCTAGCGTCGGACATTGTCGCCGTGGCAATTTTCTGCCCCACCAATTGACTCTCCTGCATCACTGCTCGAAGTAACAGAACATTCAACCTGTGGAAATCGAACGTGATTTCCGTTCTCGTCGAAGCCTTCAATTCCGATGTCAAACTCGATAGCGATTCATACCTCTGCATATTCTTCGAACGCGTCTTCTTCGCCGGGAATAATCTCCTCGCAAATCCCATTAGTTCCACAATCGTCTCCTGATTCGCTATTATATCCAAATTATTAAACTGTATATTCGCCATCCGTAGCGATTCGATAGGATCATCCACCAATGTCAATTCAATCACAATCAACGCCTCCGAATCCAGTTGATCTAAACCAATCGACGAAGTCTTCTTCGGTGAAAAAGGACTCTTTGAATCGTGCGCAAGACTAGAGAGAGCGTGTGTCAAAGCAATCGGCGACGTCAAACGACGTGGCAAGCCAGGTTCCGGAGAACCCGGCGATACAGGCGAAACCGGCGACGTTGGCTCCGAATCTCTCAAACTCCCCGAAATACTATCCATACCAACGTGTTTGTGACTAGCCACCAATAGTTCGAAATCAGGTCCAAATTCCTGTAGAGCGTCCACTAGAAGCAATCCATGAACCGACAGGGAAGCACTTAAATCCGCGGGTCTTTTACTAAGAGCCGCTCTCACACCCGAAACTTGTAGTTCCGCAACACTTCGACCTCGCGATTGCAACTCAAAAGTCATCTGATCGATTATAAATTGCAACATCATCACGTGATTCAATGTCCTGTCGACAATATCCTCCTTCTGTGGACTCTCCGGCTCAGTGTCGACTGTATTCACCTTCGGTTGTCCGGCCGATGTCGACAAACTCGACAGCAAATGATACATCGATCGAATCACTTCCACCTTCTGCTCATTCACGTGCACCACCAAACGTGGCAAATTTCCCGAAATCGTAATCGAAGGAAATTGCGGATCTGTCGTTGTGACAACACGTCGCTCAATCTGCAGGGAAATATTAAACCTCTCAAGAACGTGAAGACTGGACATTCCTCTCGTTCTCGCGTGCTTCCAATTGTCCTTCACCTTCCCAACCAACACCTGCAAATCGGACAAATCGACAATATAGTGATCGTACAATTTCTTATGCAGAGCTGCTTCGGACAGCGCTTGAAAATCCTGCACCGAACCATTCTCCTGACTTCCCGGCGGTGTTGAACAAGGTGTTTCGAACCTTTCCTCATCATCCGATTCCAGTGAACCTGGTTTCAGCACAACTTCACCTGTTTCAATTCCATTTGTCAGGCGCAATCTTCCAAAGTCCACGACTATTACGGCTGCATTCGAGTCCGTGAATTTCTCCACTAGTAAAATTTGCGGAGCCGAAATATTCAGTTGCAAATCCCACGACGAACGATAATCGAAATCACCTTCGAGAATCTGTTCCCAATTTTTCATCAACTGCCTTCTTGTCTTCCGCTTCATCGCCTGTAACTTTTGATTTGATGAATACCTATGTGGCTTGCAGATGAAATCAATTAACCAGAGAATCGCCACTGGATTATAGACAACATCCAAAGATCTCGAATTCACTTGCAGGGAATGATCAACACTCAGGTGTAACGGTCTCTTTTCGTACGTCAATTCGAACAATGATTGCGAAACCTGTGTCACTAACTTCTCCGAAGAACTCCTTAAACGTGAACTTGATACACTGACAATTTGCGGCTGGATCAAAATCGGAAAAGTCGTGTCCTCCGTCAAGTAGTCGTGTAGAAATAGAGCGCCCAAACTTATGTAGAATTTGTGTGAACTCGATCTTGGTCGCGATTCGTAAGTTAAATTTACCCTCTCGAATTGTAGTTCCATTACTGTCTTCACTGATTCGTTGAAATTCTTTGCTGTGCATAGAGAAATTGCCCCCTTCGATAGAGCGAAATTAAACTGTCCAAATACTGTGTCGCGTCTCAATAGAGTGTCATCGTCTATTGTATCGGAGAGAGCGTCCAAGAGTTCGCCGTCAAATGAGGAAGATGTCGACGGTGTGCTATTTGGTGTTTTCGTGTACCAACCCAACCAATCGGGAAACCATTGAAATAACATTCCTCGCGCTTGCTGAGGTGTCGAAACATTCGAGTCTGATTGAATTTTCGGTGGTCGAACTTTTTCCATCGCCAATTCGCGTAATGTACGCAGTTCATCGAAACTGAGATCCTGCTCCATTTCGTCTTTTAATTTCTTTATTTCCGGCGATAGAATCGCGGTGGGAGCTCCTAAGTTTGCAGAATTAAAAAATAATTTTACTTAATAATACATTTTAATTTCACTTAATGATAAATTTTAATTTTTAATTAATAATAAATAATAAACTATCCAAATTATCCACGCGCAAGCGCGCGGGACAGAAGTGCTGCAATGTTTATTGTAAATAATTTCAAGTAATTTTAATTTAAGTAATTTTTAAAGAAATACTTATTATGACATATAACTGAAAAACTAATTAGAATTAAATTTTCAAAATATATTATACTTTTAAACTTTAAAGTATATAAAAAAAAAACTTTAACACATTTCGATACTAATTTCAAATTTGGCATCAGATTTTCAAAATTGAAAATAATTAAACTTTCTTGTACGAGGAAATTTGAATTTCACAAAAATTGTTAACTGATACCTAAATTAAAAAAAAACTTCCTTACGAAAATTTGAATTATTATAAAAAATAGAGAAGGTAAAAAATTATTAGCTATTTATAGGTATTTAACTTTCCGAACAAAGAATATAAAAAATATTTTTTTAGAAAATTTCCACTACTTTTAATTCGCTAATATTGAAAAAATCAATTTTATTTAACAAAATTTTACACAATTTATTTTTCCCAATAATTCAATTACTTTTGATAATTTATAAAAATTTTCATGTAAAATCCATTTTTTCAAAAAAAATTTTTGATTAAATTCTAAGCATGAATTTAATTATTTTCATAATCGTAAAATCCAGTTACTTTCACAAATAAAGTTTTTGACAAGAATTGAATTATTTAAACTAATAAAATATTCATAACATTTAAAAATTCATTATTTAAAACAATGTTTATAAAATTCTTATAAAGATTTCAATTCCTTTCAAAATTAATGAAATTTCAACAGAAATTTAATTCTTTTTTAACATTTTAATAAACTTTTCCGCAATAATTCAATTATTTTCAAAAATTTAATAAAATTATCCGAAAGAAATTAATTGTTTTAAATATAATTTTAATACAATTTTTTTAAATAATAAATAAATTTTTTAAATAATTTTTTTATTTAACGACATAATTATGTCAATAAAAAAATTACTTCCAAAAATTCAATTATTTTTAGGAATTTCAATAAAGTTCTTTACAAAATTCAATTATTTTCATAAATAACAATATTCATTACAATAATTCAATTCTTATTAATAATAATAAATTTCTTCTTGGAAATTACATTATTTTAAAAAATTCTAATAAATCGTTCGCAAGAATTCAATTATTTTCATAAATAATAAAAGGTTTCTTTGGAAAATCCAATTATTTTCAAAAAAATTTAATAAAATTTCCCACCGACATTCAATTATTGACAAATTTTTTAATAGAATTCTTTGTAAAATTTAATTATCTTTAAAAACTTTTCACATTTCAATGATTTTCAATATCTACTATTTTTATAAAATAACCAATTCTAGGAAAAAATTCAATTATTTTCATCAATTTTAATAAAATTCACCGCAAGAATTTAATCATTTACCTAATTAATAAAATTCTTTGAACGAATTAAATTATTTTTATAAATAATAAAATTCTTCGAAAGTAATTAAACTATTTTTTCAACAATTATTAATAAAATTTCTCGAAAGAGTTCAATTATTTTCATAAATTACAAAATCCTTCGAAAAAATGTAATTCTTCAAAAAATTCAATTTTTCTCAAAATTTATACAATTTTTCAGAAAAATTCAATTATTTTCCAAAATTTTTTTTAAATTCTTTCCAAGAATTCAATTATTTTCCAAATTTAAAAAAAATTCTTCGCAAGAATTCAATTATTTTTATAAAAGTAGAAAAATCTACCAAAAAATGTAACTATTTTCATAAATTATGAAATTCTTCACAAAAAAGTAAATTTTTCTTGAAATTTATAAAATTCTTCAGAAAATTTCAATTATTTTCAAATTTTTCTTAAAAATTCTTCGCAAGAATTTAATTATTTTAATAAATAATAAAACATTTCAAGAAAATTCAATTATTTTCATAAATAACAAAATTTGCCTAAAGAAATCAATTATTTTTGTAAATAATAAAATTCTTCTGAAAAATCCATTTATTTTTATAAATAATAACATTTTTCACTGAAAATTCAATTATTTTCAAATATTTTTTTTAAATTCTTCTCAAGAATTAAATTATTTTAATTTCTTTCATGAATAATTAAATTCGTGGCATAAATTCAATTTATTAGCAGGATAAGAAAAAAGTAAATATTTTTGATGAAAATTAGGAAAAAGTCAGGAAAACAAAAAATGTGGAATGGAATTTTTGTCAATTTTGTGAAGTGAATAAAACGAGTTTTTTTGTGTTTCTTTTTGACATTAAAAAAATGACAATAACCCACAAAAATGAATTTTCAAAAAAAAAACAAATGAATACAGATAATTTGCTAACGGAAAAGAAACTTACGATTATTATAAAGTACATTTTAATTGAAATTGAAGTATTTCCATACCTAATAATTTTGCGCAAGCCTCGACGTAGATGACATTTCTCTTTCCTCTTTCAATAATATCGTTCCAGGACATTTTTGGTTTTAAACTCTCAGGGCCAATGTAGCAACGTGCCATGTATTTCCACCAGTCTTTCGGCGAATCATAAACAGAAACCGTTGGTCTACATCTCCACTGGCGTTTTCGTCGATCAATGTCCTCGAGGCCTTTGATACATTTAACCATTTGTTCATATTGTTCCTAAAATGAAGAAAAGATTTTCATGATCAGCAAATCATTTTGATCTTTGGTAAAATAGAAACTTACATCAGTCAGTGCCAATGGAACTTGATCTAATAAAAGATCCAAAACTATTCTCGGCTTATTTGCCGATCGAAGTGGTCTTTCCGATCTGTCCCTTTTTATATGAGCCTTCGCACTCACAGGTGAGAGAATATATCTGTGATTTGCTTTCTTCAGTTCATTCATGGCAATCTAAATTTAAAAATCGAGAACGTAATATTAGAATTAACTTTCAGTAATTTCATTGAGTTTAAATCAATTAATTTCATTGAGTAAATCTCTTTTACTTATTTTTTTTTCTTTTCCCCTCTTCGATCATTTTTTTTTCTTTCTCTTGATTTTGAGTGAATTTTAATGCAATTTATTGAGTAAATTTGTTTTAATTAATTGACTAAATGTAATTCCTACTATTTAATTACAGGAAATTCAACATACTGCTAAATCTCCGAGGTTTAAATTTTCAAATAAGTCTTCCTTCTTCAAGTGATTCCAGTAGACTGATAGTCCATCGAGCTCCATGAGCTTGAAGGAAGCATCGGAAAGATTCCACGACGTGGAACCTGGAATCCAACTGGCATCGCAACTTTGAGCTGTTATTGCCTCAATTATCACACCGAAAGCAATACCTGTACCTAGAATAAATTGAAAATAATATTTATTACCAAAAAAAAATAATATTAAGCATTTAAGAAAAATGAAAATGAATTTCGTATTTAATGGAAATGAATTTAGCATTTACTAAAAATGAATTAAGCATTAAATGAAAATGAATTTAGCACTTAATGAAAATGAATTTCGTATTTAATGAAAATAAATTTTGTATTTAATAAAAATGCATTTTATGTAATTAACGAAAAACGAAAGAAAAATATAAAGTGAAAGTATTTCTTTTTGAAAATTCTTACCATCTGAAAGTGCTTTGGTATCTTCGTACCTCAAATGAACGTTCTTAATATTTAACTGTAAATTTTCAATAATATTAGTCACCAAAGACGTTCCGTAATTTAACCAAGAACTGTAACTTGTCGCATAATAACCAGGATCACGTTCTGACTCGGCTCGCCATCTTGCCTCCAGTGTCTCCAGTCGACTTAGTTTATAATCTAAAATTGCATGCTCCTCCGCCTCATTGTCGTACTAAAAAGAAAATTAATAACTAATAATTTTAATATAATTTTCCAAAGAAACTGAATATTTAAATCCTCGAAATATTTCAATTCTGGTCAATAAATTCTTGGCAACGTATTCAATTTATTGAATCTATTAAATAGATAATCTATTTTTTTGCTAAATCTATTAAATCCATTTATTAAATCAATTAAATGTATTTATTAAATCAATTAAATCTTTACCTCATCTAAACAAATTGGCCCAGCTACTAAATAAAGTTGTTCAATAGCAATAACCCATGATGCTGTTCTTATTTGTCTAACAGGAACTTGTACTCGAACTTTTCCGATAAATCCAGCTTTGATTTCAACTGGTAAACCAATGTGACGTAGTGCTTCCTTTTTCAATGGTAAATTTTCCAATTCCACTTCACCTGAAACAAAAATTTATCTATTTATTTAAACCTCGCCATTGTCTACTTAAAAATAAAAATTACTTTTATTTATTCATTTTATTACTTTTAATTATTTAGACATTAAAAGCTTTCGCTCTAATTTACGATTTACTTAGTAAACTAATAGTCAAATTTCAATTTTAATAATAAACATAAAATGCAAAACAACAACTAAAATACATCGTTTAATGTAAAACATAGAGTTTGAATAAATAATAATTGTATTTTGTAGTGAGAAATAAAGAACATATAGTTAATATTTCCTGTTATTAACAATTAAAATTTGACTCGAAACTATAAATATTAACTAATTAGAGTAAATTAATACATTAAAATTGAAAATGTGATAAAAAAAGATAAAAAAATGAAAAATGTAGTTTTAATGATGACTGTGCAAGCGATAAGACAAATTAGTTTGAATATTACATATATAAGTAAAACTAAGTCCACTTCAAGAGACTGAAGGTTAGAAAAAATTACGACAATCAAATTCCGCAAATTTTCCTCGAATAAAACCTCTCATTACTCATTGTTCATTCAACGATTATTAAAATTCTATTCATAAATACAATTTATAAAATTATTTAATAATAAAAACTAATCTTATTAATACATTAATTTATTACGTTTATTGCTAATAATTTTTTCATAAATAAAACGAATAATTTTGTTCAAAATAAAAGTAAAATTTGACTAAATTTTTTATTACCGAAAACTGCTACCGAATTATAATTTAATGAAAAAATAATACTTAATTCTACTTGAAACCTGATATAATGCTTTATATTAGTCTCATTTTTATTTACAAACAGTCTCAATTTAATTATACATTAAAAATTAAAAAATTTCATTGAACAATATACTTTATGCAATAACTAGAAAGTCAATTGTGAAATACAAACAAACTTCCCTCATACACAAAGTTTCGTAATATATAAACTTTCTCACAAATGTAAAATTTGATGTAATATAACAAGGTAGTATTTTATTGAAATTTTCGATTCATTTTATAAATCTTAATGCAAATTGCACAATTTATATACTGACTCACAAACTGGAAGATAATTCGTATTTACTTCTAAAGGATTTTTAAACACTTTTTCCGTTTAAACACTTGAATTTGCAAAAAATAATTTTATAGATTAAATGTTTTATCTCAGCAAAATTGTACTAAAATATTAATTAATTCACTAAATTATAGATTTATTATTATAAGATTTAGAGAAAATTAATATATTCAGCCGCATGAAAATCATTACGAATGTAAAATAATTTTTCTCCTCATTTAATGCTTCATCAGTTAATTAGTTCACCACTTAATTATAATTTTATCTGTAATATTCTTAGGAAAATTCATAAAATTCAAATAACTGTATAATGCGTTCTAGAAATGGATATAATTAAGAAAAAGTGAGGTTAGGAAACATTTTTGATATAAAAACGTGATTAAAATTAGTCGTACAGCATTGATTGAGTGAAACAATGGATTAATAAACATCAATTGTAGACAATAAAACAATTTCAATGACAAATTCAGTGAATAATTGTGCATAATAAGCGAGAGAATTGATATGGGAAAAAAAACTGTACCTGAGAGAAGGGCAATACTTAGTTGATCGGTATTTAAATTTTCCACATATTTTCCTAAATAATTATTAAGCACCCAAGCGACAAGTCCATCCAACATTTTGAGAAATGCGTCTCAATGTTTGACAATTATTGCAACAATAGTATATACAGAAGAAGGTGAAGTCTTTCTTGAAAAATTGTTAATTGATTGTTTCGTCGAAAATCAAGATTTAATGGCAATAACAGCAATTTTAAGTGCCATTCTTGATTGGCTGGCATTTAGACAATTCGTTTTGAAAACTTCTTTTTGCTATTTAATTATTTAATGATGAATAATTCTTTTGAAAAAGTAAAGTACACCTTTGACACGAACAATAATATAGTATTTTTAAAGATGATGCCGACATGTTGTTCCTGTTGTTGAATTTCCGAACTAGTTAATCGATAACGTTCGATAGTAATCGATTATTTCTTTTTTTTAATTCTTTCTTCTTTTATTAAAAATATTGTTAACGATTTCATGTTATCTAATTATTACTATTTGGTTTTCATTAAAATATTTACACGTCGGATTTATTTACTAATTACTAATCAGTGAATATTGCGGAAATTAACGAATTTCCCGCTTAACTTGAATCCATTTTGTTGAAACTCGAGAAACTTCCCGCTACTAACTTCAGAGAATTGACGTTTCGATTTTTGTGAAAAAAATTACGAAAACTGACTAGATTTTAATGATTTTCTTTTTAAATTAAATAAAAATATTATGTTTATATAGTGATGTTTGAATACCTTTAATCTACAGAACCCTGTCGTTTTTATTTTTTTACAATAATAGTTTATAAAAGTAACAATGAAATGTTTATTGTTAGTGTTTTGTATTGTTTACGTGTCAGGAACACTGTCACCACAATCGGAAAAGTCTGTGAAGAAGGAGAAAAACAAAGTAGAAAATAAAGTAAATATTGCTAATAATTAAGAGAAATTTAATAATTGAATGATTATTGTAAATTATATTAATTGTAAATTAAGCGATCTGTTTATTCTCCTTCATTCCTAACCTCAAAATTTTGGTTTCTTTTCCTAGAAAGGTCCTGTTGATCACGACGTATTTGACAGAGGTTTAGTGAGAAATGATTCCAAAGCGCACGATATTCTCAGAGAATCGGGTCTTTATTTTCAAGACACTGAGAGAAAACGATTTTCAGGCGATGTTCTTGGCTACATTACACCGGTAAGTGGAAAAGTTTATTCCAATTAATCGAAATAGTCTGCTTTTGGAATATTGTTATTGTTTTTACGAACTTCTAGCTTTTACGTTCATAAAATGTTTTTACACTATTTTTGTTTAACTATTTAATTAAATTGAAAATTTTTACAGTGGAATGGTCATGGATATGAGGTGGGAAAATTATTCCCTAAAAAATTTACTTCACTTTCTCCTGTTTGGTTCTCATTGCCACCCAGTAAAAGTGGTTCAAAATTCACTCTGTCGACTCATGATGTGCAAAAAAAATGGTTAAATGAGATAAAATCTAAAGGAAAAGAAGATAATAATGTCAAGAGTAATTATACTTTTTTAATTAAAAGAAAATAATTTCATTAATTACTAATATTTGCATTTACGAAAATTTGGAGTTTTTGTAGAAAGTTAAATTTGATTTTCAGTTCTACCTCGAGTTCTTTTTGAAAATTGGTCATTTAAAGAGGTTTCTGATCTGCATTTAAATAAAGATACAATGGTGCAGTTAATAAAAACTCTTAGCAAAACTGCTGAGGTAATTAAAAATTTATTATTTCAGAGAAGAAAAATTTCTTTCTGATTTTTTACCTAAGGGATAATTTAATAGAAAAAAAAAAAAAAATTGATAGTTCAGGAAATAATTCATATTTTTTTTTTATTTACAGACGTATAAATTAGATGGATATGTGTTTGAAATTTGGACGCAGTTTTTATTTTTGGGAGTGAATCGAATAGTTATCACTGAAATTGTCAAAGAAATTGCGGATGCTTTGAAGGATAGAGAATTGGATACGATTCTTGTTGTTCCACCATGGAGAGAGTAAAGAGAAAATTTACTTTTCAAAATTTAGAATTTCAAGAAATTTACTTTTCAAAATTTAGAATTTCAAGAAATTTTTTAAAATTTAGTTTTCGAATTATAATTTCAAGAACTTTTTTGAATTTTACCAATTAATATTATTTTCAATTTCAACGGTTAATATTTTTACATTTAATTATTAACGTAGATTGTTATTTTTAGCAATTAATGTAATTTTTATTTTTACGACCATTTTATTTTTAACGATTATTATATTGTTAACAGGCAATTAATATTATTTTTGTTTTTTGTATTAAAACTTTTGTTTTTCGTTAATTTTACTTTATTCTTCTTATTTTATTCTTTATTCTCTTTCAGAAGCGGCGACGAATTATTTAAAAAGAAACATTTTGATCTTCTCTCGTCGAGCATCAGTGCATTTTCATTAATGACATACGATTATTCAAATGTCCAACATCCGGGTCCAAATGCGCCGGTGAGTTGGATTAAAAAATGCGTCAAGGCACTCGTTCACGACAATAAAGATCCAAAAAGAGCACAAATTCTCATGGGTCTCAACTTCTATGGAAATAATTATACACCAGAAGGTGGTGGTGCAATTGTCGGTTCGCAATATCTTCAACTTCTCGAATCTTATAAAGGAAAATTAAAGTGGGACGATAAAGTCAAGGAAAACTTTTTCGAAATAAAGTAAGATTTTCCATATTATTATTCAGCAAAGAAAAATTACCTCCGCAGTCACTTTTTTTCTCTCCAAAATTAACAATTCTTTTTATTGCCTACGAGGCTAAAATCTTTAATTTGAAATTTCAAATTTCCGTATTTTATTTTACTTATTTTAGTTACAAAATTCAATTATTTCAAAAGAGATTTCTTTTTTAAATAAATAATTTAAAATGCGGGTATTTTTCCAATTTATCAAAAAATATTTCTAAATTAATTCTTTTTTGTATTAAAAATTCCAGAAACAGAAATCCAGGATATGTTTTCTATCCAACACTGTATTCAATAGAGCAAAGACTGAAACTCGCTGAGAAATTGGGCACTGGAATTGCCATTTGGGAATTGGGACAGGGTCTCGATTATTTTTACGATTTACTTTGAGAATATTATTTATCTCAAGTTGTTAATTATATGGGAAACTCTAAAAATAAAATTATTTCGGTTACATAAATCTTTGTGGATATAAAAATGCATTTAATATTCAAGAAAATGAAAATTTCTTTTCAATTTAAAGGGAAATGAACTATATTAGCTTTTAAATAGATCTGAAAATATTTGTCAATTAAAAATAATTCTCTGGATATTTTATAAATAGTATAAATTCTTTTATTAATATATTCAATTTTTTAAACATTTTCTATAATTTAAAATTCGTTTTCTCTATTTTCTATAATCTTTTAAGTCTAAAGAGGATTATTTTTCTCAGTCTTCAAATTATGAAGTGTTGTGAATTCGATGAAAGGATTAATCGAAAATATAATGTATATATAAATGTGCTTAGAAGAATATATCACGATCATTCCGTTTTGTTTGATTTGAAAATACTATTAGTCCTTGTTTCTAATTGAGAATGTTTCCTTTTTAACATCATCATTGTTTGTGGACCTTTTGCGATATTGTACATCATTGCCCAGCACATTTTTGCTGGCAAAATACTAAAATACAAGAAGTAAATTTAAATTTTCAATTCAATTTTAGTTTCTAGTTAAGTTCGATTTGAATTTTTTTTTCGTAAATATCTTATTGATTTATTTTTAATTTCGAATTTTATTTTCAATACTCTTGAAGACGAAAATTATTTAGAAATTGCTTAATTAAATTATTTGTTTTGCAAACAAATCGAATTGTTTGTTAATTAAAAATTTCAAACAACTCACCTTTTTAGGGGAAAGAAGAATTTGATAATTCCCGGGAGAATGATTAACATTCGATTAGTTAAAATTCCGGATACAACTTCATTGGCAACGTATTCTGGTTCTAAACTCTTCATAAGTCTGAAATTTTTATCAAAATTTAGTTTTATTTTCTCGTTTTAGAATCCAAGAGTGTGAAATATTTTTTTTTTACTTTGGTTTCACTCCGGGGAACATTCCTGTGTTTATAAAATATGGACACACCAAGGTTGCTTGTATTCCATTGTAACCGTGAGACTTGAATGAAAAATTAAATTTTAAACAGTATTTAAAATTTAAATTATTATAATAATTATTATTAATTATTCATATTCGAAAATAATAAATATATGATTATTATTTTGTTTTCTGATAATTATTAATAATTATAATTATAATTATTAATTGATAATTGAAACATTTTTTACCTTCAATTCAGTGAAGAGGCTTTCGTGAAAACCAATAGTTGCAAATTTAGTCGCTGAATAATCGGTACAATTATAAGTTCCCATTAATCCTGCGACACTCGCAATCGTTACAATGTGACCATGATTATCTTTCATCATGTCCTTCAGAAATGCTTTTGTGGTCTGCAAATAATTTTTTTTTTAAATATTTATATATTCCTTTGGGAAAATTTAAAAACTATGCAAAAATTAATTACTAATTTTCGTTTAGTAAAAGAATTATTATTACTTACCCAATAATGCGATAAAATATTAACTTTAAACGTCTTTTCGATTTCGTCATCTGGTATTTGTAATAAAGTATCCCCGTAAATATATCCGGCATTATTAATTAATATTGTCACCTAATTGACGAAAAAATAAATCTTTACTAAAATGTAATTTATTTTTTACAGCTAGAATAAAAATAACTTTGTTGTTAACACTTGTATTTTACTTATTCTTCTAGCTACTGTTTATCAAAAGTTTCTTAACAAAACTTTTCGAGGTAAATATTTGAAAAATTCCTTTTTTTTAATTAAAACTTACATTGCCAACATCGACTTGAACTAATTTCGCAGTTCTGTAAATTGCCTCTCTGTCAGAAATGTCGCAATAATATCCCCAACACTTCCCTCCGTTTTGTCTTATTTCAATCACAGTTTCTTCAATACCTGAAAATAATTATAAAATGACTATTCAATAATTGTTAAATAATTATAAAATGACTAATCAATAATTAGTTAATAATTATTATTATCGTTGTAAATATTTTTATGTAAATGTAAAGTTTAAATAAATTTTTTTCGTTTAAAAAATATACTCAAATATAATTAATTTTATGCAATTGCATTTAATTTACAGTAAATAAAAATTGTGGTGAATATAAAAAATGTAGTTAGAAAAAAATTAGCATAGATATTCAATAACCGGAAGGAGACAGCAATAATGAATTTGGATGTATAGTTAATTATAATTTTAAACTTTTATGCTCTCGCCATTGTTTCATAAAAAAAAGAATTATCTTCTATTAACATTCTAATTAAGATTGTCGATAAAAAGAAATACGGTGTTAAAAAATATCAGTCAAGGTGGAAATAATTTTTTCTAAAGTAAATTTCTTATTGTAAATATTCATCTTTTACATAAAAATGAAATTTATATAAAAGCTCATTTTTCCGATTGCTCTACACGTATTTTCTTATAAAACATGATTTTCACTTTGTTTTCTGTTAAATTTATTTAAATTTTCCAGGTATTTAATTTCTATTATAAAATTATTATTTTCGGTAATTTAAAACTACGAAAATAGTTTTCTATCAATTAAAATTGTAATTTTCTTTCTTTCACATTTATTTTACTAATAAGCACTTTTTTCAATCTTCCATTTCTGTATTTCTGTTGGTTTAAATTTATTCAACTTAACTTTGACACCCGCTTTCTCAAAGTTTACACAGAATTCATCGTAGACAAATGTAGAAAAATTCTCTTAAACTTAAGATTTCCATTTTTCTTGTTTAAAAAAAAAATGATAGTGAAAGTTCAAATTCTGTTTTTTCAATTTGTTTTTAAAAAATTAATTTCTTTCACTACGAGTTTTTGTATTTAATTTCTTTTTCTTTCTATATTATTTTAACAGTACACGCGCTGTAAAAAAATTCATTTTGAAAGTAACTACATAAAATGTCAACAAAAATGTTTGCCGTTGTCTTTTTTTAGTTTACTTTTGCAATTACCACTCACCCACGAACTGAAAATAAATTTTTAAATGTGACAAGTTTTAGCGACTTTTTCCCAGCGAAATTAATTAATATACGTTGATAATAATTATTACTAATATGAAAAACAAATCAATAAAAAGAATATTAAAAAGCAAAAAAATGTTAATAAAAAGAAAAGACTATTTTATTTTTAAAAAAAGAAGAATTTTTAAAAAGCAAAAAAGTTAACTAAAAATAATTTTTTCTACTTAAAAAAAGAATTGCCGATGAAAGTAGATTAAAGTTAAAAATCTCTCTTTTTTCAAGAAAGTCTCCTTGTCTTACAAGAAGATAACATTTTTTTTTCGCCTATTATTATTGACCGTTTCTTTACAGACTTATTATTTTCTCAGAGGTAAATGAGCTTTCACTTGATAGTCTCATTTTAACATAATTTCCATTCATTTATATTGTTTCGTTATTTCCAAAGCAAATTAATGAAATTTACTTATTTACTCACTATTAATTATTAAATAATAAGAAAATCAAATTTAAAAAAAAGTCCCAAGACTAATTATTCCAATTAATTAAATAATTAAATGAAAATTGTCTCTGCCTCTATTATTTAATTTTCTTCTCTATGTGGAATTTGAAGAACGTGTTTATATGGGAATTAAATACAGAATAGAAGGTGAAGAACCTTTAATTTTAAATTGCTTACCAATTTTGTTGATATCCCAGATTACCACATTACATCCAAGATTGGCTAATTCAGTAGCAATTAATTTTCCAATGCCACCTGCTCCTCCAGTAACAAGTGCCACTTCTCCTTTTATGTTTTTTCCACGATAACGTCTTGGAATTAATGTTAAAACTATCGATTCCGTTATATACACTATTGCCATTCCCATGACTATTAAAAAATCGTATATCATACTCAATAAATTTTTGATATCCATTTTCATATCTGAAAATTAAAATATTCATTGTTGATATAAAAAATTTTATTTTATTGAGTTTTTAGTCGTTTGTGTTCACTGTACACGATTTATGTCTATATTAGTAGTTTGTGTTAATAATCTTTCTCTCTCTCTCTCTATAAAAGTGAAAATATTCTTTTAATGCGAAATTTCACTTTTTACTGTTTAATTTCATTCTAATTGTGTATTTTTTAAAACTTTTTTAAAACTCTTGTTCTGATAGTTAATTTTATAAAATTAATTTATAAAATTAATTTATAAAATAAATTATATTTATTAAAATTATTATATCTAAATATTCGATTTAAAGTATTTTTTGAACTTTTCTAAAAATTGAATTTAATTGAATTTCATTTGAATTTTATAAATTGAATATTATAAAATTCGATGTGAAAAATTCTACTGTGAAAATAATTGTTCTTGAACCAGTGAAAATTGGCATAATTTCAAAATTACGTGGATAAATTGTTTAAAAAATGAGAAAATAGTTCCATGTGTATAATTTTCCGGAAAAAAGGAGCAATAAGCGATTATTAAGTATAGTTAGAGAAAAAAAAAATCGTTTGCAATAATAAATCAACAGGATCTTGTTACATTTTGATATTTTCTCGACTTATGACATACGAGTTTTAATTAAATTAATACATAGTATACGGTGAAAGTTGTAAATAATATATTCGCGATTAAATTGTAAGATTCGAATATGTTAATAAGGGAATTTATTTTATTTTCCTTCATTTCATTCGAGAGAAGTTAATTAAACTCGAATTTTTTAAGAGTGTTATTATCTTTTTCAGTTATTTCTTTTATGTCAAGATTTTTATTTACCTTTTAAAAATTCGAAATTCGAATATTTTTGTACTTTTCCAACTTTTAAATTTAATGTAAAATAAAAATTAATTTTTATTCATTATATTTTTCGTTGATTAAGGTTTCTGAAAAATTCAACTTGGCTTTCAACTTTTACTTTTTTAAAAATGTTTAAATTTCAATCTTTTAACTTCTATTTCATTCAAATTTAAAAATAAAATTTTTAAAAAATTGAACTTGGCATTCAATTTTTACTTTTTTTTTATTTTTATATTTAAATTTTAATCTTTTAACTTCTATTTAATTCAAAATTAAAATTTTAAATTTTAAATTTTAAATGTTTTAAAAATTCGACTTGGCAATCAACTTTTACTTTTTTTTATTTTAATTTAAATCTTTTAGCTTTTACATAATTCAAAAAATAAAAATTTCAAATAATTGATATTGTCATTGATTTTTTACTTTTTGTTTCATTTTTTCATTTAAACTTTTTAACTTTTACTTAATTTGAAAAATTGAACATTTTGAAATTTTTTTAAATATTCTACTGAAAAGATTCATTAAATATTTTTTCAAATTCCATTATTAAAAAATTAAGAAGTTCCATGAAAATTTCATTCAATTTACTTTCGATTTCAATAAATAGAAATTATACAGAAATATAAAATTTATTTTAAAAAATAAATATATAATTAAAATATAGTTTAATTTCTATTTATTAAAGCTGAAAGTAAATTAAGTCAAAATTTTTATTCAACTTTCAATTGTTTGATTAAAAAATTGAATTATTCTTAAGTTCCGATCTTCAAAAGAACGGAATTTTCTTCTTTTTCGATTTAAGTTTTTAATTTTTGTTCCAATCGGCAATTTATGAAAATATAATTAATAAAATACATTTCCTTCATTTAAACGTTCAAAAATTGTTGATCTTAAAATCGAATTCTTTTTCTCTGTTGAATAGTTTGAATATTTGAAAAATATTTAATATTCATTCAATACTTTTTCAACTGTGATCTATTGAATTAAAAATTATGTAAATTAAAAAATACTGGATATAAAAATATTTTTAAAAAATTTGACGTAACTGAATTTTTCGTTTCAAAACGTTTAAATTTGTGAATAAATTAATTTTTATGAACTAAAGTGATTGAAATGAATTAAAATGAATTAACGTGTATAATTTCAGAGTGTGTCCTACCGAACTTGTGTCAAGTCAGTCACTTTTTTCTTTCTGTTTTCTTTTTCGATTTTCGTTTTTCCTTTTTCTTTTCGAATTCTCTGTTGTGATCGTTGTCTTCGACGAGGATAGAAAGTGGGTGTCTCACTGAGTTTAAGAGAATGTCCTGAGGATGTTGGAACCACTCTTTCCCACACAAGTGCACAATTCGAATTGCGAGGCATTACTTCTTTGCGAATTGAGCTCTCCTAGCGAAACTCACTATAGTCCTCGTACTGCAAAATCTAAACGGAGTCTCTCGAAATCTAAAGTCAGCAAAACTTTACTGGTACACGACGATTCAAACAGATTCTATGCATGCTATGTGAAACATGAAAGTATCGTTACTCCTATAGGAAAATGCAATCCCTTCTCTTGCCATGCCAAATGGAAACACTCTTTTTCGCCTACTTTTCGACCAATTCAGACATTATCTTCACAATTAAATTCCTGCCCAATTGTATCGAAACCTGTAAAAATAATCTTTAATCAATAAATTGTATGTCTTTAAACTCAAATAGAAGAAAGGGAAAATTTTTTTCAGAGTCTCAAAGAGGGAATATTAAAAAAAAATTATGGGAAAGTTATGAAATTTACTCTATGAAGAAATATCACAACCTATTTTCAACTTCGCGAGTAAAATATATAGTCAGATCGAGGTCGATTCACAATTTATTGCTAAATATTTATTGTAATGTTGCTGGAGAGGATTGAACGGCACTTTAATTGACAATCTGATTCACTGAGCTTGGAGAAAAAAAAATTGTTTGTTTTCCGAATTAGAACAAGTGATCAAAAGAAAATAAAACTTATTGACTATTTAATAGACATTTTTATTTTTATCAATATTAAATGTTTATATATTAAATATTAACTTTAATATTTTTCAGCAAAAATTTTACTACTTAAAAAAATTACCTTTCAGCAAAAATTTTACCATTGAAAAATTACCCTTTAGCAAAAATTTTCCTACGAAAAAATTTTTCTTTTAGCAAAAATGTTATTATTCAAAAAATTCTCTTTTAACAAAAATTTTTCTATTAAAACAAATTACCTTTCGACAAAAAGTTCCACAATTAAAAAGAAAATAACACTGAATTTTCACATTATTATCGTTGCATTTGAAATAAAACAGATTTAATTTCGTCAAAAAGTTTCAAAAGATTCCTCTCATTCATTTTTATGAACAAATGAATGAAATGAAAACAATGTTAATAAAATGAAGTTATATAAAATTGTAGACAGACAGAAACTGAAACCCGAGGGCAAAAAGAAAAAGTTTGCACAAGAAGGTATTCAATAAAATAAATTTATGCTCATAATATTTCCTGTAAGCAAGCCAGTCACTCGAATACTAAGTTACAAATGAACTTTAAAATAAACATCATTTGTTTTAATCGAAATTTTACTGCAAATTAATTTTATGCGAAAAATTCTATTATTTAGAAAAAAACATTTCCAGAAGCATAATTTATAGAATATTTACAATTCACATATTGAATCATATTTGCAATTTACCACAGATTTTTAATTCAATAATTTAATTTCAATTTAAGTATTTACTTAAATTTAGTGGTAATTTATCACTTAATTTCAATTATAATTTATTGATTAATTATAATTTTAATTTACAAAAAAGGAAAATCATATTAAGGAAAAGTTTTATTATCATTTCCCTTTTTTTGTATAATTTTAATTATAATTTATTATTTAATTTCGAATTAAAATTAAGTGATAAATTAAAATTGAAAGAAAATCAAAATTTATTATTTAATACCGAAGTAAAATTAAGTAATGATTTTAATTTAATTTCAATAATCAAACTCAATATTGAAATATAATTTGTTTGATTTCAAATCAGTGGAAAAAAATTCTTTTTTTTAGTGGTTTGACAGATTATAAAAAATACCGCAGTTTATGAAGATGACTTAATCAAGAAAGAAAATTCTTTTTCACACTCATTAACATGAGGTTTTTTTTTTAAAAAATCTGTCTTTGAAAGATATGAATATTTTCTATGGCAAAACCAACTTATACGCTTCTATGGAGAAAATTATTTATATTATAAATGCAATGACTATTGTCTATGGTCACGTACGCATTTACATACATTTGTGCATTGAAAAAAAAATAAAACCTGTGGTTTCAGAAATTATGTACCAATGTCCCAAGAAACGTGAAACAAGTACCACAAAAGTACCAAATAAATTTAATTACGTAAGAAAATAATATTAATTCTCGTTAATCGTATCCAGTCGACAATAATGTTTTGTTCATAATTATTTGATTCATTATTTATAATTTTTGCGATAATTATCTAAATAAATGAATTTTCGTTCATAGTTTCTGATTATTTTTTTTTCATAAATATTTGATTATTTATTACTTTTGTAATAATTATCTAAATAAATAAATAAACAAAAGAAGAAATAAATGAATAAAGAAATTAATAAATAATCAAGATATTTATTAATTGGGACGAAGAATGAAGTGTAAATTAATCTTTTGCAAATTGTTATATTATAAATTAATAAATGTTGATAATTTACCAATTTGCTGACAGTAGAAAACAGAATTTCCTTCCTTTGAAAGTTGCAGATTCTTCCGAAGAACTGAGGACGTGACTCCATCTTTCTAAAATGAAAGGAACTTTTTATTAATTATTTCAAAACAATAGATTAATAATAAATTTAATAAAAAATATATAATAGAAAATAAAATACAAAAAAATATATTTGTCTCTTTTATATTGTCGATAAATAAATAAATAAATATGCAAATAAATAAAATAAAAATTAACAATAGAAAATAGATTATTTTTTGACAAATTCTAATTTTTCTTTTACAAATTGAATTTTAGAATAATTAAATAGACAGAAATTTCGGAAAACTCGGAAATTGCGTAAATAATTGCCATCGAGAATAAATATAAAATAATAAAAAGTTTTTTGGCTTTTATAACCAATTTTTTTCCATTCCCCTGACATACTTTTTTGCCATCTGCAAATTTTATTACAACAATTCTGCGTAGAATAAACGTGTGAATAAAGAATAGTAAAAAAAAATTGTAGGATATAATCTTTATAATGTAAGTAAATATAGATACAAAATTTGTAACTTTTAACAATTCTAAATAAATTTTTAAAATTTTTGGAAAAATTAATCTGTATAATAATTAAATTAAAAAAAAATTTTTTGAGATTTAATCTTTAAAATAAATTTAGAAAAAATTGAAATTCAATCATTCTAATATAAAAAAGGGGATAATAAATAATTTAAGAAAAAAATGGTAAATTCACATCTTTAGCACAAATAAAAAATAGGTAAGTTAGAAAAAATCTAGTTCTTAAATTCTCTTCGGAAAAAAGTATAAATAAAAAATACAAGTGAAAATTATAGAATTATGTCTAAATGGAGAAAAATGACAAAATAAACTGATCTAGAGTGTCAATTATAATTTAAAGGAATCTATTTCAAGTATAAGTATCGACACTATTGCTTTTACACTATAATAGGACTAATAATTTCTTCAGATATCTCAATAATGACATAATGTGATTTGTGTGTACTCATGTTGATTTCAAATTATGATTAATGATAATTGTGAATCCTGTTAAGATCAACCTTTGGATCTTTCAGGTACACATACAAGCTTAGATGTCTTTTTTCTCCTCATAATATTCTATGGACATTGCACAAGATCACATACATACTATAAAGTTTACGTAAATTCGCAACAAGTGCCATGTGTGTTTATATTAGTCATAATGCAATTTTTCAGAAATTACCAAATAATTTATCAATTTTCCAAATCCTGTTTTCATTATTTTTTTCTTAATTATTTCGTATCGAGAAATATTTTATTTCAGAACAAAAGTGACAAAATTAACTATTTTTCCAAAATGATCGAAAAAGAAGATAATTTTTTAATTTTACAAAATGGAAAAAAGAATTTTTTTTAATTTAAAAAAAAAGAATTATCAGAAGAGCGATCTATTGCGCAAAATGCGAAACTTTATATCGTTTATCAGCGAATAATTTCGCAGTCGGTCAAAACAATCTTATTGCCGATTCCATTCACTTTCACCGGATTCTGAATTATTCAAGCTCAAATAAACGTATTTCACTATAGATATAATTTAGTTGTCTAAAAACTATTTCACAGTGTTTGTAAAAGAAATTTTTTTAGCTTTTAAATTAAGAAAAAATTATTTAAAATTCTTTTTCAAATTTAAACACCGTCGTTTCCTTTCGTTTAAAATCTTTTTATAAACATCGCTAAACAAGAAGTAGATGTAAATTTTTCTAACAATACTTTAAAAACCAGAAAAATATTTGTAAAAAAACTGAAATATTTACATTAAAAAAATACTTAGAAACATATTTTGAAAAATATATTATTTACATTTTTTTTAATTTCTTCTTATAAAACAATTTGTTTAAAAATTTCCCTAAAAAAGTATTTTTCATGTTTATTCTCCTCTTTTTCTTGAATTATTCATGCAATTAAAGAAACTATTTAGTCGAAAAAAATGAATTGTAATTAATTACTCATTTCCTTATTCAAAAACAATATTTTTTAATTATCAGCACGTCATGACACTTTGAATGAATAAAAAAAATTGATCAGTAATAGAAAAACTAATCAAAACAAAATTGAATCAACAAAAAAAATGCTAATAAAATTTAAAAAAAAACGAGACTATTTGAAGTGTATGAATTTATAAAATAATTAAATTTGTATAAATTAATAATTACTTGAATCGTATTTATAATTAATTAAATAAACAAGCGGAAAAATTTTAATTTACGAAAGAAAAAGTTAATTAGAAATTAATAAAAGTTCTGTGTAGGGAGACAAAAAAAAAATGATCTTGAAAGTATTGGGAAAATTGAAAATTGTAAAAGCTAAAACGAAACATTTTTCTCTAAATACGCATTTTTAACCTTGGCCTTTCGGGTCTATTTAACTTTTTTGTTATTAGTATTGTTTTTCCCGTAGCTTTGTGGATTTAATTGTAATTATTGTACATACACAGAGCAGTAAATACGTACTTGCAAGAAGTTTGTTTTAAATGTATAAGGAAGTAAACCGGTTTTGTGATTTAATATCGATTGGCATCGTTTGTGAAATCATAAAAGTGCATCTTGCACTATTGCAGAACTATCCTGTCATACTTCTAGTTCAAGGACACCGAACAACTTTGACCAGAATTCCTTCGCAAAATTGTTTCGTCTTCTGGAAAATTTGCAGAAAATTAGTAAATTATGAAATTTAGACAAATAGAGAAATAGAAAAATAGAAAAAAGATGAATTTAGAGAAATTAACGAAAAAAATTCAGATTATTTCAAACAATTTTCAAAATTGGTAAAAATTTAAATTATTCTCAATTGTCATGGAGTTTCAGAAAAGTTCAAAAAATTGTTCCAAAACAGTTCTTTGTTTTAATTTCTTCTCCAGAATTTTTTCTTTTCGTAAACCAGTCTCTTGACAGAATTATTTATTTATTATTATTTTGCAATTCTCTTATAAAAAACAACTATTTCAAGTATCGTAAAATTTAAAACTTGTTTTTATAATACAAGATCTATTGAAGAAGAAAAAACTTCTTTCCCCTTATTTTTCGCAAAATAACTATACATATGTAGTATCTAGAAAGAATTTCATAAGAGGCAGATCTTTTTAATTGGTTTTAAAATCCGTATTTACATTGTATTTGCAATCTGATGATGAAAGAAAACAACCTTCCATTTCTAGTAAAAGATTTTTAGTGAAATAAAAATCGCCATTTCTTTACTAAAAAA
This sequence comes from Leptopilina drosophilae, assembly GCA_032873175.1. NCBI lineage: Eukaryota > Metazoa > Arthropoda > Insecta > Hymenoptera > Figitidae > Leptopilina > Leptopilina drosophilae. The sequence continues at coordinate 53,475,225 of CM065480.1, forward strand.
AAAAAACATTTCACAATATTTTAATTCAATTTCAACTGCATTGATAAAATAGAAAAAAAATCGTAAATAGAAATTTTTCAAACTATTTCTTTCGTATTTTAACGAACACAAAATGGAAATTTTTCTTTTCCCTCGGGGTAAAATTTATTAAATTGAAATTATGAAATAATTTGTTTTGGGAAATTCAATATGACGAAAGATGGGAGGATTAAAAATAAAAAGGAAAGAAAATAAAGTTTTGATAAAAAGATGCGATTGAAATAATGAAGCAGGTGAAGGGCGTTCAGGTAATAATGCAAGAGAATGTATCTTAAAAGTATGCATTTGATTAAAGAGACAGTGCACTGAAATGAAGGCCAAGTTCAGTTTGGCATTGATCTCAATCGGAACGTAAACTAAAGGGTTTCAGGATATATTCGATAGCAAAAGGGAGATTAACAAAAAAAAAAGAAAAAAAATATCAAACTGGGGACGAAATTATTGAGAAACCTGTTACATTAAAAATAAAACCCGTTCCTTGAAATTATTCTTTTCTTCTTCCTTTTTATCACCCACATTTTTTTAATTCTCGAAAAGAAATTAATGCAATTCTGTCAAAACAAAGTTACTTTTTTTATTTATTTTCTTCGCGTATCGTATTATAAATCCATAAAATGGAAATTGATCAGACACTTTATTCTAAATTTATATTTTATAGTCGCACGTTGTAAACAAAAAAAAGGGGAGAAAAAAATAAAATCGAAAGTGAATGAAAATAACGAGTTTTTTTCTCAAATTGTTACTTTGATTAATTTTTTATTCTTAATTTTGAAAATTCTGTTTTGGGGATAATTTTGTTCGATTAGAAAATTTTCTATTCTGAAACTCTTTTTGTAAACTTTTCACCAAATACCAGAATGAAAAAAATACTTTACCAAGACAGAAAATGTATTTCTTCAGTAGATAAATATTTTCTACTAAATTCCACAATGGTTCCATGCAGTTCGTACTTTTTTCCTCTTCATTTTTCATACCTTTTTTTCGAACATGTTTCTGTAAAAAAAACAATAAAATTTATAAATGATCCCTTTAATTCTATTAATTTTTTTTTAAATTCATATTAAAATTGTCATTCAAATTGCATTCAAATTGCATTCAAATTAATTTCTATTAAAATTTTTATTCAAATTGCATTAAAATTAATTTCTATTAAAATTTTCATTCATCAGAAGATAGAAAATTATTTTCTATTCAAAATGTTTCGAAAATTTTGTATTTGTTAAAATATATTTTATTGAAAATTTTCCTACGTTTGGAAACTAATTTTTATCAATTTTTCATTTAATCCCAAAATAAACAAAATACTTTACCAACATAATAAATCCTATTTTTTCAGTAGACAAAACATTTTTTTCACTTAATTCCATGACCTTTTCGTAGCAGTTTGTATTTTTCTCCTCCTGGTTATTTTTTGCATTTTTTCGCACATTTTTCTGAAAAAAAAAATAATAAAATTAATAAATAATCCCTTTAACTGATTGGAAAATTAAATATTTTCTAACTTTAATGTCTATTAAAATTAATTTTCATTCAAATTAATTTGTATTACAATTAATTTTCTATTCAAGATAATTTCATTAAAATTAACTACCAAAAAAAATTAGTTTTACTTAAATTATTTTCTATTCAACTTTTCTTGTATTCAAATTAATTTTCATTTTAATTAATGTTTGACAAAATTAATTTTCATTTTAATTATAATGTCTGACAAAATTAATTTTCATTTTAATTACAATGTCTGACAAAATTAATTTTCATTTTAATTATTTTCCGTGAAAATTTCCATCTGAAATTAATTTCCATTAAAGTGAAGACTAAAATTTACCAATAGATGAAAAATTAATTTAAATATTAACATTAATTTTCATTAAAATTACTATTTCCTACTTTTTTCTCATTAAAAAAGTAGAAAATTATAATATGCAAATAAATATTTGCAATAGATTTTATGCGAATTTAGAGGATATTATTTTGTAAATATGTACAGTTTAAGAGGTGTAAATAGTGGTTTATGCAGGAGTATAATAAAAGTCATTTGAAACTCTAGTGCGTAGGATGTTGGTGCGGTGGTGATCGGACGTAAATTTAAGTAGAACGATTATTGTTAGAGTCAGACAAGTTCAATTTTAATATTCCCCACGCTTAGAAAGGTATTATATATATTGTATATTATATAACGCGCGTTGCACTTGAAATTACTTTCCTTGATTCAAAAATATTTACAGTTCCCTTTGTTTTTTTTAATTTTTAATAGTTTTTTTCCAATTAATTTCAAAAGAAACAAAAATATTTCCATAAGAGTGAAAAATCTATTTTGACACCAATTTTCTCATTTTTGAAATTTAATTTTTCAAATTTTAATTATTATAATTTCTATAATAATAATAATAATCCCTGAATTTCGATGCTTTAGCACTAATTGTAATTTTTACAATAATATTCATTCCCTTTTGTTTCTTAGGATAGCAAATTTGGACAAAAAAAAGAATCAAAATATTGCGAAGATATTTTGAGACAAAAAAAAATTGAGACCAAACACGAAACGAATTTTGCAACGTTTTAATTCGTTTTTTTGGCTCAATTTGACATCGAAAGAAAAACTGTGTTATTAATTATTATTAACACGATAATATTTATTATTAATACAATAATAATATTTGTTATTAATTACGAATAATAATATTCATTCCTAATCAGAATAATATTCATAATTATCATAGTAATATACAAAAATATTAATATTAATGAAAATATTAATTAAATTCATATTCAATATAAACTTTAGTTATTTAATTTAGAAATTTAGAATGATAAATTCAGAAAGATAAATTTTATCACTCCGAACTTTCTGCAGTATTTTTTCCTCTTTACATTATTATTTTTTGTTCTCTTTTCCCCTTTTCTGTCAGACCACTTGGTTCGATTTTTCCAACAACAAAAAAAAGCCCCGAGAGAATGTATAAATAAATAATATTTGTAAGTGATACTATGAATAGATATATTCATGTATTGCGATTAGTTGCATTAAAGTAATATAGATAGCTTCAGTGCTCGGAATCCTAGTGAGGTGAACGTGTTCTTGAGACTCTAGCTCCTTTCGGTTCAGTCATTCAAGAGTCATTCAGTGCACCATCTACTTCAGTGACGATAGGACTAAAAGTTATCTCTCTTCGATCCTTTTTTTTCATTCACGTACGTATCCGCTTTTTCATTTTTTTTCAGTCTATTAATTATTTCAAAAAAAAATACAAGACCTTCTCATTTTTTTAAAGAGAATGTAAAAAGAATAGAAAAAGAAACCCCAAAAAAATAAGATGTACGGTAAAAGTGATATAATCATCCTCTGAATAGAAATAAAAAAAAAATTTTGTTCATTGACACTATCATTTTAATAACAGATGTAATCAGGTTTCCTATGTCAGGCAAAGAGGTTTCTGTACATTCAGGACAAATTCCGATTTAATATTTCTACTTATTAAACGGGATAATTAGTCAACCTTGTCATTTAATCCTGAAACTGCAAACAGACCAGATATTAGTAAAATAAATATATATTCACACACCAGTTGCATTCGGAAATAGACTTGAATTTTAAGTTAATAATTATTAACGCTCATTTCGTTTATTTTAGTAGTTTAATACATTTTTTGTCGTTAATTTAAAATTAATACCAATTCAGGAAAATTATTTTTTAATTTTTAACTTACTGTTAATTTAATCGGGAAAAAATTCATTTATTTCAAAACGACTTTTTTTTAGATAAAATTGATAAATTTTTTTTTTGATAAAAAAAATTTTTTCCAGTATTATTACACTCACAAATTTTTTTTTCAAATTTGAATTTTTTTGCACTTTTCGTTATTGGATCTCGATTTTATAGAATTTTTTTCAAACATTTAAAATGAAATTGAAATGAAATTGTTAAATATTTTGTATTATTCTCATAGTCGAGTGTAATTATCTACATAAACATTGAATTTTTTTCTTGCTACTGACCCAATTCGATTAATTAATAAATCGATAGCTTTTGTCACTAAAACTAGTTTATAGCAAAATTGTTAAATTATCACGAAAGTAAATATTGCTGACAATGTTAAAAATTACAGATTCAATTTTTAAAAAATGCTGCCTTGATCTACAAATATTTCTCAAATCACAGTAAAAATGAAATCAATTTAACTAATTTACTAAAATTTCGAATTTAGCCACTTAATTTATCTTTGTCAATTTTACCATTAATTTAAACTAAAATATTGTTTTGCAAATATTTTTTTTCGAAAATAAAAAGAATTTATCTACCTTCCAAGTCAAAAAATATTTTTAAAAATATTTTAAATAAATATTTTTTTTAATTGAAAAATTTTTAATTTCAGAATTTTATTTTTTTTTACACGATTTTAATTTTCTTTTCTTTTAATAATAATTAATTTTCTTTTAACAAATTAATTCTCCAATACAGATAAAAACTGATTCTAATTATATTTATTTTAATACCAACTATAAATATTAAAAAAAATAATTAATTACTTTTGAAAACAGTTACAAAATCATGGGGAAAAAATATAAAAACAAGAAATAGAGTACAAAAAAACGAGATTAGAAAAAAATGGAGAATTCTCATTATTACATAAACGAATTGTCGGTATAACGATCAAATTCTATTCACTCAAGAATTCAGTGGATATAAAGAAAAATTTATTGTATAAATTGAAAAGATCGATCATTTGTGTTGGCTTTCAAATGTACACATTATACGACACACGGAACGAATTAAATCTTATCGCTTATGCTTTGCAATTTCTTATGGTGTTCACATTACACATTTTCTTAAAATACGCACATATATTATTAAAAAAAAAAGATAATCATAATTTATTGAAGAATTGCGATAAATTTTTCAATTACTATATATACTTTAAGTTGAACACTTCCCTAACATTTATATTATAATCTCTCATACAACGTTAAATATGTTGATTTAAATATCGATTGTGCAAATGTTTTATTGAAGAAAAATTCTCTAAAAATTTATATATTTTATAATTTGCAATCCGAGGAAGTGAGCGCTTATGATTTGTTTATAAACGTATTTTCATAAATATTTTCCTTGCCATCTTCCTTTTTGATATTGTGAATACATAAATATTTTTCGTACGTGATGTATTTGAGTAAACAATTAATTATGGGCGTGAAGAATTTAATTTGATAAAAGAAATTTGAGAAAGAAAAAAAGGAAAAGAGAGAAAATAAAACAAAAAGAATAATAAGAATAATAATAAATTTTTATAATAATAAAAAGAATAAGAAAAAGGAAAAAAGAAAGAAAGAAAAAAAAATAGGAGAAAAAGAAAGAGTAAAGTTTGCGAATCATAGAAATAGAAAAAAGGGGAAAATTCGAAATATTCTAATTATTCATTTAATAAAGAAAAATACACGTGGTGATTCCGCGAAATTCTTATAAATACATTACGTATTCAACCCGTCGCGAACGTATTCAACCAGTAACTATTAGAATCTTTTTACTTTCACTAGATTTTTCTGTTCAACTATTATTACTCTTATTATAGTGTATTCTTGCCACATGCAACAAACTAATATTTATTTATTTTTTTTTACATATTATCTGGTCCTCGAAATTGCATACATTTAATAATTTAAAGTATAACACGACATAACGTGTGTTATAGTTCGTCAAAAAATATGATTGACGTCTATATAAGTCGCGAGTCGAGCTCTATATGAAAATTTAATACAGTAACACGCGGAAATCGTTTCACCCTATTTTTAAATAATTAATAGATTTTGTTTTACGATCGAATTCAATTTTCTTCCTTTTTCTCTTCGATTTTTGACTTTACACTACCGGTACGCTAATTATTACTCTTTCAAATTAATTGGAACCTGTTCTCATTAAATAATATTTATGGACACTGAAAAATTAATTCCCATATTTTCGTAATTTTATCAAAATAATTAAAAAGAAGAAATTCACAATTATCTCCACTTCTGTTTATTTTTTTTTTTAATTTTTCTGCATCAGTAGTTTTTTTTTATATTTAAAAAAATTTCTTTTGGTTAATATTTTTAGAAACTTAAATTAATTTCTGTATTCACGATTTTATGAAAAGAATAATTAAAACTTTAAAAAATTTCCTTCTTTGAAATATTTTTGTTCTAAATTACATTTTATTAGGTTCTAAATTTAATTTATACCAAAACTCTTTGTACGAAACTATTTTTTAAATTCTCGAATTTAGACTAAAAAATAAAGTGTTTAAAATCCATTAGACCTGTAATTTGCAAAATGGATAAAAAAATGACTTCAATTACAATTTTGTAATCATTGCAATAAAATGCGAACACATGAGAAGCAATATGCATTAAAGTATAATCTACATAAACAGAAAATATGGGGATATTAAAACAATTAGCACGGGACCATTGCCAAAGCGCTTGGTGCGCAAGAAGTGTAAAAATTTCAGTCATAAAAACTCGTCAGACTGGCTACTTTTTCTTTTTTTTTTTTCTTCTTTTCTATGATTGGAATGGAGATTGTGGCCTAATGTAATTTCCGCCGCAATTTTAGCAAAATTAAATAATGTTCCTTTTTACTAACGACTCAATTTTCAACATATAAAACATTTGCACTTATTTTAATCAAACATTTCGAATTCAATTGCATTTCGAATTAAAAAAAACAAAAAAAACTTGATTGAACAATTATCACGATTCTTTGAAAGAAAATTGCCAATTGTAATAATTTTCCATCCGCTCGTTAAACTTTTGTAATAACCTCATTAACGTGATGAATGCAACAGTTGGTGAATATATGACCATAATCATTATATTCATTTCTTCGCAGACAGAGAAAAATTTTTCATATTTTTCATAAGAAATAAAAATTGTAAATTATACCATTTGATTATTTTTAAGTTCGCTAAAATTCTTCCATTTGTAATTGAACAGATCCATCTTCTTCTTTTATTGATAATTTCTTCTGCGATGTAAAAAATTTTCTAGAATTGTGGGTCAGATATTTTTTTTTTATTCATCCGATCGAGGTCGTGAATCTCCCCATTTATGTCGCTGCAAAAGAGAAAAAAATTGTCAAAAAAAAATGAATGACGCACAAACTTCTTTTTCTTTAATCGTAAATTTATAAAATTTGCCACTATTATGCAATATTCGTTGCAAAATCTCAAACCTCTAATGAATTCCGTAGCGATTCAAATAAATTTTTGCGGATTTGATGCAAATTATTTCTGAAACTAAAAGTATTATAGATTCCTGTGTGTCTGTGCGAGAAGATAAAATCAAATCTACGATTGTTGTATTTGAATCGACTTTCATTCACCACTCCCACATTATTTATATAGTAAAAAAAAATTAAATACTCTTGTAATTAAAAGTCCGATTTGAGTAAATAAGGAAAACGTTATTTTTGTTTCAAAAATTAATAAAAACGAAAATTCTGAAAATGGTGTAAAAAATGATTTTCAAAGTTTACTTTTTGATAAAAAAAAGAATGCGTTGTAAAAAATATTGACTCGAGATGAGGGGAAAGAAAATAACAGCAATAAAAAAAAAAAGGTTTACAAAGAAAGTATTTTTGAGTGTAAATTGCACATGAGGCTTGCATATTCTTTGCAATAGTAAATAGAAGAGCTGTGTCAACATTTGTTCACACAATCATCTCGTATTTTACTTTCATTCCTATTATGATAGAGTGTAAAACCAAAGTGGACTTCTAATTACAAAAATTTAATTAACTGATTAAAAAAAGCATAATATGACTAATTGGTAATTAATTATTAATTTCAATAATTGTTAGTAAGTTAGTTAATTGCTAATCAATGTTAATTAATGTTGTTTAATTACCATTCTAGATGTTAGTTTACTAAAAATTAATTTACACCACAATTTTCCCTATTAAAAGAAATATAGTTAATTTTACATGCGCCTAAAATTCTTGTATTTAAATTTTACCTTTGCGTGAATGCAAGAAAGTCCGATTTGCTAATTTGATATATGCCTCAGACGGAGTTATAATAAAAGTCTAGCTCGAAAAGAACTAAATGTTGTATTTAAATCTGAGAACGTTATTTTATGTAATAAAAATTCATGCAGCAGAAAACGAAAGTGACATTTGAGAACTGCTAGAAAGTGCCTCTGTTTAGCACACAACACAGTTTAAGGTCCAAATTTTCTAAAAGTCACTGCCCGATTCTTCGAATTACAAAAAATACCATTTTGATTATAAATAAGAAATAAAAAAAAATGTAACACTTTTTTTAAATAAGAAACAGAATAAAAATAATTGTAAGACTTTTTTGTTTATAACAAACCTAACCTAGGTCAATTAATCATAATTGACACAGTTTTGTCAGGAGGATAGTATTTAATAAATTCTTTCGCATCTATGACAGCAATTAATCATTCTATTTTCCACTAACAGTAATATTTTTTATAGTAAAACTAATTATTAACAAGAAAAAAGAAAAGTGTGAAAAGTAATCAACCGTTAAAGTGCAGTCAAACTCAACTGTCAAACTGTTACCAACCTGACAAATAAATGATATTTGCAATAAATCGATAATGATCGAAAGGAGTAATTTTTATTGGTTGAAAATTCAGATCCAATCAGGAGGAATGAAAAATTATCCAAATAAACAAAATGGCGGGACTTTTGTATATTTAAAAGTTAACGAACGTTTTGGCATTGTTGACATTTTTAAATAATTAAAAATACTAATATTTTCATTGTTAAAGTTATAGTTTACATTGTTAATTGCTAAATAGTTAATGTTTACATACTTGAAACGTACTCTTTGTATATAAATGGTATTAATTTTCGAACATAATTTTTGTTTTGCAGAATATCAATCAGGGCGTTGAGGGAATTATAAACAGAAGTGCGAGTGACCGTGAAAAGTGTTATCAATTGCACGTGGAACACGTTCGGACGACTTCGGCCTTTAGCCGAGGGTAAATTCGTCCAGCCGGTTCCACCCCTACACGCACACCCTCGGCAAACGTGCGAATCTAACCTCAAAATTTCATTTGTCAATATTTTTAATGGCAGAGCAAAGAACTGAGAGTTTTTAAAGAATAACGCTATGTGGTTTTGACAATAATTGTGACCATCGGGGTTATTTCGACCGATTAGTAGAAGCGTGAAGAGTCATATAATAAAATTTTTAAAATACGAGTGCGAATTATTGAGCTTCGGAGAAGGCACAATGTCATTCTTAAAATCTACCGGCGATGTGATAGGATTTCTTCTACTCTCAGCAGTGGCAATTGTTGAGAGCTTGGTCCGGATGTTCATACCATTAAAATATAGAATGAAAAGTGTTTCCGGCGAAATTGCACTTATTACTGGAGGAGGCGGTGGTCTTGGACGATTACTTTCTCTTCGCTTGGCTAATCTTGGTGCCATTGTTGTCGTTTGGGACATCAATAAACAAGGTATAAAAGTTGTTTTTTATTTATCTTTTTATTATATCCGCGATGAGAAGAGAAATATTTCAGTTTCTGCATTTTTATTTATTTTATGAAAGAATTATTGTGCTACAAAAAAAAGAAAGGAGAAACAACATTTTTAGAGTAGTCTTGAGGGGAAACAAAAAGTTTTTATTGATTTTTGTGACAGAAAGTTCAGAGATGTGTATTTATTACATTAATATTATATTTCAGGAATGTAGGCCAAGGTTAATATTAAAAACAAATCTCGCGGAATACAAGAAAATAACGTAAATATTTACATTAGCACAACAGTCAAGTTTTTAGATAAAAAAAAATTGAAATTATTCAATAACTAATTATTATTTGTTTACTATTGTTTATTATTTTCAATTATTTTAATGAAACTCTTTCCAAGAATTAACTTATATTCTAAGATTTCAGTAAATTCTTCGAAACAATAAAATTATTTTTTTAAATAGTAAATTTTTCTTGCAGGAATTAAATAATTTTTTAAAAATACATTATTTTTCATGTAAATTAAAGAGATTTTTCATACAATTAATCAAAAAATTCCGAAAACTTTTCCAAATGAATTTAATTAGAATTTTTAAACTTTTGCAAGAATTCAATAATTTTCAAAATATTAATTTAATGTAGATTTTTGAATCTTAATGTTGTATAAAATTTATTTTTTTTTATTCCTTCTTTTCGAGATAATTTATTTTATCGAATATTTTTCTTTCGCGTCAAAAGAGAGAATTATTACTAATTATTGGAAAAATAACTGTTTATATTTATTTCATTGCTCGAAATGTTTTTATTCGGTTTTATGACTGAACTTTTTGCATTTGTTTTAGAACCTCGACTAAAATAATGTAATTCAAAGTTTATAGCCTAGTCTACTGACCATAAAGATTGTATTTAAGCAGAATGTTTGGATTTATAGGCAATTTTTAAGATTTAACTATTAATTTTCGTATTTCACGTCAACGTTCAGAAAGTTTCGAAAGATATTTTTATATTTCTTCTTTTAATTTGAATTTTAACACAAAATGTTCGTTGAAAATGAAGAAGAATTAGTAAATTAACTAATTAATTAATTCTTTCATTGTTACTTTAATTAAGAAAACTTTTTCCTTCGTTAAAAAAATTAATTAATTAATTCTTTCATTTTGACTTTGTTTTGCTTAATTTACCGAAATTTTTTTCTTCCTTTAAAAACAATTCTTTAATTGTTAATTTAATTTTATTATGTTTTTACTTTAATTAGCAACAAATTTTTTCAGAATTCAAGAAAATAAGTTACGAATAAGAAAAGAAGGGTAAAAATAATTGTCTCTCAATTATTATGCAATAGTTCAAAGATTCGAATGAATTAATTTCGAAGGAGGAAAAAGAAAATCTTTCTTTAGATAATAAAGATTATTGTGTGGATGTTATATATACATAATAAACATGTATAAACTTGTGAAATTATTAGCACACTATCGTGACTAACTTTTACGATCTTTACGATAATTGGACCGCTTCTGGTTAATTTCTAAATGGGCGTAAACAATGATCTCTATATATGTTTATATATTTTTAAAACATTTCATTCAAGAGTTTCACTTTGCGAAAAGTCAATGTTCCTTTCTTTTTACGATCTTATGAAGCTTGGCATTGTCACTCGAACGTAAAATAATACCATAAATAAAGTGAAACCTTGAAATAGAAACTAAATTATTCTTTTTTATGCAAAAAGAAAGAAAGAAAACACTCGTTTTACGATTTTCGAAAATTTTTCCTTTTTACTATAAAAAACCATTGTTCAAATACAAGTTTCCTGTTTTGAAATTTCTACCATTGTTCATTGTGTTGAATTTTTACTGAAAAAAAATTTAAGTTTCTCGAGATGGTATTAGAAAATTGTAATATTTCAATTTTTCATTTCATTCATTTGCCATTTTTATTGAGTGATGAAATTTGCAAAACAAATGCCAATGAATAATTAGTCAATTATTATGATAATGAATTTTCGCTATTTATTTATAGACGTTCTAGTTAATATTAAAACTTGTCTTTCATTTCTTATCAGAAATTCATAAATTCGTTATATATATTGTTTTAGATTTATGTTATATTTGCGCATAATTATAAATCCGGTTGCGAATTTCATTTCTAAAATAACGTTTATAAATCAGTGTTTAAACAAACTTCGGCGAAAATTACTGAAACGATAAATTTTCATTTGTGAAAATATGTTGAATTTTTTTTTTTTGCGAAAGATGTATTTTATTGCATTTAAACAAACGATATTTTACACTAAATTGGCCTATTACTTATTAAATGCAATCAGCTTCTGAAATACGCGCCTTTTCTATTAATAATGAAACTTTATTATATAGATAAATATAAATGTGAACAGTATTACAGGTATAGATATATATTTTGAAAACAAAACTGTTATCACGAAAATATAGATTTCTTAATATGAATTTACGACGATAGCAAATTTACCAATTACGTTATCGCAATCGAAAATTACATAATTAGCTTCTATCTAAATTGCATAAGTCCCATAAATTGAAAAAAAATATAACACCTGTAAAGTTGTAATTTATCAACACACAATGTGTTATTGAATGGAAATTTAAATTGAATGTGCGAATTGTTCTTTTGATGTCAAAGTAATTTTTTTTCTTCGTTTCATTCGTTTCATTATCGACTTCTTTGATAAATTGACAAAAAGAAATTATTTTAATTTTATTTTCAAATTTCAATCCTTTCGAATTTTAGTTTCTGTAAATTAAAATTTCGTCATTGAAATATTAACGAAAAAAAAATCGGAAATTTTTCCCTTCTGATGAGAACAATTGCTTTTTAATTGAATTTAGTTTATTACTAATCGAAAAATTGATTTTATTTACTAAACATTTTAACGAAGTGAAACGAAAAATAGAATTAAGAGACAACAATATTTTCATATTTATCAAAACTGAATTATTTTATTTTTATTTATTATTTATTATTTATTATTAAACTTTACTATTTATTATTTATTGTCCTTATTAATTATAAATTTTTTTTCTAGTTGGCGCGCGGAAGTAAATATTATTTTCTATTGCTGTGATGCAATCACTGGAACGATTGTTAAATTCAATTAACAATGGAAATACAATGCAAAATATATTATTTTCAAAATGGATAAAAATGTTTAAAACAATGAAAAAAAGGGAAATCGCCACGAGAGAAACAGTTTCGACTAACGGTTCGATTAGAAACAAGTCCCTTGTTCACTTTATACACTCGCTAAACATCATGAGCAGCCGGTTTTATCTTTTTTCAAGGTTTTCAACATTGTTGGAAAAATTCTACTCCACTTTTTAATATTGTTTATTTAAATAACAAAAAAAAAATATGCGCGTTAATAAATCAAGAAAAACGTACAAATGGAAATTAGAATTATAAATCGTTTCATTAAAAACAGAAGGAAAAATGGGGAAGAGAGAAAAGAAAAAAGAGAAAAAAAATTAAAAAGCAGAAAAAATTTGAGTTTTTACGAAATGTTTTCAAATTCTTGAAACAAAATAGAAGAATTAAAATAAAGAGGAAGAATTCTCATTTTAGTTGACGACAAATTTATATTTTGAAAAAAAAAATAATGATCGTGTAAAAAATGAGAGCGTTTTGCCAGTCGTGGATTTTTTCTATTTATATTTAGAAAATATTTTTAAAAAAAATATATATTAAAAATATTTTTTTGGAAAAAATTGTTCTTCAGGAAGAAAGGGAAATGAGGGACCATTTTATAAGTAAATGGGAACTTTCTTTTTATAAACTTCCTAAAAAAAGGAACGAAAAATTATTCCTATCACGCAATACAAAAATGAGAGCACGCGATTATGATGAGGTTACTATTTTTTTTTTTTTGCACTTTCAACTATATTTTTGAATCATCCTTGTGCAAAGAAACTGACAGTGTCTTACACGTTATTTACTTTCACTTTATAACTCACAAAACATGCGTGTGTGTGAAAAAAAAGAATTCTAGTCGATTATTCTTAATTTGAAACAATTATCACTTGGACGTTCATGCAACATTTAACACTTAATTGCTATAAATTTAAAAATTGTACAACTTTTTTTTCCCCAAGTGGTAAATTTTTACCTCTTGGTTAAATTTACCGAAAAAGTAAAGTAGAAATATTTTCAAAAAGAATTTTCTTGAACGTTTTTTCTTCTTTTCTTAACTTTTTTGTTTGCTACTTTTCTAATTTAAATTCTTTTCTAATTTTTAATTTTTCTTATTGATATTAATACATAGTAACAATAATTGAGTCAATTCTTTTGAAATTCGGGAACTTTAATTATACATTAATAAAGTTAATTTGCTTGATTTGGAAATTTTGGCAAAATAAATTCAAAATTTGTCCCAGTGATGACAATGTTAGAATTTTTTTTCTTTTTTCTCTTTTAGTGATATATACCGACCATTTACACGTCTGTCTTAACGAGGTTCGCTACTACTTAAAGCCTGACTAATAAATCCTTCTCGCATAATGTTTCAAGGAAAGTATCACGCATGCAGTCATGACACTTGTCTCTTATTCCACCTTGTAGAAAAAAAAGGACACTATAAAATTTATTCACACTCGTATGTGAGCACAAGAAAAAATTCTATTACATTTTTTTTTCTCTTTATATTTAAAACTATTAATACTTGAGAATGATTATTTTTCCCTCTTGTCATTAGTTTAATTACACTTTTCCGGCGGAGGAAAAATTAATTAATTGTATTTCTCATTTTTTTCGGAATTTGAAAAAAAATTAATTATATTCGACACTTTTGTCAGGATGGAGAAAAATTAATTAATTATAATTCATCATTTTTTCGAAAATTGAGAAAAAAGAATTATCAATTTTTTTCGAAATTGGAGAAAAAAGAATCATATTCAATTTTTTTCCAGAATGAAGAAAAATTAATTTATATTCCATATTTTTTCAGAATTGAGAAGAATTAATTATGATCTGTATTTTTTTTAAATTAGAGAATAATTAATTATGATCTGTATTTTTTTTAAATTAGAGAATAATTAATTATGATCTGTATTTTTTTTAAATTAGAGAATAATTAATTATGATCTGTATTTTTTTTAAATTAGAGAATAATTAATTATGTTCTATATTTTTTCCAGAATTGAAGAAAATTAATTAACATTTTCTTCCAGAGATGGAGAAAAATAATAATTTCCATATTTAAAAGGGAAAAATTAAAAAAAAAAATTTTTTTCTTTTCACTAACAATTCTCGAATCATTAAGTAATTGAAAAACAAAAACATTTTTGCAATTTCAATTAATTTTCGTTCGATCAAGTATTATAATTAAAAGCCCAAAAAAATGTAGTCGCTGATCAACTATAGGAAATAATTGAATAAATGAATTAGAAATTAGTGACTATATTAGAAGCTATAATTTAAACGTTAAATAATTTTTTCTCTTTTCTTTTTGCAGGTATCGAGGAAACGGTGAAATTGGTACAAGCCTCTGGAGGAACTTGTTACGGGTATCTCTGTGACCTCTGTGATCGTGAAGACGTTTACAAAAAAGCGTCAATTCTCAGGAAAGAAGTTGGAAGAGTAAGTTTTGACAAAAAAAGAGAATTTAGAAATTCATGTCAGTTCTCGATGTAATAATCAAGAATTATTTTTTTTCCTCCTTTTTTTCTTCGTTAAAAATTAGTTCCTTTAATTTTTCACTCCGCTGATTTTTATGCTTCGCGTAATTATAAAAACATGACCTGAATGAAATCAGCATTTTTAAATAAGTAATTTGCGGGATGAGTACACTCTTGTTTTACATTTATTTACACGAAAAAAAGAATCGAGTAAATTGAGTAAAAACAAGGTAAATTAATTTATTTCGTTAATATAAGAGTTTTATTATTTTTTTTCTAGTAGTGCTGTCAGAAAGTGTAATTCACTGTATTTATAGTTTAAGTGATTTAAGAAAATTTATATAATAATTTATCGTTTAATTTTTGTAGAAAACATTATATTTTATATAAAACATGGGCACTTTATATAATTAATGATGTAAAGAATTATTTATTTATTTATTTATTTACAATCTGTTACTTTTCATTTATTTCTTTGCTTATTATTTCTAATCTATTTTTTTATTGCTTTTAATCTATTTTTATTCGTTAATTTCGCTTTCTTAGAACAGTAACAATTATTTCCAAACGGATTTTGTAAATTTATTTGCAACTGTAATTAATTTGTAATTTTACTTGTGGTTAATTTATTAATTAGAGACATTTAATGAAATGACAAGAAATGTAGTTTAGAAACAAATTTCTTTCTAATGTGTTTGTCAGGTAGATATATATATTAAATGTTCTAGAAAAAAATGAGATATTTTAGCTGTCAATTTTACGGTCGAATTTCGACCAGTGACGCCAGTTTTTTTTTCCTTTTTTTTTTGCATCTGCGACTCAATTTACCGTTTAGCCTACATTTCTCACGGAAATTTATGAACATGCTATTTTTTCACTACTTTCTCAAAATTTATCTTGATCAAAACTATTCACATTGCATAATATCAAAAAAAAAAGTCTTGTCATTTTTTTTTCTTACAAAGAGTAAAAGGAGGAAAAATATGATCTACTAGTTTCTAACGTTCAAAGGAACGAAGTATTTTTTCATAAAATTATTTTCGTAAATTATTGATTGAAATTAGTGTTGCATGTCGAGCGAGTCTCGATCGACAACTTCTCGTCAAAGTCGAGAAAATCGTTAAAATAACAATTAAAACAATTGAATTTTATAGTTTTATCTCACTTCTTTTATGAAAGGAGACGAAAAAACAAATGACATCTATTTGCTCGACATGCATCACTAATTGAAATAAAAATGGAGAAACCTAAATTTTACATTTAGAAACTGATTATTTTTTCAGTGAAGCAAAATTATTGTCTACGAAATTTAATTTGAAGAAGAAATAAATAAAATTTTTGTTCAATTGAATGTTTGGAACTTTAAGATCGTATAATGATTTTTTTCTAATTTTAGAAAAATTTCGAAACAAAAGTTTTGTAAACTGATGGATTTTAAGTCTCGGATTTTATGACTATTTGGAGTTTTTCTTGAAAAATTCAGTTATTTGAGAAAATTTAGATTAGAATATTTTTTTGAAATCAATTTCAAAAATGTTTTCATAAGAATTTTTTTCTAAAGTCAAATTTTTTCAAATAAAAAAGATTAAAGAGAACAAATAAGTGAAAAGTATTTTTGAAAAATTTACTTTTCTTTAGTCTTTTCATAAAATTTTGTTAAGAAATCATTTTTTAAAATTATTAATGAAGATTTTTTAGAAAACATGATTTTAACTTGATTATTATTTACAATTTCTTGTAAAAAATTTAATTATTTTTCCAAATTTTTGGCTAAATTTTAATTATTTGGTTATTTCTCAAACAATTGTTAAATTATCTTTAAATAATCATTGCAAAATTATCTTTAAACAATTATTCAAAAATAATATTTTTAAAAGACTAATTTTAAAAATGTTTTCATAAGAATTTTTTTTTTTAAATTCAATTATTTCCGAATAAAGTAAATTGAATTTTATTAAAAATTACTATAATATAATTTTGACAATTACTATTAAAATTCTGGAAAAACAATTATTTTCCAAAATTTACCATTAAAATTCTTCAAGAAATCGATTTTTTAAATTTCCAAAAATTCCTCTAATTTATTAATTAAATTTCCTTAAATTCTTCATGAAATCGATTTTTTTAATTTCCAAAAATTCCTTTAATTAATTAATTAAATTTCCTTAAATTCTTCAAGAAGTCGATTTTTTTAATTTCCAAAAATTCCTTTAATTTATTAATTAAATTTCCTTAAATTCTTTAAGAAGTCGATTTTTTTAATTTCCAAAAATTCCTTTAATTTATTAATTAAATTTCCTTAATTTCTTTCTTTCAATTCTTTGCAAAAAGTTACATTTTATTTTTTAATAACTAATGCACAGAATTTTTTACAATAATTTTTTTAATTTTCAAATTAATACCATTTCTTTTCTACAAATTTTTTCAATAACTCAAATTAAAAATTTTTCCTTTTCTTTTTTTTTTAAACTAAATTAAGTTACAATTATTAAAAAAAATTTAATTTTCGTATTTAAATAATTCAGTTCGCGAAAAACTTTCAAAACATTATTGAAAATACACAGTTAGAGTTGTAATTTTTAGAAGTAATTAAACTTGAAAAGAATTTTGGAAAATTTTCATTCCTGTAAAAAAAATATTTAATGATTATTTAAATTGTTTAAATATTTATTTAGTAAAGTTGTTGAATTTTTTAATAATTGAATTCGAAAGTCAATCAAAAACATACGAACTGATTTTTTCACAAAACAATAAAATTAAAGAAAAATTGTTTTTAATTTTTTCCATCTAAAGCTTCTTCTTTGCGCCAAAGCCTGAAAAATTAATTTTTTTATACTTTTTTGTTATAAATAAGAAATTAAATCATTTTGTGTCAATTTATTTTTTTCTAGAATAAAAAGGAAAAAAATTTGAATGATAAATATGAATAAATTAAAATCTACTTGACCCGGTTGTAATTATCAACTGAAAAGTTCAGCTCGAGTGAAATTAACGTCAATTTAATGAGTATATTATTTATTTATTTTTCTTTTCTCATTTCATTTCTTTTTTTTTATTATTATTATTATTAATGTCGTTGAACTTGAGGCAGAGAGGAGGTCTAGACAAAATTATTATCGAACATCCACACTGTGACAATCGAATGAATCGTTTATAGAGAAACTCATGGAAGAACTTTAAAATGACTTTTACTGCAGAAAAGTTTTGTCTATTATATGTACCTATTTTATACTTGTGTTGCTTGTCGAGTCATTCTGTATGGAAGCGATTCCAAAGAGGGGATGGCATTATGAAAGTCCACATTACGCCATAAGATTGCAATACCTATGTTTCTGATATGTGGCACGCTCGACCTGTTTTAGAAGACTGAAGAACATCACATGTTTGTGGAAAAAAATAATTGCAATAGGCATTTTATTCTTGAGAGAAAAAATCAAATTTCCAATTTTTTTTTTATCTTGGGAAAAAAATTTTTTGAAAAAAGGAACTTTATTATTTTTTTTTTCAATAGTTTTGTAATTAATATTTATTAACTATACTGATTTTCTTTTACAGGTCTCGATTCTTATCAATAATGCCGGAATCGTTACGGGGCAGAAATTCCTCGACACTCCCGATAAAATGATAATTCGAACTATGGACGTGAATATAATGAGTCATTTTTGGGTGAGTGGAGAAATGAAAAAAATTACTCTAATGGAAAAATATCTATTGCAATTTCTCACTGATGCGGCAAGGACTTTCGAATTGAAAAATTCATTAGAATTTTTCGAATTACAAAAGTATGTGCACAGAGAGAACACGATTTCTTAATGCTGAAAGTCTGTTCTCTCGAATCTAATCTCATTAGTAAGAGATTTCACTGAACGTTGCTTTTTTCTGAATTTTTATACTACATGAGTATGAAGTAATTGACACGTTTTTAAATTGGGAGACACTTGAAGTAAAACAGAATATTTCCATTCGTTTCGTAAAAGCGGGAATTTTTTTTTCTCTCTCTTTCTTTACATTAAAATCTCTCTTTGCGACTAAAAAGGATAAAAACGATTAACTTTAATCGGTCTTTTGAAGATGAAAAATATTTTGGAGTAACGAAATTTTCCATTCAATTTACGTTGAAAAAAGAATTTTTTTCGGTATCGCAAGGACAAATTTGAGAGAAAGAGAGAGAGAAAAAAGGCAATTTTCATTGAATGGATAAAGAAAATATAATAAATTACAAGGACTATGGGAATTCAGTCAAGGAATTTGTAGTGAGAGGTACATTATGCGCCCTATGCCTCTTATTTCTCTGACATGTTGCCGTTGGTCAGGTGCATAAACCGGTCGGATCACTCGTTTGTACCGTCATATCATTTGCGAAACTATCAAAGCCTTCCGAATAGAGAAAAATTATTAGATCAAAACGGCAATCGTGTGCCAACAACCTGACTAGAAAAATTAATATCCACAATTATTATTTCTTCAATTTCTACTTTTAGTTGGGAGAAAGAAAAATTATATTTTCGCAATTTTTTCCCCTTGAAATATCTTGATTTAGTCGGAGTTTTAAGTCTCTCTCAGTATATCGTTAGATTTTGTTATTGTAAAAATTAGTAAAGCTTAAATTAGAATAAAATATCTCCAAGTGATAAATTCAATTATTTTTTTCAATTTAATTCAATGAAATTGTGATTTAATTGATTTGATTGATAATATAATCTATATTATTAATAATAATACATTTTTTTGAATAATTTTTCTCTTTTAACATCTTTGAATTAAATTTATCTCTTTAAATTAATCAAATTCTAATCTAATACTTTGAAGATTCAAACAATTTAAAAAAATAATTGAATATTAAATTAATTAAATAAAACGTAACTTAATTTATTTGACTAATTTCATTGATTTAATTTATAATTAAAAATATAAAAATAGTTACTTTGAAATTATTGTACAAAATCTAATTTTTATAACTGAAAAATATTTCTTTTCTTTTTTCAAGGAATTTGATTAAAATTTAGAAAAAAAATAATTCTATTCCTCCAAAGAATTTTATAACTGATGAAAAAAATTCTATTCTTGCGACGAATTTTAGTAAAATTTAAGAAAATTATTAATTATCATTGAAATTTTTGAGAATCAACAAGATTTTAATTAAATT
Source organism: Leptopilina drosophilae (assembly GCA_032873175.1). Taxonomy (NCBI): domain Eukaryota; kingdom Metazoa; phylum Arthropoda; class Insecta; order Hymenoptera; family Figitidae; genus Leptopilina; species Leptopilina drosophilae. The sequence continues at coordinate 53,495,532 of CM065480.1, forward strand.
CGTCGAAATAATTCAATTATTTTCCAAAAAATTAATAAAAATCCTCCAAAAAATTCAATTATTTTCAAGAAATTTTGGGAAATCAACAAAATTTTAAATAAATTAGTCGAAATAATTCAATTATTTTCCAAAAATTTAATAAAAATCCTCCAAGAATTCAATAATTTTCAATGAACTTTGAATAAAATTTTGTTGATTTGCCAAAATTTTATTCAAATTTCATTGAAAATAATTGAATTCTTTAGAGGATTTTTATTAAATTTTTGGAAAATAATTGAATTATTTCGACGAATTTATTAAAAATTTTGTATATTTTCCAAAATTTCAATGATAATTAATAATTTTCGTAAATTTTACTAAAATTCGTCGCAAGAATAGAATTTTTTTTCATCAGTTATAAAATTCTTTGAAGAAATAGAATTATTTTTTTTATTTTTAATCAAATTCCTTGAAAGAAGGAAAGAAATATTTTTCTGTTATAAAAATGAGTTTTTTACAATGATTTCAAAGTAACTAGTTTTATATTTTAATTTAAAAAAAAAAATTTTTTAATTTAAATTTTGTTGATTTTCCAAAATTTTATTCGAAGTTCATTGAAAATAATTGAATTCTTTGGAGGATTTTTATTAAACTTTTGCACAATAATTGAATTATTTCGACGAATTTATTAAAAATTTTGTTGATTTTCCTAAATTTCAATGATAATTCAATTATTTTCTTAAATTATACTAAAATTCGTCGCAAGGAATTTATAGAATTTTTTTCATTAGTTATAAAATTCTTATTGAAAATAAATTGTAAAATATTATGAAATATATAAATTATAAATATAATAAATAAAATAAAAAAAACAAATAAGTAATTAAATTATTTTGACGAATGTAATTAAAATATTCTCAGGAAATTTAATTTTTTCAAAAGAATTCAATTAAAATTGAATTTCTATGCAAAAAAATTTATTATTTGTGAAAATATTTTAATTCTACTGACAAATGTTTGCAAATACTGAAATTCTTTCAAGAAATATAATGAAAATTGTATATTTGAAAATAATTGAATACTTTCAAAAAATTGCGAACCTTAAAATAATCTAGACAAACTTAGAAAAGTGAATGAATACATTTGTCAATGAAATTGAGTTGTAAAGTCGACTTAATGACAGAAATACTGCCAATGATAATACAGGTGTAATTGACCTGGTTTACAACGATTCACTGAACGCCAACGATCCATGAATCTTCCGTATTTCAATGTCATGGTCATTTCGAATAGAATCTCACTGTACACCTCTTCCAATCTCTTTTACCAGTCACGAGTTCACCTTTAACACTCCAAAGACTTTAACATTTTTTTTTATTTTTTTTTTTAATCCTTTCAAATTTCCTGTTTTGAAAATTGCTGTTATTTTATTTTTTTTTTTCGTTAAATTGTAAATTCACATGCGGTAGGTGGTCTAATTGATATTTTATGCTTTTTAATTAGCACATTCTAAATTTATATTCTAAACGCTTTTAATATCTTTGAGATTTGCCGATGATTTGAGAGGAAATTAGGATTTTTTATTTTCTTTCTTGGTTACTAATTGGAGTATTATTTTTATTTGTGACTCGAGATTATTAAATACCGGCTAATGAATAAATAGTGAATGATAAATAAATAGGGTAAATAATAAATAAATAGTAGATAATAAATAAATTGTAGATAATAAATAAATTGTAGACAATAAATAAATCGTAAAAAATAAATAGACTAAGTAATAAATAAGTAGTAAAATAAATTATAAACGTAAAATGTTATCAAATTTTTTAGCAAAATTTTGAATTTTTTTTAATGCAATTAATTTTTGTACTTTTGTAATTACTTAAGTAACGTAATAAATGGTTCGATTGTTACAGACGGTGAAGGCATTTCTACCTGAAATGCTAGAAGAAAATAAAGGCCACATAGTCAGTATAGCAAGTTTAGCAGGACACGCTGGAATTTATAAATTAGTCGATTATTGTGCATCGAAATTCGCTGCAGTCGGTTTCGATGAAGCTCTTCGAATGGAGCTTGAGGTAATTTATTTTAGCAATTTTATTCCTTTACTGCGTTATTTATTCTATAAAAAAATAATTTTCAAAAACTTTCCTGACTTTTACTCGAATTAGTTTAAATTTTTAATAATACAGATTGATTTTTATAAACTGCATAATTTTGAATCTGAAATAATAAAATTCTTGCATAGAATTACTTTGAAGTTTTTGAAAATAATTAAATTGTTTCAAAGAATTTTATTAAAGTTTTTAAGAATAATTGAATTATTTCGAGAAATTTTATTAGAATTATAATGAAAATAATTAAATTCCCCCGAAGAATTTTAAATTTAAACAAATAATTTAATTTCTGCAAAAAATTTGAATAGAATTTTTGAAAATAAATATATTCTTTCCTGGAAATAAATTAAAATCGAATTAAAAATAATATTAGAATTATAATGAAAATAATTAAATTCCCCCGAAGAATTTTAAATTTAAACAAATAATTTAATTTCTGCAAAAAATTTGAATAGAATTTTTGAAAATAAATATATTCTTTCCTGGATATAAATTAAAATTGAATTAAAAATAAAAAAAATTGTTGAAAGAAAATTGACATTGAATTGAAAAAAAATTAAGATTTTCTGAGGAATTTAATTGAAAATAATTCAATTCTATTCAAAGAATTTTATTATTTAGGACAAGAATTGAATTTTTGCAAATTGCATTGAAAAAAAAATTTTTCTTCGAAGAATTTTAATATTCACGATAATAATATTGAATTCCTGTGAAAAAATGCAAAGAAAACAATTCTTTTGAGAAATTCTATTAAAATTGAATTGAAAATAATGATAATAAATAATTAAAAATTAATAATAACATAACTAGAGATCTTAAGATTTAGAATAAATTATTTTGCACACTAATAATATTTTACAATTTAATAAGATGTTCAAAAAGCATTTAATCGTCAATTATTTGCAAATGAACACAAAGTTCACCCACTTAATGAAAACCGGTCTCCATTCATTAATTTCAATTTGTACACTAATAATAATTATAAATAATTTATCATATACACATTTGTCGTGTCTATAATCAGTAAATAAATTAAGCAATAATAATGAGAAAAAAAAATTAAAATTACAAAATTTAAATAATTTTTCCTTGAGCAAGAAGCAATCATAATTATTGAAATTCTTGTTAAATTTGATCAATTTCAATTGCAAAGATGTAGAAAAAAAAACAAATGGAAGGATAAAAAAAACCGGATAATTTGTAATAAAATTATCTAACGGCATATTTGATAATCGAAGGTTGTCTGATGAAATCCTTAAATTTTTTTTTTAACTTTTTACTTTTAAATCTTGTAATAAATTTCGCATTACACGTTTCACACGCAGCAATGAATTTTGATCTTGGCTATTAAAACGATTTGACGTTCGAGAATATAAAAATCTGCATTCTCCTTTATTTACGTATATCAATTGACACTTATGACAGTGTTTTGCAATTACTAAAATAAAGTTGAATTTGTCAATGTAAAAACCGCCAACGAACATTCGAGAGTAGAATTTTGCGCAATAATAATATTTCGTTTCAATATCAAACGATTCGAAATTCAAATTCTTTTCTTTAATCTCTTATTAAATTTATTATCAATTGTTTATTAATTCGTCAATAATAATAATAATAATAATAATAATAATAATAATATATTATTATTCTATAATAATTTATCATTTAAAATGTTTCTTTCTTGATCTGCAATTTTGTAAGTAATTAATTATCATTCAAGAGGTAATTAATTAAAGGTAAATAAAAGAATTGGAAACAAAAATTCTTGAATGTACAATTAGGAATGTGAATATTGAGTTGAATGAGAAAAATTGCAATAACGGTGCAATTGAAGAGTTTATAATGGTTCAAGTTTGAAAAACTATTCGCAAATGTTTATTATGCGTTGAAATTTTTTGCGAATGACGAACATTATTATAATCTTTTTTTTTGTCGACTTTATTTATTCCACGCACATAAAATTAATGTTGATTGCAGGCTGAAGGCTACAATATTAATACCACCGTGATATGTCCCTACTTTATTCGCAGTACAGGAATGTTCGAAGATGTTCTTTCGAGGTAAAAAAAAATCAATTATTTTCACAACGTAATAAACAAGTAAATAAGAAATTAATAATTGAGAATTAAAAACAAATTAAAGGTAATCGAGTTCTCTAATTTTTTGGTTGGAAAATTGGAATTATGATTTCAATCTATTAATTTTAACAGATGATTATTTTCTGATTATTTTCTATTCAACTATTATTAGATTTTATTTTTAGGATTTTCATTTCAAAAAACGTTTAAAAAATAAATTTAATTTAATTCAATTTTGAAAAATTTTTCTCAAAATTATTGTAAGTAGTTCAATGAAATTCTTTTTTGAAATTTAAAATTATTTTTTCATGCTAATGTTTCGGGAATTGAAAATAATGAACATTTCTTACGAATAATATTTGAACATTTGAACAAGTTTAGAAAATAATTTAATTCTCTGGGGAAAAATTTTATCAAAAATTCAAAAAATGAAATTAAAGTCCTATGGCATGAAATAGTAATCAATTTTTTTTTCACTGCGTAAAAACTTTATCAAAAATTTAAAAAAACAAAATTACAGTCCTTTGGCATAAAAGAGTAATAAATAATAATAATTAATAAATTACGTAAATAATAAGCAAATTTTGAATCTGAAATTATTCATAACTTGAATTTAATATTTGAAAATAAAAATTTGGAATTGTTAATTTAGAAAAATTGTTAATTGCAATTATTGTTTATTAGCTTAATTTTTGTTTCGTTTATTTGCTATTAGAATTATTTTTGTAAATTATGATTAAATATTCACAGTTTTGTGCCGACATTAAGTCCAAATGAAGTCGCTGACAGTGTCATCAAAGCAATGAGATGCAATGAAAAATTTGCAATTCTTCCTGGTTATTTGCAGATTATCCTGGCGATGAAATGGTACCAACTCTTAAATATTTGTTATACTTCAAAAATATAGCATAATTCTTAATACCTAATTTAAATAAATAATTAAAGTACTAAAATTAAAAATAAATAATCAATCACTTGACGTTGCTTGTACTAAAAAATATTTATATTTCCTAATTTTTTTCAAGGATGTTCCCGTGGACGTGTGTAAAAATGTTCCTCCGCGGTTTGGTGAAAGATGCATGTCCAGGTTCAGGAAAACCAATTGAACTACCAGAGAAATCAGAAATCACGAACGAGCCTACCAAAGATCAAAATGGATCTACATTACATCAGCAATTAACTAGACGTATTTCTAGTTCCGAACGAAAACCCTAATTCCAAAAACAATTACTGTTTTCGTAATGTTCGTCCATTTTTACCTTGCAATGAACTTGTAAAAAGAATCAAAGAATTATTGCACAAAAAAATTTAATTTACTTCAATTAATTTTTCAAATGAAACGAAGGCAGAATTTTTTTTTTTTTTTAAACAGTGAGGAAGGAAACGGAAATTGACGTGAACGAAGCACGCTTTCGCGAGCACCTGCTCATTCACTAGAACAATGTGAATCAAAGGTGTTCGTCTATGGAGAGAAGAAAAGAGGAAAACGGCAATAAAAAAAAACAAAAGTAGCACAACATTTTCCTCGTTTTCGCGAAAAATAATTTACTCTAAAATTTCCCTAAAAAAAGTCTTCCATTTTTGTATTTAAAAAAAACAAACAAACTCAGTACTAATAGGAAAGAAAAAAAAGTTCTTTTGCACATTTTATCTATTTCTAATTTTAATTTAAACTTTAGTCAGCGGGACCATAATACAATATCTGTTTTTAATTATTTAGTCTTAAATTTATTTAAAAAATATATATACAACTACAGTTCATGGATTGAACACGTGACCTTTTTTTTTCTTGTAAATTTGTAAATTTTTATTTTCAATTGCCATTGAAAGAAATGTCAGGCCTAGTGCCATTACTTGCCTCTAAAAATCGCTGAGCGATTCTTTATTATTAACGACTGTATAGATGTTAAGATATATTTGGAAACAGATTTATCGTAAGATTGTATTTTTAGAATAAAAAATTTATCAAGAAGTGTGTTTGTTAATTTTTCACCAAAAAAAAATCCTTATTGGTTCTAACAGAACAGAATAAAAAACCGCAAAAAGGGAGAAAAAATTTAAACTCGAAAAAAAACTGATCTAATATAGAAAGCTATTTCAATAATTTTTATTATTCATTTTTCTGTAAATTTACAGGAACGACGAATTAAGAGAACTATGTTCATTTATAGACATTGTATTTACTTTGCCAACATAAATATCATTATAAAGATTATTAGAAATAGACTCTTTGACTAATAAATTACATTTCATTCTTTCTGGGTTTTTTTTTTAACTTATGTCACTTTCACAACTTTTTTGACGCACTGCATTCTTATTTTCTAGATTAAGAAAACCTATTTACAGATAATGAACTGTTTAATCATGCGATTTGTTTCTTCTTTTTTTTATAAAATTGTTATAGACTTCATCTAAAATAAACTTGAATTAACGGATATGTTGAAAGTTTGGAATGTTCAAATAAACGAAATATTTTTGTTGTTTTTTTTAAACAGTTAAAACTAGAAAAAAAGTATTACACTACTTTTCGTTTTACAAATGTGAATTAAAAGGAGGAATTGATAAAAATATATTCGTTAAACTGAACGTACAATAGTTTGAAAAAAAAATTGAGTATTGATTCGGTTTTTTTCTGGGCGAACAAAAAAAAAAAAAATAAATGGAAAAAAATAAACGCTTTACATTTCTGAATGATGGATACAAAATACTTTTTAAGATAATTAAATTAGTAATGTTTTCTTCGAGTGTTAAACAAATAAGACTGTTTTTCATTTTATAAATTAGTTTCTTGTGAGATCGGTTATTTCATTAATCGATGAAAAAATTAATCGACCAAAAATTATTCTTCTTTTTCTGAAACTAAAGTTAATGTTCTAAAATATTTTGTATTTTTTTTTTTTGTTTTGTTACCTAATTTTGTGCTGCTACAAGTTGCACTGTTTCTTGACAATTCATGTGATCCTGCTTATTCATTGATTCTTGAAGAGTTCCATTATTTTCTGATTCTTCGATTAAAATGTCATCATCATCGGTTTTTAACATGAAACTCTCCTCTTCGTCCATCATCTCCTGGGTTACGTCTATTTCGTGTTCGTCTGGTTTTTCAATCAGTGCCTGGAGAAATTCATAAATATATTTTTTAAAAAATTTATTTTGGCGTAATTAAAAATTTAATATTTTCATAAATAAAACTTTTCATAGGAATTCAAATATTTTTAATAACTGTGATAAAATTCTCCAGAAGAATTCAATTACTTTTAATTAAATTCTAATTAAATTCATTCAAAACATTTGACTATTTTCAAATAGTTAAATTTAATTATTTAAATTAATTAAAATTTAATTCGAAGCAATTCAATTATTTTCGAATGTTTTAACAAATTTCCTCGTGAGAATTTAAATACTTTCATAAGTAATAAAAATCTTCTCAGAATTTTAATTAATTTTTTTAAATCTTTTTAATAGAATTCCTCAAAAAAAATTTAATTACTTTTAATAAATTCAAACAAATTCTTTGCAAAAATTCAATTATTTTCGTAAATAATAAAAATGTTGCAAACAAAAAAAAACAAAAAAATTTCTCTAAACCTGAATGAGTAAAAATTTGTAAAAACAAAAAGGATAAAAAATTCCTAAAAATTAATTAATTTTAATTCTACATAGAACAAGACGTTAAGAGAGATAATAACCAGTTTTTCTCATATTAAGAAACATTTAGAAAAAATTTAGAAGAATTATGAAAATTAGAGATAAATTTCGAAATTAGAATTAAGTAAATTAAAAATAAAACTAATATTTAAAAATTATAATTAAATTAAAAGTCAAAAATTAGAATAAAATCAAATTAGAATTAAAATCAGAATTTCCTTGATTTAAAAATTCGAAAAACATTCAAGAAGAAAATGTAATGCGTTTTTTACCTTATTCTCAGGATGCTTCTCCAAATATTCATTCTTTGCGTCCCGTATCATGCGAGTTACTTTATTCCTTAAATCTTTAAAATTCTCCCATTCCTTGGCGTCTTTACTTTTTCTCGCTTTCGTGTAGAGTTTATTTTTCTTTTGAATTTCCGTTCGTATTGCGTCAGTCATCCAAGGCTTCTTTAATTCAAGTTCCTGTTAAATAATAGAAAAAGTAAAATATCCTCCTTTTTTCAGATTCAAAGCGCTATCAATTGTACGATCATTCAAAAAGTTAGTAAACATTCAAAGGAAATGGTTTTCTTTGAATTTTTTTAAAATACTTTTGATATTGTAATATAATTTTTTAAAAATCCTATTACTGTCAATAAATTTAATTGAAAACTTAACGCATTTATCAAAATACAGACTTCGCACTCGATAATTAATTTTAAGAAAGTAGCCAAACTGAATCTTTCAGACTAAAAAAAGTAGCGGCAGAAAAATTAAACATCACGACCAAAAACTATCGTTTTAGAAACATTATAAACTGATGACGAAAATTCCATTCTATATTTTATTTTCCTCACTTTTTCTTAATTTTTATAAAACATATTTACTTCTTTCTCAATATAAAGCTAATAAATTTAATTCCTGCAACGAATTTTTATATTCATGAAAGTATTTACCAAGTTGAACTCCACAACGTTGATCAACGAAAAAAATTATTCACTTAGTAAATTATTTAAAAATGACTCTGCAATATTGACAAAAAAATTTTAGAAATGAAAGATTAACATTTATATTTTGATAATAATTATTTTACAATTAAATATTAAATTAAAAATAATATTTGGATGCATTAAAAAAATTTTTTTCGTTGATAAACGTTGTGAACTTTAACTTCGTAAGAATTTCAATATTCATAAAAATCATTTAATTCTGGCGAAGTATAAGAATTTTTTTTTTTGAAATAATTTATTCCTTTCGACTAATTTTATGCAAATTCTTATTTAGATAATTAAATTCCGATGAGAAATTGTTATTATTCATGAAAAAAATTGAATTCTAACGAAGATTTAAACAACAAAATTTTTAAATAATTGAATTGTTTGCAAATTTTTTGAAAATATTCAAAATCATTGAATTTAGAAAAGTTTTTAAAAATAACTCAATTTTACAAAGAGTTCTATTAAAATATTTCACAATAATTGAATATCTGTGTGGTATTTTATTAAAATTTAATTGGAAAAAAAATTCAATTCCTAACAAGCTTTTTATTATTTACAAAAAATAATTGAATTCTTGCGAAAGATTTTATTGGAATTTTTCAAAATATAATTGAATTAACAAGGAGAAATTTAACACTTTTTAAAATAATTAAATTCTTTCGATGAATATTGTTATTTATGCAAAAATAATTGAATTTTGCAAACAAAATTTACTAAAATGACTCAAAATAATTGAATTTTTGGGAATAATTTTGTTATTCTGGAATTATATTGAATTCTTTGGAAGAATTATTTATTCATAAATAATTGAATTCTCGAGAAGAATTTTATTTATATCAAAAAGAATAATTTAATTATTTCATAAAGATTTCATTGAAATTGTGTTTAAAATAAGTGATTTCTTTCGAACATTTCTATTTAAATATTAAAAATAATGGAATTCTGAAAATAATACGAAGTTGAAGTCCTCAACGTTTATCAACGAAAAAAAAATTTTTTTAATGATAAAATTATATTTTTAATTGAATATTTAATTGTACAACAATTATCATCGAAACATAAACATCAGTCTTTCTGTTTAAATATTTTTCTGTCAAAATTAATTCATTATTTTAAAATAATTTATTTAGTAAACAATTTTTTTTCGTTGATCAACGTTGTGGACTTCAACTTGGTAAAATAATTAAATTTTGTCAAAAAATGTTGCATTTATAAAGATAATTGAGAATTGTTTACAATAGTTTTTAGATTTTTTGAAAATAATTGAATTTTTCATAAGAATTTTGTAAACATTGTTTTAAATAATTATTTTTTTCGAAATATAATAAATATTATGAATCTTTTATTTTAAATAATTGGTTTTTTTCGCAATTTTTTTTGAAAATACTATTCTGAATTGGTTAAATCTTTGTGAAAATTTTGTTTAAAAAAAAAATAATTGAATTTTGGATTAATTTCATCAATTTTTTATTTAATAATTTAATTTTCAAGGCGAAATTTGATGAAAATGGTTAAATATTGAATATTTTTGGAAAATAAGTAATTGAATGGTTTTAAAGAATTTGATTATAATTTTTGAGAATAGTTTTTTGTTTTCCGGTATTAGCGAATTTAAAGTAGTGAAAATACTAAAAGACCAGAAATAGTAGCTTTTAGTGGCCGAAATGTAAAAATAGTATCAAAATAGTAGCGTAACTTAAAAAAAGTAGTAAATAGGTTTTAGTAGATAAAGTGCGAAGCCTGAAAATAAGACACAAATTCTTCTTCTCTAAAGAGAAAAAAATAGAGAATTTTAAAAATACAACGATTGATTGAAATAAGACTTGATTATTATTATTATTATTATTAAAAAACAAATGACAATCTAGACAAAATAGTGAGAGAAAGAGGAAAAAAAAGAAGCGCGCAAATACCTCGAGTTTGTTGACTTTTTTGACAATAATGCCTTTATTCTTGAGAGTGTTATTTCCTTGGAGGAATCTCGGTCGCATAAACATATGAGGAGGCATACCACGAGGACCAGGTCTCAAGGGCGGACCACGTGGACCTCTTGGACCCATCATCGGCGGTACAATTGGTGGACCGCAACCGATTCTGGGACCAAACATTGGCAGTGGTCCACCCGGTCTCATCATAGAACCTGGCCTTGGAGGAGGCATTCGCTGACGAATTGGAGGTGGCATCCGCTGTTGCATTGGCGGTGGTGGCATTCGTTGTTGCATCGGTGGTGGCATGCGTTGTTGCATCGGTGGTGGCATGCGTTGCTGCATCGGCGGCGGCATTCGTTGTTGCATCGGTGGTGGTATTCTTTGTTGCATCAGAGGAGGATGATGATGAGGTGGTGGCGGCGGCATGCGTTGACGCATTGGAGGATACATTCCACCCACCGGCGGTGGCATTCTCATCGGTGGCATTCCTGGTGGTGGTAATCTTGCACCAAATCTCGAGAGCAACGGCGGTGGCGGCCGCATACCGGGCAATGTCATTCTCATTCCCAATAGTGGTCCAGGTCCTCTATTTATTGGACCCATTTCCTTTTTTTATTCCACACAAAAATTTGATTTCACTTTTCTTTCTCAATCACTCACACACACACACACACAACCGCACTGTATTTGAAACTTGGGGAATAGTTTTAAAATTATGTGTGAAAATGTCTTGTGTTTACTGTTTTGATGATAATGTGAATATGAATTTTTACACTAGAATGAGGAGAATTTGTTAAAACTTAATACTTCTCACTTTTTGACGATTATTGCCGATTTTTGCGGTCTATTTTTGAGGTTAGCGTTTTTTCCGTTTATCTTTTTGTTTGCACAGCTGTATGTTGCGAAATTTTACGCCACGAAGTTGGCAACGGATAATCGATAATAAATTTCGATTAGGTGTTCTTTATTTCTATTGGTGGAGAAAGTGGTCTTTGGAAAGTTCAACGACCAATGAGAAAAAAGTACCACTTGCCTTAGCTGACGTTCAACTACCCAACTCTGCTAGTTATGTACTTCGCTTAAGGTTACCAACGTTTTTGTTTACAAACCACAACGTACGATTTAAAAAATAGATTTTAATTTTATTATTTAACAATCATTTGTATTTAATAAGCGACAAAAGTAGAAAATAATAAATTTAAAAACAGGATTTAACAAACTCGAGGCTGAACCAAAGTATCAGGTAACGTATAATATTTATTTTTTCCCAAATAAGAGTATTATTGTATGTAAACATTTGAGTTTAATTACAAAGTTCGTGAATATTGACAAACATTTTTTTAGTTACATTATTAGTATTTTAATTTTTAATACCTATTTCTATTTAAATTGTCTTTTCTATTTAAATTTAATTCATTTTACAAAAGTATTTAAAGAATCGTGAATTTGCAGTTACCACTGATCTCTATATATAACTGGATGGGCGACTCCTATATAAAAGTAGCTTCCGGTGTGAAAATAATTGAAACCATCGACTCCATGTTTTAGACACCGGTGAAACAGCGTAGAGCGACTTGATTGTGTGAGTTGCCGTGTAAGTGTGCTTTGCATATAGTGTGTGTTGTTCGATGTTTTGACACTTCTCTCGTACGTCTCAAGTAATTAAATTAAATAATTTGTAACTTTTTTAAATATATAAATACCAATATGGTTTTAATTTGTTTATTTTGTGGGGAAAAGGAAGCGAAAGGTGTTTTTTTCACAAGTAGGTATATATTTAAAAAAATGTGTATATATTATTGAATTGTGTATTTTTAGGTTATATTTTGCTTCTTTGCCGAGGCGTAATATTTTACTCACTGTTGTTTTATTATAAACATTATATGTATAATGCTGAATAATTTCAGTTCTTTTACCAAATTAAATTAAGAAGCAAGTATTTTTGTGAAATGATTAATCTTACCAAGTGAAAAAAAATTAAACGAAACTTAAATTTAACTTGTCAAATATTTAATTATTTTTAAGTAAATTAAGTTAATTTTAATAATTTTTATTTATTTATTATTATTTATAGTTATTAATAAAAATAAAATAATTTAATAATTATTAAAATAAGTTAAGTATTTTTTTCATAGTTAAATGTATTTCAACCTTCTTTGTAATTTTAAAATTCCCGCCTGCTTTTGTAAAGTAGGTGTCTAAAATATGGCGCCTTCCGGGCTTCTAATTTTATCACAGTTTTAGACGTGTCGCCCATCCAGTTATAATAGAGATCAGTGGCAGTTACTAACAACAACAAATACATTGTTGGAACAATGCAACAAAATCAAAACACGACAATTACTTCCTTCTATCAAAAATCAAATACTCTGAATAATGTGGGAGTGGAAAATATTTGCAGTGGTAATCTAATGAAAAAATGCACCGCGTGGGACAATCAAAATTATAATACGACAAAATTGAAATTAATTTATAATTGCATAAAAGAGGAGGCGAGAAATAATAAAGATGCATTAACAAACGAATGTTGCGTTAAATTGGGAAGAATTCTTCTAATCAATGAAGCTATTAAATGTCAAAACTTTCCCAGCAATTCAGAAAATATTCAAGAGCCCATTGCTTTTCTCGGCGTACTCGATACAATAAAACGTGAACTTGATGAGAAAACGAAATTGGCGATAAAATGCTTCATCGAAGCCAAATTAAGAGAGAGGATATTTAATTTCACTTCTCGGTAAGTATAATTTCTTTCAAGTTTTTTTTTCTAGAATAATCGTGTCTCTTAATAATTGAAATTTTGTTTATAATAAAAAAATTTGGATTTTATAAAAGAAAATTAGAAAACAATTGAATTCGTTTGAAACATTTCTTTAATTTACTAAATATAATCGATTTTGTTAATAATTGTAATTAATAATAATTGTACTATTAAAATTTTATTCAATATTATTGATAGATAAAGTCTTTTAAACAATTTTACTATAGTTTCTATAATAAAAATAAAACAAGAATTTGTTTAAAATTTTTCTAAATAATTAAAATTCAGTTAAAAATTCAATTATTTACGAAGAAAAATTGATTTCGTGACAAGAATTCGTTTCAAATTTTACAAAATAATTGAAATCCTCTGAGGAATTTTATTATTTATGAAAATAATTGAAATTCTCCAAAGAATTTTATTATTTATGGAAATAATTGAAATCCTCTAAAGAATTTTATTATTTATGAAAATAATTTAAATCCTCCAAAGAAATTTATTATTCATGAAAATAATTGAAATCCTCCAAAAAATTTTATTATTTATGAAAATAATTGAAATCGTCCAAAAAATAAAAAATCTCGAACGTAAAAGATGAACTAATTATTTCATTTATTTTGTAATTTTTGTTTTTGTTTGTTTTATTCTTATATTTAATTTAATATTTCAGTTACAGTGAACTAGGCGGAAAAATAAAGGAAACATCAAAAAATAGAGAGACACTTAATAGTAAAGTGAATTCACAAAATAATGAATTGATATTGTTAAATTGGTCGAAAAAAATTGACGAGATCCACTTGACCTATAAAAAGAGTTTGCATAATTTCTTCCAACTTTTAACAACTTGGGGAGAATGTAAAATAGCACTTAGCGAAGCGAGATTCAAGAGTACGGAATCATCACTGATTCATGCGCAACTTGCCGAGACACAGACGATTATCAGCAAATTGTCCTGTCATTTGCGATTATTTTTAGAAACACCGTCAACCATTAAGAGTTTTCGAATTTTAAAAACAAATCTCGATGTTAAATTAAATGAAATTGATGACGAAATTCAGAGAAAATTGGCTAAACAAAAGGAATACGATGATCTCAAATGTACCGAGTATGATGATATTCTGAAAAAGTACATCGACATTTGTAATGCAGTGAAGAAACGAAGTCTTATTCTCGATAGATTATAGGTGAGCTCGAGAGCTAAATTGTAAATTAGAAAATTGGTATTCTTCTTAATTTTCCTTTATTTTAATTCATTTTTCTAAAGTTTCGAACGAACGTTATATTCGAATATTTATAAAAAGGAAAAAATGAGAAATTTTAGATAAAATTTTATTTTTTCTGTAATTAGAATGTTCAAATTATTCTGTGAATCAAAACTGGTTTTATTTTTTTCTAAACAATATTTAATTAATTATTTTTTTCTACACAAATTTTTATTTCTAAATTTTATTAACGAAGAGGAAAAATCTTTTTTAGATATAAAATTCGTCAAAGTTAAAAAAAACCATTCGAAACTTTAGAAAAAATCTATTTTTTCCTTATTAGAACTATTATACAGATCTTCAACTATTTAGTCATATTTAAAGAGTGGAATTTTTTACATTTTTCCTCCGCAAGGAAAAATTTTTGTTAAATTATATACGAAAGATTAAGAAGAAACAGTAAATAAACTCATCTCTATGATTATTTGTACAGAAAAATGGAGATCAATTTCAAAGAAGGGGGAAAAAAAAATTGGTTCTCATTTTGTTTCTGTTGTGATCAATTTCTACAGTATCGTGTTTTTTGTTTCTTTACTAATATTTGTCTTCAACATTCGTCTCTTTATCTAAAGTGTATTTATCTATACGACCGAGAAATCCTTTGGGGATGGTATGATATAATGGAAAATCAATGATTAAGCATGCGCGTTTGAAAATTTATCAGCACAACGCAGAAGGATCTATTACAAGTGGACGTCATACTACTGAGATGACTTTTGCAAAGATATGTACCATTTCGTGTTCGCTTCTTGATCTTAAATTATTGAAGAGTGTACTTTAATAGTGTTGCAATGATTAATCGAGAATCAAAACGAAAAAAAAGAACGTTCAGTTTAATGGGAGGAAAAAAAAGTGTGAAACATATTTGAAAAAATTCGAATTTACAAATTTTAATTTTATACTAAATCGAATATTAAATCGTAATTTAATTACTAATTAAAAATTATCTTCGAGATTGTAAATTATTTTTCCTTCGGGGAAATCATGACATTAAATTTTATTTTTTCTTAATTAGAATGTTCAAATTATTTTCTGAATCAAGACGGTTTTAATTTTTTTCTACGAAGTTTTATTCTTTGTCTAAATGCCTTCGTTTTGTCTCATTAAATAATTTCTATATTTATTATTATTATTATAATTATTATTTATATTTATTTTTTTATATTTATTATTTCATATTTATTATTTTATATTATTATTTTACATTTATTATTAATTATTTCGTTATATAGATTTTTATGTAAAAATTTTTCCGATAGAAAAAAATGGGTAAGTAGACAATTTTTAATCTGAATTTCAATGATCGATTTTTTCTGCGTCAAGATTGTGAAAAATGTATAGAAATACTTTCTTAAAACTAAAAATTGAATGAAATGCCACATGAATTATACATGAGAAAAGGAAAATGCACCGTTTTTCGTTTTAGAAATTTTTTTTTCTTACTTAAAAGTATGAAAAAAAAGTTTTATACTTAAAAAGTAATAAAAAAAAAATATTAGAAAGTATGAAAAATTATCGACTAATTTCGCTTTTTCACCAATTAAAGATCTATTTCTTCCGGCATAAAATGCCCGTTATGGAGCTAACATTAAACTGGATGAAGATATTCTTAACATTTATTTTATTGGCATCGAGATCATTTTCATTAATTACAGCCACAAATAACGAATTTCGAGACACGTGAGTAATTTTCGTATTTTTACGGTCTCAACTCATTCGACCGTTAAGGTATGAAAATATAATTCTCTAATAGACTTATTTGTAAGAATTGGCAATTTTCTCGAACTTTAAAATTATAATAATAATTAATTAAATTGTTTAGATTTTAATTCAATTTTCGTTTTTCTTTGTTTTGTCTTTAAGTCTTTTTTAAGTTTTGTAAAATCTTTCTTGAATTTAATGAATTAAATTAAGAACGTGATTTAATTAATTTTTTTTTTGATTAAAAGAAATTTTTAATAACTAGAAAAATAATTACTTTAGAGCACAGCCGACATGGCAAACAATTCATAATTTTCTGCAATATATTCCGAGAATAGAAAGGGAAAATTTGGAGCGGATCGAAAATTTAGAAGTTCAAGATTTAGAAAAGTGAGCAATTTAGTTAATCAACTAGAAAAAAAATGTAATTCTAATTAAAAGTGATTATTTTCATAAAATATTTTCAGAGCGCAACCAATCTGGCAACGTATTTTAGAAATGAATCCCAGAATTGGAAAGGAAAATTACATCTGGATGGAAAATGGACAGGAAACTGAAAAGTGAGCAATCGTTCGCAATACTAAATTAAAATAATTAATAAATTCAATTTTTTCAAATTTCAATTTTTTTTACAAGTAAAAAGTGTTTTACTTTTTAATTTTTTAATTCGGAAGGAAATTCGTTACTTAAAATAATTTCAGTAGTATAAAGTAAAATACTAGTCGATTAATTAATTTCTCAACTAAAATATTTCTAAGATTGTCTAATTAGATTTTTTAAAATCATTTTAATTGAATTTGATTTGCTAATTAATTAATCAGACGAACAGTTAAAAATAAAAGAGAAAAAAATTGTTTCAAATAATAATTTCTCCTTAGCGTAAAACGTGGATTGGATTTTGGATTAAATCGTGGATTAAGTGGCACGCAAGCAGGAAAGCATTTAATTGGATTGACAACCGCTAATTTTGCTAATGGACCTGGAAGAAGACGTCGTTCGCAATAAAAGAAAATATTTCCAAAATCATCTGATTAGTTTTCCTAATTGTATTTAATATTCATCAAATAAAATGAATTACTCTCCTCAATATATGAATGAACAATTTTCAGTCGTTTTCATTTCTTTCTTTACCATTAATTTCGCACAAAATTTAAACTCTTTTAAACAATTTTATTAAAGATTCGTCAAATAAGTAAATAATTAAATAATTTTGAATTATTCTAATTGTAAAAATAACAAAAATAATATAACAAAACTTTGAAAAAATGAGGGACTCACTCTACTAGGAATGAAAAAAAAAAATGAATTACGAAAAATATAAAAAAAATATAAAAAAATACGATAAGAAATTACAAGCAGATATTTGTACGTATTTTTTTATTTATAAAACAAAATAAAGTATATTAGTTATTTCTAATACAAAAAGCAAAATTATATATGTAAGTTTTATAAACAGTCTTAAAAATACAGTATTAAGTCAAGTTTTTTTCTTTTTCTTCTCAAGTGTTCATTTTACGCAGAAATTGGTATAATGTACAGTGGAACGTGTTTCTTAAACATTAAACATACCGAAAAGTTCGTTTAAGTAAAAAATGTTGCTTAACGTAACTTTTTATTATGTTTAGAATTATTATTTTTTTCATAGTGGAATTTCATTTTTCTTTCTTTGAACAGTGAACATTGAAAAAGTAAATTTCTTTTTCCATTCTTTTTTTACATAAGTTGTATGTAAAAAAAATAAGCGAAAAAAAATAATAATGTAAATGAATTTTTCATTAATTTCTTCCAATCTTTTCAATTTCATCTACATCATCTGTATCTAAGAGTTCAATCTTTTTGCCAAAGTGCTGCTCAATTTCACGACACAATTGCATTGCATGATCACTGTCAATTAAGTTGATGGCAATACCCGATTTTCCAAATCTACCGGTTCTACCGATTCGATGTAAGTATGTTTCGCAATCTGCTTTTCGACTTTGATCCATTGGCAAATCGAAATTCACGACAATTGTCACTTGCTCGACATCAATGCCTGGAAAGGAAATTTAAAACAAAATTTTTTGAATTAGTGTTTAGTATTCTTTCTAAATAATAAATAATCTGTTAGATTAGATTTTTTTAGTTTATTCAGATAATTGTATTTCTTTGCTGGAAGAAAAGTAATTTTATTACAAATACGAACCTCGAGCCAAAACGTTCGTCGTGATTAAAACTTTTTCGATTCCATTTCTAAATCGATCCAGAACGTCGATTCGCTGTTGAACTGTGAGTTCGCCAGATAAAATAGCGACAGCGTGTCCTTCCTTTGACATTTTCTCCGCTAGCCAGCCAGCCGTTCGTCTTGTCTGCAAATCGAAATTTATTTTCCTATTTCAATTTACTTTTTATTTATTAATTATTAATTATTAATTTCTTATATATTGTATTTATTTTATATTTATTTTTTGTTACATATTTGTTTTTGCTTTATATTTATTTTTTTTGTTTTATATTTATTTTTTTTGTTTTATATTTATTTTTTTTTTGTTTTATATTTATTTTTTTGCTTTATATTTATTTTTTTTTTTGCTATATATTTATTTCTTTTTGTTTTATATTTATTTCTTTATTTCATATTTGTTTTTGTTTATTTTATACCTGTTTATCGTTGAATAAAATGAAAATGTGAAACTCACGTGACAGAAAATAATTGCCTGGCCGATTGTAATGTTTCCATAAATGTTCGTCATTGCAATATATTTCTCCTCCATATTCTTGCATTTAACATAATATTGTTTAATATTATCCAAACTCTCTTCTTCGCGTAATAATCGAATTATTAAAGGATTCGGCACAATAATTTCGGCAAAATCCATAACTGCCGCCTCGTATGTCGCCGAAAAGAACATCATTTGACAAGTTCTTGGAAGTAATTTATGAATACGAATACATTGATCCTGATGACCTTGTGTATCAATCATAACATCCGCCTCGTCCAAGACAAAAACAATTATTTTCGTCAAATCGAAGAACTTAAATTTCACCGCCCAATCCAAAACTTTGCCCGGTGTTCCAATTATTATATGATCTTCAATTTTCGAACCTCTTGGTACTGGAATCAAAAGTAAAAATATAAATCATAAACACTATTTAATTTCCTATTTAATTCAAAAAATTTAATTCAATGCTAATTTTTCGTTTTATTGGAAATTGCATTTTAAAGAAAGAATATTTTTAAATGAGTAATATTTGCGTAAATAGATATTAAAGTAATTATTAGACTTCGACCGAGTTTGAAAATTATTAACTCAGTTATTTCGAATGGCAAAGTGGCCTTTACACATGAGACTCTGGATAATTAAATTTCAACTTTGAAATTGCGCGGTACTCACTTTCTTCTCCTCTAACTGCGAATTTTATTTTAATCTCGGGGCAATATTGCGACATTTTCGCCGTCACTTCGCCAGTTTGCACCGCTAATTCATAAGTGGGAGATAAACACAAAACTTGAGGGTAAGGTTTCGATGTGTCTACCCTGCTCAACATTGCGAGAATAAATGCAGCCGTTTTACCAGTTCCTGATTGCGACTGTGCGATCATATTTTGCGGCCTGCCAAACAGAAAATCATTGATTACAAATTATTCACATGGCAAAACTAAAAATTCGAAATTAAACAAAAATAAATATAACTTAATAACTGCAATAAAAATAAATAATAAAAAATAAAATTAGTAAATTCAATTATTGAAAATCAAACTATTAAATAATCAAATATTCGAAAATGAAAATGAAATATTTGAAAAAATTTTTTGAAAATTACAAAATAAGTAGAAAAATTTATAAGTAAACAGTTAATTACGGATCAGCTAGAAGTGTCGGCAGAGCAGTCTCTTGTATCCTTGACGGTGCGTTAAAACCCATTGCATAGACACCTTTTAATAATTCCGGTTTCCTGAAAAAATCGACAAATAAAATTGTTTTATTTCTCGTTAAATAATACAATCAAATGAACTAAAATTATTAAATTAAATTAAAAGGAATAAAAAAACGAATAAACTAAAAGAATCAAAATTATTACTGTTAATTAACAGAATTAAAAAGATCAAAATTATTACACGCTTGCCACGCTTCTATCCTTTTCAAATTCCCTGACTTTTCCAGGTTAAAAAACGGAATTTTTCCAGGTTTTTAAAACTACGTTTATTATTAATAATTATTGGAAACCTCAAGAATTCGATTATTTTCAAAACCAACATAATTCGTCACAAAAATTCAACTACGTTTCAAAATTGTCAAAAATTCCCGTCAAAATTTAAATAATCTTTATAAATAATAAAATATTTCTTCAAAATTCAATTATTTTCAAAAAATTTTAATAAAATTCTTATCAGAATTTCAATAGTTTTTAATATATAACATTTTTATCAAATTTCTCGAAAAATGTAATTACGTAAAAAAAAATTTTTTTTAATGTTTTAGAAGAATTCAATTATTATTAAAAAATTTCTTGATTCTTCATGAAAATTCAATTTAAAAAAAATTCAATTATTTAATAAAATGTTTATTTCTAGAGCTAAATAAATGAATTCTCGTAGAATTTTCAAATAAATAAATATTTTTGAATATGATATTCAAATACAATAGAAAATTTTTACTGAAATTTATTTTTAAATCAATATTTATTAGAAAATTCTACAATTATTTTAACTATAAAAATAAATAATTTATTAAATAATTGAATGTTTTTTAACATTAAATTTTTATAACAAATTTTATCCGAATTTAATTATTATGTTTATTATCATTATTTATTGTCAAGAGACAAGTGAAAAAAAATTTAACAATAATTTCATTTTTCGAGAAATTCGATAAAAATTTTGTATATTATTAATTGAAATTCTGCCAACAATATTATTAATATTTAAATTTCGCAGAAAAATATTACTATTTAAAAAAACAATTTATTAGTTTGACAAAATTTTTTGTAAATTTTCAAACATAATTGGATTTTTGCGAAGAATTATATTACGTTTAAAAAAAATTGAATTCTTCAGACTAATTTTATTAAAATTTCATTTTAAATAATTGAATTCTTTCGTAAAATTTTATTCAAATAGCAAACATTGAAAATAATTGAATTCAATAAAATTTCTGAAATCAATTAAATTTCTACGAAGAGGTTTGTTAAAATTATTTGAAAAAAATTAAATTGTCAGAAAATAATTTTATTAAAATTTTCGAAAATAATTTAATTCTTTGAAGAATAAATAATAAAAGATAAGAAAAATAATTGATTTTCTGAAGAGAATTTTACTTTTTCTAAAAATAATTGAATTTCTCCAATAACAATGTTCAAAATTCAATTTTGTTTCAAAACTAAAATTGTTTTATAAATCCATTAGTTTTAAATAATCAATTTTTCATAGTTTTAGAATTTTAGTTATTAAGGTTTTTTGAAAATCTAGTTTTTTCAATTTATTAATAAAATTCATTTAAAATTGAATTTTTTGCAAAATTTTAAATGAAAATATTTTCAAGTTCATCTACTTATAAAAATCGGAATTGCAATTCTTTTAAAACTGAATTTTTTGCAAAATTTTAAATGAAAATATTTTCAAGTTCATCTACTTCTAAAAATTGGAATTGCAATTCTTTTAAAATTGAATTAATTTTAAAATATTTTAGTAAAATTAGATTTCAAAAAAATAAATTTTCCAGGATTTCGATAAAAATTCCTTGACTTTTCCGGGTTTTATCAATTTTTATAAAATTCCTTGACATTACCAGGTTTTCCCCGAAGAATCAAAATTATTGTTGTTAATTAACAGAATCAAAAGGATCAAAATTGCCATTACTGTCAATTAACAGAATCGAAATTCTTAACTATAAATTTAGAAATTAAAAGAATTATGTTAAGTTTGCGAAAAATTCTTACAAATGCAAGCCTTCGAAGGATTTTATACTGTATAATGGTGACGAAGGATTTTTCCTCTGAATCTCAATGTCACGTGTTGTTTCGACAAGACCTTTACGAATAATTTTTTGCAATAACGACTTATCAGCCGCTGATATTTGCTCCGTGCTCTCATCAGTTTCACTAGAAGTTGTACTACTTTTTTCGATACTTAAATTAGTCACCTGGAAAAGATTTTTTAAAACACACAAATAAATCGGCGAAAACTAATGATCATTGCAATGAAATTAATATTTTGACTTTAAACCTCTCTATAATTCTCCTTTTTTTTTACTATTTAAAGTTTATAAAAACCATTTTAAGAACGATTTTAACTAAAATGAAAGACAAACTTGACCTTCGAGGGCCAAATCCAAACAAAGCCTATTTTGTTTTTATTCATTTCCGTAGAAATGCTCACAACAATAGAAATAATTCTTTGATCTTTTATTACTTTATTCCACGTCATAGAAACGAACATCATTTCATAAATAATTAAAGATCTGTCTATAATTCAAAAAATACATTGCATTTCAAATCAGGGGAATTGTCGAAAATTTTACAATATTCAAAAGAAAAATGAATTGTTATTGCAAGAGGTTATGCCGGAAATATATATAGGAGAGAAAAACGATATTACCTGGGACGCTAATTTTTCCTGATCTTGAGCATATTTGCCCCAGTCAATTTTTCCCGATGCCATTTTTGTCGTATTGTTTGCATACACGATGAGAAACTTTTATCTTCAATCTATTTAAATACGTGTAATAAATAATGATAAATTAACTGACAAAAATAATATTAACTTTCTGAATAATATAGAAATTTTCTTCAGGGCTGGATTGCACGGATAAGACAAGCTTTCACGTGATGAACAAGGTTGGGTAGGATAGGAAAAAACTTTTCGGAAAATTGTCCAGTTACTAGTTGCGTAGTGTGAACGTGACATAAAGGTAGTTAAACACCCTTCACACGGGCGCAGTCCCACTTTTCCAACTATAACAACTATAATATTTAATAAAAATTGTAATAAAAAGTAAAAATAAAATACAAAACCCAAAAAAAAGTAAAAAGGTATTATTTACAAATAGGTTAAAATCAACAAAAATAAGTGAATTGGAAGGAACGAAGGAAAAAATTCAGTTACAAAAATGCCAACGGAAAGTAAAAATCACAAGTTTCTTTCTCACATTACAGTTTATTTTTCACTTTTCAAACAAGTCGTATATGTAAAAAAACATTAAAAATCAAATGCTCGGTTTTAGTGTAAATTTAAAATGTATATAAAAGTATAAATTGACAAATCGCGAGTTTCACATTCATCAGGTCTTTGAAAAATGGTAATTTCGTTACAAGCACGTTTTCAGATCATAGAAACTTTACCAAAAAGTTAGATATCAATAAATAAACATCGAGTATTATTATAATAATTTCAAAATTGAAAATTCCATAACTTTCGTTTATACTGTAAAGTTTAAAACAGTCATTCGCAGAATGAAAACTCCGTTAGACCACAATAAATGAAAACAAGCAAAAACGCAGTATTCTCGCACATATTTAATTTCAAACTGGTCAAAAACTAATAAAATTCCTTTTTTTTGTTCACAATCGTCAATTATAGATAAAATTACTTATTTCTTTCAAACATTTCATTTTATAGCCTCCTTTCTTTGTAATATTTCTATAAAAGAAAAAATCAGCTGCACGTTGTCTAAAACTAATTATACTTTAAACTTATGGATTTTGTTTTTAAAAACAACAATTAAAAAGTTTTCAAAAACAAGTTGCCGCAAATTTTTCTGTTAATCTTTTCGATAGTTAATTATTTACTAAACCAAACTTGAATTAATCTCTCAATTAATTAAAAAGTGAATTTTTTTCCTATTTCGTAAAATAAGCTCGATATTTACTGAATAATAATCTCTATACGAAAACTATATATTTTTTGACAATAGTATAAAATCTTATACAATAAACTTATGTTTAAAACATTTAAAAACTATTTAAGATTCTTATATTTTTTTTCTCATAAAAGCCCAGCGTATAATTAAACATTGTAAGGACGAGTAAAATATTAAAATAGAAAAAATTCTATTAAAAAAGAAGACGTCATCTTTTTAATATAGAAAAAATTCTATTAAAAAGAAAACGTCATCTTTTTAATAGAAAAAATCTATAAAAAAGAAAAAGTCATCTTTTTAATAGAAAAAAATTCTATTAAAAAGAGGACGTCATCTTTTCCTGTTTTAATTCCGTTTCTGATAAATAAAAAAAAATTCTGATACACAAATATCAGTTGCATTTTAATTGAAAATTTAATCACTACTGAATTTAATATTTAGGAATTAAAAATTTTAATTCTAAAGATTTTTTAATCCTAAAATATTTCTATAAATATCCTGCATTAATTAAATTTCAAATTACACGCCACTCTTTTTGTAACACTCCCTCGAATGTATAAGATTTTGTAAGAGAAAAATTATTTTTTACCCGAAAATGTTTAGGTACTAAAATATGTTGTTAGATTGTGTAAGTACTTCGTGCTTTATACGCACCAATATAAATCGATTTATTTTTTGTAAACATTTTTAGAATATTAGTGTATAAATATAGCTATGATTGTTTTTTTGTCCATCTATTATTCATAGAATACAAATGTTTTCAAATATTCGCTATTTAGAGATAATTATAGACTTTTTTTTACCATCTTAGAAAATTGGAAACCGTGACTTAGTTTTTATTTTGTAAATTTTTTCTTTTCTCTTATATAACAAGTATAGATAAAAATTCTCGCAAGATTATGACTTTTTTTTGGAAGATTTTGTTCTAATATAAATTTGGCATAATTAGAAGACAAGAGAAATTGGTATAGTGCCTATATAAAAAAAAATTTATTCTGCTAAATACATATTAAAAAATATAAAAAGAAATTATTGCTATGGCAGAAAACCTAATTCCAGTAATATTTGAAGGCACTTTTTCTTTAATAAGTTTCTTTTCTTTTTCTCTCTAATTTGCTACTAATATATATCTCTCTATTTAAATAAAATTCTAAATAAAACTAATTAGTAATGTTAACGTTTTTTTAGCACTTTAATTCTACGTACGTATAGATCGTCTTATTTGTGTCTAAAAAGCAAGGAAAGAAAGTTCCTAACATGCTAAATGAAGACATTTGAAAACTCTACAAATTATGGCAGTATTAATTAATAATTAATAATTAATTAATTAATTAATAGTAATAATAATAAATATATACTAAAAATCATTAGATGCCTCTAAAATCGCAAATTGCACGATACAACACTTATCGTAATGTTTTTGTTAAGATTTAAAATTCTTTCAAATTAAAGAAAAGATACTTTTAACTATAAAGTAGCTAAAATCCTGTTTACGAAAATCTTTTCTGCAAATTTTTTTTATATTTAACACAAAGTTTTTTATATTGTCATTCAAGTTTCAATTTTTTTTTTTTTTTGCTTGTCAATCAAGTAAAATAATATAGTGAAACCATAAATTTGGCACACATATTAATGGCAATAGTGAGAAAATAAAATTGAATGACACGATATTTATATCATTGTGCATTATAATCCTTTGGAATGATTCAGTCTCATATAACGCAATTGCTTTGCGTTGCACATTTTTTTTCCAATCAATAAACCTTGCATTGTTCCTTTCTTTCTCTCTGTTTTCATATAGTAAATTTCGTCTGCCAAATTATTATTATTATTAAATAAATTATTTAAAAAAAAATAGTATACCTTTTCATCTTCAGCGTTTAGAAGTCAAATACTGAATAAAATGTAATTTTCATTTTTTCACAGAAAATGAAAATCATCCAAAAGAAAATTCTTGTAAAGAGTTTTAGGCTCTACTTTTCCTGTGTAGGCGTCTTTAAGATTTTCCAGCGTAAGTGGGATTTTTGAATGTTGAGGTAGCTTGCTTGTAGATTGGATTTTCGCCCTGGAAATATTTTGGAAATTTTACAAATAATTTACGACAGACAATAAAAATTTAATTCAATCTATTTCTATTAATAATTTACTAATTGTTGATCTAATTATTAATAATTATAAATATATTAATTATTAATAATTTAGTTTATTAAAATAATTTTTAAAATACTCAAATTAATAAAAAAAAATGTAAAAATAGAAATGGGAAAATTAAATTATTCCGGGAAAAAGTAATAATTACCGTGTCCCACTTGGCCATCATTCGCTCCTTCTCGAATTTGGCGAATTCCCGTCTATCGTGAATGGTTGTCAACAATTTCCAAATAAAGAGAATAGTGAGACCCATCATTACAATTCCAGCAATAACAGCCATGACAATTCCGAGGAGATAAATTTTCGGCGGACATTCCTTTTGCTTTTGTGCTTCAATCACGAGTTTTGTGTCGTTATAATAATACATGAAAAGATAATTGCAATCGTCTTCGCCTTTGTATTTGCAAACAATTTCGTCCTCCATTACTAGTGTCTTATCGATTGCCTCCACGTATTCTATTGGAATTTCCGTACAATTTGTTGGACATTCTTTCATTGTGTCATTGCCAATATTTTCCAATTGACACATAACGCATGGCGTCAATTCCTCGCAACGATCCTTGCACGTTGCACATTTCTGACAATACGAACCCGAATATCGAACGCCATTTTCAATAAGACACTCGCACTGTCCACAAACGCAATTTCCCTTCGAAAAAATTTCCAAACAATATATTAGTAACAAAGTGACAAAGAAAATAAGTAATGTTAAATAATTGTTATAAAATTAAATAATGTTACTGTAAATTAATCCTGAATTTACAAAATTTAAATTTATTTAAATTTATTTAAAATTTTATTGAAATTAGTTCAAAATTTCTTAAACTGTTCGATTAAAAAATATTTAGGGAGAAAAGAATATTCTTACTTTTCCGGAACATTCCAAATTTGTTCCTGGCTGTATGCATGTGTCGTTTGATGATTTACATTCACACGCTTTGCCGATCCATCCAGATTTACATTTACAAAATCCATCGCAGCCGCATTCACCATTGCCGGAGCAATATTTATTATCGCGACGATCGCAGGAGAAATTATCACATTCACAATAATCACCCCATATTTTCTAAAAAGTTAGTTTTTATTCATTATTCAATTACTAAAAAAAATAAATAAAAATTGGAAATAAACTTTTTCTAAAGAATTCAATTCTTTTCTTTTTTTAAATTTATTTCTATTTATAAATTTTCGCAAAAATTCATTTAACTTCGAAGACTACGGAAATACAAACGATAATTAATAGAGAATAGCAAATGATACGCGCGAAACGTAGTATTTAATTTCGTACTGTTATAAAAATTACAAAATTTTTTATTAACAAACATAAATTTTTTAAATAATTTCATAATCAAAATTTTAAAAAAATCACTTTTAAAATACAAAATGATTTATTACTGTTCATATTGTCAAAAATTTTATTGAAATTTCACGAAAGAATTGCAATATTTCCTAAAATTTTAACAAATCTTTCTAAATAAAAATAATTAAATTATTTTAAATAGTAAAATTTTTCGCAAGAATTCAATTATTTTTAATACATTTTAAAAAAAATTCTTCTCCATAAAATTTTAATTATTTTTAAAATGTTTAATTAAAATTATCAAAGGAACTCCATTATTTGACAAAAAAAAATCAAAGAAATTCTGCAAAAAGAATTTAATTAGAATTTTTAAAAATTTAAACAAAATTCTTCGCGAGATTTAAGTTATTTTCCTAAATAGTGGAATTTTGTGAAGGAATTCTATTATTATTAAATTTTTTGATAAAATTTTTTGCAATAATTCGATGATTTTCAATACATTAATTAAAAAATTTTAAATATTTGAAAAGAAAAATTACAAAAAAGTTAAGAAACAAAAAATTAAACAGCAACTATAACAATTATGATTACGAATTAAAATTACAATTTATATTCTCATTCATTATAAATTAATCAATAATCTTTGTCAACTATTAAAAGAATACAATTGATATTCTTAATTATTTTCAGTACTAAATTTAAAAAAGAAATTAGAGAAAAAAAGTTAATTGAGCCAAAACATTTATCATCTATCTCTAAAAAAATTAAATTTTTATTAAAGATTATGTTTAAAAAATTAAGAAATTATTCCAGTTTTTTCATCTTTTTTTAATAACATTTAACATTTTGTTAGAAATAAATAAAAGAAATTATAGAAATTCGATTTGTCCGACTAAATGTTTTTGACAACACTTTATATTGTTTAATAGAAAAGAATGAAAGAAATTTTCATGATTTTGATTTGCTACCAGCACCT
Organism: Leptopilina drosophilae; assembly: GCA_032873175.1. NCBI lineage: Eukaryota > Metazoa > Arthropoda > Insecta > Hymenoptera > Figitidae > Leptopilina > Leptopilina drosophilae. The sequence goes on from CM065480.1 coordinate 53,524,246, forward strand.
GCTTTGCTTAATTTTAAAAATTAAATTTAAATGTTAAATATTTTTTGTTTTAAATCCAATATCGAATTTTCAGTTTCATAAAAATACTTAACTTTTAAAATTCTATTTCTAAAGTTAATTTATTATTAAAAAATACTAAATAATTAATTCTTATTATCTATTAATCAATACTGATTAAAAATATAATATTTTGATTTTGTTAAACAAATGTTGATAATAAATAGAAATTATGCAAAAAAATACTACAAATTTTGTAAAAACAATATGATTTTCAAAATTAATTACAAAATGGAAGTTTAAAAAAAATGTTGATGGAGAAATATAAATAGTTTAAATTACTTTATTTTTTCTTCGTTTTTAAATACAGAAAAAGAAATTATGCAAATTTTTTCATTAATTTCTAGATTAAACTTAAAATAAATTGATTTTTAGAAAGTTAAAAAATTAAATCTTATTAAAGAAATTCTTCAAATGAAATTAAATATTTTGTTCTTTAATAAAAAAATGTGAATTGTGAATAGACATGATTATTATATGAGAAAGTACACAAGCATTTTTTTAGCTAGTAAAATATAAAATATTTTTATATACATAAAAAAAGAAAAATTGTAATTATTAAATACACAAATTCTTTCTACACATTTTTTGTTATTAATTTAAAATAGAAAAAACGTTATTGTTAAAAATTGTAATTAAAAACGAAAATTTCATAACTTTTTATTTCAAAAGAAACTAATAATTTTTAAAATATAAACAAAAAATAATTATAAAATTTCTAAATCAACATTATGAAAATTTCTTACCTTATTTTATAAAAGCAATATCTATTAACCTTTTTTCTAAATAAACAATGAAAATTGATATTGACAAATTGAAAACCAAAGTGTTTTGAAAAAGAAAAAAAAACAAAAGCATATACAAAAACTAACTTCATACTGCGAACAGAATGAATGAAAACCCTACAGACTTTAATATAGTTAATTTATTATTTTTATAATTTTAATTTTTTGTTTAATTGCAGAGCGAAAGAAAGACTTACCAAATTTTCACCACTCGGTGGATAACATTCGCAAACGCCACAAGTGCATTCTCCTCTACCCGAGCAATCCACTAATGATGTATTATCACGTCGGCAATTTTGGAAATTCTTATAATGATCATTCGCTGTATTATTGCATTCGCATTTTTTGCCAAAACTTCCTGGATTACAGTCGCAAACCCCACACTTGTAGGTTCCGTTATTATTGCATTTTGACGAATTCTCCTTGTATGAAGCATCCTCAGGACGTTCACAATCACATTCGCAAATCATTTCTAAATTAATTCTTAAAGCTTCATTAATGCCCACCTTAAAAAATTAAAAGAATTTTAGTAGAGGAAAAATTTGCTTTAAAGACTAAAAGGTAAAGAGAAAATTTTTTTCCTTTAAATCTTACCGGATAGATGGTGAATGTTTGATTCCACTCGGATCGATTGGTCGGACAATGAGTGACAGTAATATCGGCGATAAATTCCACTTTATCGCCTTTCTTTAATTTATCACATTTAGTTGTTTCAATTGGTTGAATATTCTTATTGCCATTTAAGCATTGCGATAGATATTTAATTTTCACAGCATCGCTACTCACTGTATCTCTTATTTCAACTGTACTTCTAATTTGATTGTATTGATTTTTAATTAATTCAACGATATTACTTGAATCATTAGATAATTCACCGGCTGATGAACCTTCAATGTGCGAGCAGAGTCTTGAATAAATTGACATTTCACCTTGAGTAATTGCCCAGATGATATTTATTGCATTTTGCTTGACCTTCTGATTGATTTGCGAGATACTGGGATAATCTTGCAGTGATGAATGCGTATAGAGACCGGAGGAATCTAAATGACACATACCGTCATTAGGCTTAACGATGCCACCAAGTTTACCATCGCCAGCATAATGGAAACTGGCATCCGTTGAAAATACCAGTAAGCGACGTGCTTTATCGCGCCATCCAATCTCATCTTTACAAACAATCGCCTGCATTATTGCATCGAATCCTCCTTCGGGGGCGTCTAAATTTCCCGACACTGAAGCATTTCTCACCAAATCCTGCGCCATAGTAGATATTTAATTGAGGAATTAAAATTGAATTGAGATTTAAATGAAAAAAAGTAATTATAATTGTAAAACAAAGGCGCGCGCGCTTTTTTGCTAGTAACTATAATTAAAAAGCAAAAATAATTATCAAAAAGTAAAAATAACTATAATTACAAAGCAAAAAAAAAATTATAATCAAAAAGTTTTATACGAATAAATCTTTCGTCTTTGAAAAAATGATATAAATTAAAATATTTATTTAATTCCGATAATAAGAATAATTGTTATTTCAATTGATAATTAAATAAAGTGAACTCACTGCAAAAAGACTCGTATCTTGCGAAAGTCGCATAATGTGTTTGTAACCATACGGAGCAGCACATGCTTTACATGGTTGTAAAAGCCTGCAATTAAAAAAAATATATTTTATTTAATACGTTTACGTAAAATTTACAAAATTAAAATGTGAAATTTACAAATTTACAAATTTACAAAATTTAAATGTAAAATTTACAAATTTCCAAAATTTAAATGTGAAATATACAAATTTACAAACTTGAAATTTACTTACATTTGGGGCACTACACTCACGTAAGGCATAACAACTTTGTCGACGAAACTTCCAAAACCAAGTCGAAATTTACTTGTAAGACTGCTCATTTCCTTAACCAACAAATCTCCCAGGTCGGACAATTTTTTCTTATCATCTTCCATAGATTTACTCAAGTCCATAAGATAATACAGATCGACTGGATAATCCTCAGCTTGCGAAAATGAGAATCTAATTCTCTGAGCTTGATCTGATTAGGGAACAAATTTGTTTTGTAAGCAATAATTATTTTTCATTGATAAAAAATTATTCTATCATTTGTATTTAAAAAAAAATGATTACTTATTAACTATGTGATTAATTATCATATGTTATTTTTTTAAATTTTACTTAAATACGAAAAAATTCAATTAATTAAAATTACAAAATTATATTCATAAACAATAGAATTCTTCGGAGGAATACAATTATTTTTGTAAATAATAAAATTTTTTGTAGAAATTAAATTATTATAGGAGAAAAAGAAATTCTTCGCAAGAATTCAATTATTTTTTAGAAACAATTAAAATTCTTCGCAAGAATTCAATTATTTTTGGAAACAACTAAAATTTTTCGCAGAAATTCAATTATTTATGTAAATTATAAAATTCTTCGCAAGAAGTCAATTATTTTTAGAAACAATTAAAATTCTTCGCAAAAAGTCAATTATTTTGAGAAACAATTAAAATTCTTCGCAGAAAATCAATTATTTTTATAAACAATAAATCTCTTCGAAACAATTTAATTATTTTTAACAGTTTTAATAAAAGACTTTGTATAAATTTAATTAATTTCGTAATCAATGAGACTCTTCGCAGAAATTGAATTATTATTGTAAACAATAAAATTCTTTGAAAGAAATTCAATTATTTTTAAAAGTTTTAATAAAAGACTTTGTATAAATTCAATTAATTTCGTAAGCAATAAGATTCTTGGCAGAAATAGAATTATTATTGTAAACAATAAAATTCATTGAAAGAAATTCAATTATTTTTAAAAACAATTAAAATTTTTGTCAGAAATTCAATTATTTTTTTAAGCAATAAAACTTTTCGGAACAATTCAATTTTTTTTGTAAACAACAGATAGTAGCAAAATTCTTCCCAGGATTAAAATTATTTTTAATACTTTTAATAAAATTCTCCATAAAAATATAATTACTTAAAAATGTTTTATAAAAAATCAAAATAAAATTCTACGCAAAAATATCATTATTCTCAAGAATATTCATAAAATTCTCCGAAAGAATGCGATTACTCATAAAATATTTTGATAAAATTTGTTCTCTAAGAATTAAATTATTTTTTTCAGTATTTTAAATAATAAATTCCTCGAAAGAATTTTTTTTGCAAAAATTTTAACAATCAGATTTAATTTTAAATTAAATTTTTAATTAAATTATTAAATTAAATTCTTAATTAAATTATTGAATTAAATTTTAAATTAAATTTTTAATTAAATTATTAAATTAAATTTTTAATTAAATTATTAAATTAAATTTTTAATTAAATTATTAAATTTAATTTTTAATTAAGTTATTAAATTACTTCAGATTCAAAATTATAAAATTGTTCAAAAATTTGACATTTTTTTGTTGACAATGACAATCTTTTGAAATTAAAAAAATCCCTTAATGCAAAGTTGTGAAAAATAAAATAATTTCAATATTTTTCTTGCAGAACTAATATCGCTGAAATAATTATTAAATATAAATTATTCTTTTAGCAATTTATATTTATCTTTCATACTGAGCACTTACTTATTCTCACTTTCACATTAACCTCCTGTGGAGCAATTTGAACTGCTTCTTGTTTTCCATCATTCGCATTAAATCTCGTCGATTGCAATCCACTCGATTCCGATTGAGTTTCCGAACTCAAATTACGATTTTGCACAATACTAAAAACATTTGACGGATAGAAGACATATTTTTCTTCACAAAATTTCGATGCATCTGTACCCGGTGCATAGAAACAACGACGTTCAGTTAAATCCTGAGAAAATGGAAAACAATTAGTTTGTAAATTAAATAAATAAGATAGAGTGACAAAAATGAAAAGTAATATGCAAGAAAGTAAGATAAAGTAAAACATAAATAATAAACTAATACGCAAATAAAATAAAAGTAAAACGAATAAATAATAAAGTAATAGGCAAGAAAATGAAATAAATGAAATGAAATAATACACTTATAAATACAATGCTTTCTCAATGAGGAGGCAATAAAATCAAGTATTAAAATAATAAAATATTAATAAAAACTTACAGGTTGCATACACCAAGCACAAAGTTCCGTTTGAATGCATTCGTGACATGTTTGTCTACTGATGCAATTATTTGTACCTAATTGTGAATTAGCTTCTACACGAGCACACAATAAAATTGCAAGAACTATGAATATCCACAAATCACACGTCATGTCTAAAAATGAAAATAGACAATAATGACAATAATTTTATTTCTTTATTTCTATTCGAAAGTAATAAATCAGAACTTGAGGTAAATGCACCATTGAAACAAAAACCAGCTCTCCCACGCTATATTGACTTCAGTTCCTGTACATATGTATTCACAGGAAGTATTAAACACAAAATTAAAAAATCACCACTATTCTTAGAAGAATATTGCTCATAGAAATATTTATTCGAAACAACGTGTTTTGTTCATCACATTTTTGTTCAAATTTCTTCTTTACATTCACGTGAATGTTTCTCTGTATCGAAATTTGACAAATATGATTACGATGCATTTATCCGTCAATCAAGTTCTACAGATGTAAAATTTTATATTAATGAATTGTATACTTACTTTTTTCTGGTTAAAAAAAGTCACACTAAACTATTAGAAACGTTAAATTTGTTCGATTTTAGTTATTTCTTCTTCTTCACTAAATAGATCATTATTGAAAGGGATTTTAAATTTCCGAGTAATTAAGCAATTAATAATAGTTTAAAAGGAAAATGAGCCGCAAACTGCCACCAAAACTCAAGTAAAACCTCACCCTTAACAAACACATGCATGTGTGTGTGTCATAAAATACAAAACAGATGGGAAAAAACCATTTTTTAAAGTTCAGTTCACAATTCCCTTGAAAACGTCAAGTCCGTCTCGAGTACACGTTTCTGATTGGTTCACATTCTCACCCAACTTTAACCGACCGATATGAAATTTAGAAAAAAAACATTCCTTATATTTTCTAGTTTAAAATAAAAAAACAAAATGAAATTTTTTCAAAACTGCTAAATTTCATTGAAAAGAGCAAGAAAAATCAAAGAAATGAAGAAAAATGCAAAAGAATAGTGATTTAGGAGAAAAATTGATGATAAACTTTCCCGCCAGAATTGAGAGAAATTTCCATGTACTCCATGGAAATTTATAATCACCAGACGGGAAATTTCCAGGAAGTTAAAGGCCTGGCAGAGGTTAGAGTGTGTGGTGGGGACTATAGTAGTAGTGCTGGGCCAAATGTGTCATGTTCGCGATTGCAAAAAACCAGGATTGTTAATTGTGTTTCAATTGTTTTTGCTCAATTGTTTCAAGTGATGGATGAGGAGAGCTGTATTAATTTCATGGATGTTCGAATATATCAAGTATGAAGCAGCATATTAAACGGCTATTGCATATCACACAAATAACCACTATCAATGGACGCGGCCATGTTTTCTGGTAGCAGAAATCGCGAAAATCTTGCCCATTAAATTCCTCGGATTAGTTTTTTGAATCACGATAGTGGAATCTGCAGAATGCCGAAAAACGATGTGAAATTTAAGTGTCTACCAGCTACATTCGCTTGGACCCTTTTGCTCAGCACTACAACACTTTTTTTCTACTTCCCGTAAGTATTTGCACTTCTCGTACTCTCTTTTTCTTTCTTTCTTTCTTTTTTTTTCTTTTTGTCTTGAGCCCCCGTGTGCGCACATCACATCAATCTTTTTCTTCCCTGTTTTTTCGATGGACCACATTTTCAGATAATTTTCATTTTCTAGAATGAAAGAAGAGGGACTATGTCACTTTTCAATATTCGTTTAATTCAATCGTCATTAATCGTGTCATTTGATTGGTATATGTGACTGTCGTTGTGTTAAAGTTGGTTTCGTTTTTTTTTTTAATTTTTTTACTCTCTTTAATGAACGGGACAAGCCCATAACAAGTTACGATAAACTAGAGGCAAAAACAAGACTTTGATACCTCTAACCCCAAGTGTTTTTCTATACGAATTGTCAACTTTGAGTGAGAATGAATTCTTGGTTTATATTCTTTGATTTAATACATGTTTGTATGTTTGAAACGTTTTAAATGGTTTATTATTTAGTTTATTATTTTGAGACTTTTATTTTTGAAGAATTTTTATTTAACGAGTTTTAATTCGTTTCATTAGTTCAAATACGTTCGTTCATAAATAAAGTGGCTCATGACGAAGTCTAGGGAATAAAGAATTCTTCAATCAAATATTTATTTCGTATTGCTGTTATTTTTTTTAAATTGAAATTTGAATAAGTGAAAAATTTAGAGTTCTTTTTTTGCATTTTTATGCTAATAATTGAAAATTATTGGAATATGTGGAGTATAAATAGTTTTGATGTCGAAGAAAAATTCTTTAGAAAGTATCTAAATATAGGTAGCACTTAAAAAATAAAATATATTATCTACAGAGATGAACGAAATTTATTAGGGCAGTTTCTGATTTTTAATTCAATACCACTTCAGTATCTTTGTATTTTTGGAAATGTGAATTTTAAAAATTAATTTCTGTATTTTTGAAAATGTGAATTTTAAAAATTAATTTGTCTATTTTTGAAAATGTGAATTTAAAAAATGAATTTGTGTTTCTTTGACAATGTGAATTTTAAAAATTACAACTGTTGGAAAAAGTTTTTTTTTTGTAAATAAAACTAATCTATTGAATTTTAATTTATTTTTTAATTTGATTTTTTAATTCAGTTAATTCTTTTTTGATTTTCAGTGAACTAATTTTTGAAGTTTATTTATTCGATTTTGCATTTTTAGGTGCCAGTATTACATTGGACCGTATCCATGGGTTCCTGCACTGCAAGGAGTTATCACTTTCTTCGTTCTGGCAAATTTTACCTTAGCAACGTTTATGGACCCGGGAGTAATACCAAAAGGTATGAATAATAAACGAAGAATAGGAATAAAATTGGAAAATTTTTACTTTATTGTGAATTATTTTCATTGAAACATTTTCTTTTTGTACAGCTCCACCAGACGAAGATCGAGAAGATGATTTCAGAGCTCCTTTATATAAAAATGTAGAAATCAATGGAATTACAGTTCGTATGAAATGGTGTGTCACCTGCAAATTTTACAGACCACCACGTTGTTCCCATTGTAGTGTTTGTAATCATTGTATCGAGGTAAATTTTCCAATTTTCCTTTTTATTGAATTTCATTTCAATTTTTGTCTTTTACTGAACTTCCAATTTCAATTTTCCCACTTACTGCATTTTTTTCACTTCAATTCTTCATTTAAATTTTTCATTTAAATTTTTATTTAAATTTTTATTTAAATTTTTCATTTATATGTTTTAAAATGTTTTATTTAAAAATGTATATACAAAAATAGAAACATAATACTGAAAAGTAGATAATTTAAAGGAAATATTGACTACAAAATTGACCTGAAATAATGTCAAACTATAATAGAAAAAGAAAAATGCTCTATATTTGTAAAGTCCATTATCTTTGGCAAGATAATTATCAACTAACGTCAACAACCTACATATTGAAATTTTCATTTTCTAATCTAATCGTTTGTTCGAAAGATAATTACTGTCAACAATATAATAAAAGGGTATTATTTACTTTCGATAATGTATTTCTTTTCTAGACATTCGACCATCATTGTCCATGGCTAAACAATTGCATTGGCAGGAGAAATTACCGATTTTTCTTCTTCTTCCTCCTGTCGCTCAGTTCACATATGCTTAGTATATTTGGACTTTGCCTCTATTTTGTCCTTCTACACAAACAGCAACTAGGCGAAGTTCAGACAATCGTCGCGTATCCTTTATTGATACTGAGAAAATTAAATATTTTCTTTTTAAGGCATGACAGTTTTCCAAAACGGATGTTGATCCCATTAAATGTGATGGGACTTTTTTCAAATTCTAAAACAATTTGAAAAAAGTAATTTTTTGGTTCAATTTACATGTTTTTCAGTAGTAAACTTAAGACTAAGTTACTTCTTTTAACTTCTTTTAAAAAAGAAACATAATCGAAAATTTCCAAGAAAAAAACTTTAATTTCTATTTAATTTAATTAAAATAATGAAATGTATACATTCAATAATTAACTATATAAAAATTTACTATTTACTACTCTTACTATTACTATTACTTGCTTTGAAATTAAAAGGTCGTAAAAATTGTTTAATTGTTTAAAAATTAATTTAATTAAAGTAATGAAATGTATACATTCAATAATTAACTATATAAAAATTTACTATTTACTACTCTTACTATTACTATTACTTGCTTTGAAATTAAAAGGTCGTAAAAATTGTTTATCTAATGTAAAATGATTCATAATTGGTCAGAGGTGTATTTTTTGTCGTCTTTTATCCACCTGATCGTAATGAACAGAAAAAACGTAAGAGCATAATTTTCGCTCTGCAACGCATTATTAGATTGAAATTAAGCAAAGTATTTTCTTTTTACTATTTCCTTAATTGATTAAATAGAATGGTACTCATGGGCGTGGTGACGATACTGGTGATTCCAATATTTGGATTAACCGGATTCCATGTAGTGCTCGTTTTTAGAGGTCGCACGACGAATGAACAAGTCACCGGCAAATTCAATACTGGTTACAATCCCTTCTCTCGCGGATGTTTGCACAATTGCTGTTACACACAATGTGGACCGCAGTTCCCGAGGTACTTCCATTATCAATTAATAAACAAAAGAAAAACTATTTTTTAGATCATTGAAAAATCAATTTCAATTTCGTTTGTAATTTTTTCCGTCCTTTTTTTTTCTTATTTATATTTAGTCGATTTGAAATAATTTCTAATAATTTATTGATAATTTAATATTTAGTATTTAATAATATCTAATAATAATATCTAATAATCTAATAATATCTAAAATTTAATATTTATTTATTCTTTTCTTATTCTTATTTTGTTATTCTTTGTCACAATGATTGTTAATTGAATGCTTTTTTTTGCAGTTTAATAAAACCTGAAAAGTATTCAGGAAAACGACGCGGAGCTTGCACGTCCGACATCTCGATCATCGCCACTGAGAACCAGGTAAAAACCTACATGGATAGCAGCAATGGTGTTAGAAATGCCAGTTCAAATGCTTACAATAAGGTAAGAGCTAGCACAGAGTAGCTCCATTTTTTTTTTTAAATTCTCACGTAACTACAACGTCGGTGGCGGCGTAATGCTTCCTTTTATGCACGATGTTAACCGAGTTGATAAAGCTTCCGAGTTTCTCTCAATTCCAGGTTTCAGTATAACTTACTTTATTTCTTTTTCTAAATCAAACGTAGAACTTGTTGTTCCAAACAGCGAAAAAAAAATAATTTTAATTCCCTCTTTTAAAAAAAACGAAAAAAAAACCAAAAATTTACTTAACTTTGGAACGAGAAATGAAATTGGAAAAAAATACGTTTGATTTACTAGGAAGTTCATAGAATTGTAGTTCTATTCTGCATTTGCATGAATGCTTTTTTTTAGTTATTAATTGCAAAAAAAATTTAGAAAAGTCCTCAAATATTTATAAGTTTATTTTTATTCAGAAATCGACGATTAGAATTGAAATTCCTACGCAGAATCCACGTCAGAAGAAGTACTACTTTTGATTCCTTTTTCCCTTCTTGGTCCTTAATTCCAGCTTCTTGCCTTCCAATTATCTTTCACAAGGTTTCTAATTAAATTAAACGATTTTAGTTCTTTTGATGTTTTTTATTTTTTCAATAGTTTGAGAATGGTGATGATCATCAAGAGAGGAATGTATAATTTTTGAAAATTACAGTTATCGCCTGGTCGTGATGGATCCGATACGGATATGGAGCCAACGGCTTCTCAATCAGCCGATTGTGAACCAACGCCTCCACTGCAGAGGCACGGATCGAAAAGCAATTTTTTCCTGCCATCCATGGAGAATAATGACTCTCCAAGACATCCTCTTCCACCGAGAGGAAGGGGCCTGCCAAGAGGCAGTCCACATCCCAGGCCGAGGTACTGAATTCATTATTATTTTTATTTATTATTATTATTATTATTATTATTATTATTATTATTATTATTATTATTATTATTATTATTATTATTATTATCATTATTACTAGCCAAATTATCCGCGCGCAAGCGCGCGGGAATTTTGTGCTGCTATGTTTATTGTAAACAATTTCAAGTCATTTTAATTTAAGTAATTTTTAAAGAAATACTTATTATGATACATAACTGAAAAACTAATTAGAATTAAATTTTCAAAATATATTATATTTTTAAACTTCAAAGTATATAAAAAAAACTTTAACAAATTTCGATACTAATTTCAAATTTGGCATCAGATTTTCAAAATTGAAAATAATTAAACTTTTTTGTACGTGGAAAATTGAATTTCACAAAAATTGTTATCTGATACCTAAATTAAAAAAAACTTCATTACTTTCACAAATAAAGTTTTTGACAAGAATTCAATTATTTAAACTAATAAAATTATCATAACATTTATAAATTCATTATTTAAAACAATGTTCATAAAATTCTTATGAAGATTTCAACTCCTTTCAAAAGTAATAAAATTTTCAACAGAAATTCAATTCTTTTTAAACATTTTAATAAACTTTTTCGCAATAATACAATTATTTTCAAAAATTTAATAAAATTATTCGAAAGAAATTAATTATTTTAAATATAATTTTAATAAAAATTTTTTTAAAATAATGAATAAATTTTTTAGATAATTTTTTTTTAAATAAGAAATAAATTTGTTAAATATTTTTTTTAAGGTATTTCAATAAAATTCTTTTCAAAATTCAATTATTTTCATAAATAACAATGTTCATCACAATAATTCAATTATTATTAAAAGTAATAAATTTCTTCTTAGAAATTCCATTATTTTCAAAAAATTCTAATAAATCGTTCGAAAGAATTCAATTATTTTCATAAATAATGAAATGTTTTTTTTGGAAAATCCAGTTATTTTCAAAAAATTTTAATAAAATTTACCACCGACATTCAATTATTGCCGAAATTTTTTAATAGAA